>OY756380.1:11767500-12367500 GCA_963576895.1 Ceraclea dissimilis
AGTGAAATGGAGTAAAATCAAACCTTCATATATATATATATATATATATATATATATATATATATATATATATATATATATATATAATATAAAATGGTTCACAGTGAAATGGAGTAAAATCAAACCTTCATATATAATATATATATAGTATATATATTTGATTGATTGTATATATTTCATGCATTATGTCAACAGGTAAGGTAAAATAATAGAATAACATTATGGTAATTCCATCTTTGTATAGATAAGTCACTAAGAGAAGGGAGAATGGACCAACCGAATACCAAAACAAATTTAACGTAAGGAGAGAAGACGAGGCTTTCAGGAGCTTAACTCAAATCTCCTGGCAGTATCAACACAATTGGTTAACGAAATTTTTCTTGTCCCTTTTTTCTTGTCTCCCGTTCTCTCGGTTCCCGGATAAAAACACATAGGAATATTGCTCAACATGAATAAATCCCAAAAAAGACAAAAACCCTCTAGAAATATACTCAATATTGCTCAACATGAATAAATCCCAAAAAAGACAAAAACCCTCTAGAAATATACTCAACTGATAAAAGCCCAAACTTTCTAGTTGGATTCCAGTAGATGAATTATTTATAAAATGTTGGCTATTTTATTATCTATCCCATTATTTTGAGGTCCGCTTATTTATTTGTTTATTTTCTAATCTATGGTAGTTTCTAACATACTGAAAGAAATCGTATAGTGTAATAAACTGTATTTTCAAAATCCAATTAGATTTGAGCTTTTGTACCTTGAGCATATTTCTGAAGGGCATTTATCTTTTTTGGGATTTATTCATGTTGAGCAATATTCTTATGGGTTTTTGTCTGGTCTCTCGTTCTCTCATCCCTTCTAACCTTTCAGCGTCTCTGTCCTCAACCATCTCTCTCAAGGGACCCTCGCTAAGGACATGGATGAAGAAGTATTAACCTTTAAAAAATCTCCATCCATTTTTTTCCTTTCTTTTTTTCTCTCTCTCCATAAAGGTAAGTTAGGGTTAAAATCGTCGGTTCGCTACTGAATTGTGCTAAAGCAAAAAATGTCTACCTTAATAATCACTACTACTAAAATATACGAACCGCTAGGTATTCTTTATCCCAATAAAGAGTAAACAACATTCTGTTTGACTAGGTCAATATTTTTGAATTCGTGTTTCAGACTGCTGAAAAAACTACCTATGCAATGTTTAAAAGAAAATAGATCACCATAATTTACACAGGGCACAATTTGTGTAAAATCTCTTAGACTGTATGGAATCAAGTAGTGAAATCAGTTTATATCTGATTCACCTCAAGAATTTTGAGGCCGCAGGTTTAAATCAATTCACACCACAAACGACCTTTTCTATACGTTTTTCACCTTGATGTCAGTAAACCTTCGAAATTACCCTCAATACTGGTAACATGTAGCTATACTTTTATATTTACAATCGTTCATAGGTATTCTGGTGCTCAGAAATATATTTTGACTAGTTTTCACACTGAGAAAACATTTTATAAATTTTGAATCACACTACATTCTATTTATTTATCATTTGGCAACGTCGAAGTATTGTCACATAGTTAAAGTCTGACATCCAGCGCCTCCAGCCACTGGAGAAAAAAAAATCGGGGGACAGGCTGGCAGCACTGTCGATAGTACCGGGGCAAACACGTATGGGGCAAACACGCAAGATGTGCTGCTTCTATGGAATTTAATTATGTATTTTTTTTTGTAGCAGAAATAGAGTTGCTACAGTTTATGTGCGAACCGAGAATCACTATAGTCTACTACAAATTTATTTTCCCTCAAATTTGTTTACACGTAGTTTCCTCGGATTTTATCTACTCCAATCTACTCCAATCCTCTGCTCTTCTGGGATTCTAAACAATTTCACTCTAAATGTTATTTATTTGGGATTTCTCAAACACAAATCCAGAAAGGTAATTGAATTATTTGGGTTCGAATCCCGCATGAAAAATTACATTGCAAGAGTATGCATTTACAATTAAGGTTAGGGTAAGCTGGAAGAGACTGCATCACTGTGATAAGCTCGCCCTAGTGAAAAAATGTTTTAGTATATATTACTTGTCACATTAACTCACTGCTGCATTTCTTCTTCTTCTTCTGCTGCCACTTATGTCCATTGTTGGACATAGGCCTACCCTTTGGTCCTCCACAGCGTCCTGTCTTGGGCACACTGCATCTATCCACCACCGGCACATTTCCTGATATCGTCAGACCACATTGTCTGGGGTCTACCGACGCTCCTTCGGCTCGTTCTTCGTCGCAATTCCATTATCTTTTTGGTTCGCCGGGAGACTTGGTACCTGGCAACACCTGGCACCTTTATGCAATTCTTCATACGCGTACGTCCATTCCTATTGTCAAATACGCGTCCGTCTCTGAGAATATAATCAATCGAGGAAATCTTAGAACGATTTCACAGTCATCTTATTATCACTCATTCTTTCAGCAGGTCCAAACCACCAAATTTGATTACTTTTATTATCGTCACAATTCTAGCCATACAATCGCTCGTTTCTCTAATAAACTCATTCCTTATTCGATCTACCAAAGTTTTCCCACATATTCTCTTTAACGACCTCATTTCTACAGCATTTATACGCCAGACTCAATCCTTCTTCATTGATATCTATGTTTCACTAGCATACATGAGAGTCGGTATACATGCTTCTGATTTGAGATTTTTAGTTTGCTAAATATAAACTTGTCCAAAATAGATATAATGCCGGCTCCACACGCTTGGCAGGCGTTCACAAATATCGTTGCCATCTCTAAAAATTAGAAAGCCGGACTTAGCCTCTTAAAAAGCTGGACTTTTGGGTCCCAGGGCCGGACGCTAAATAAAAAAACTATGTTGATAAAAAATCGAACAAAACACAGTATTTAACAAAGTTTTAATCAGTATCATTTACATATTTTCCTTTGGCAGAAACCTGCTTTAAAAAGTCAATTTCTTTAGTAATTTTATCATAAAAGTTTGAACAAATTCAACATTATTACTATAGTATTATCCATGTATTATATTATTCACTATTGTTCTTGCATGCATGTCAAATATGTATAAATTGGTAATTTTTGAGCCTTTACTGGTCCACTTGTTGTTTATGTTATACTGCATATATGATTTTTGTAAGACTGACTGTGCTCTAGAAAATAAAATAAAAAAAAAAAAAAATAGTTTCTGAGCTTAAATAAAAATCCTAACAAAAGCCGGACGTGCCGGACGCACTCAAATTTGGCCGGACAAGAGGTCAAAAAGCCTAAGACCCCCGCGCACTATGCAGCCAGGCTGCGCAGCCTGGCTGCGGCAGCCAGAATATTTGCGCAGCCAGTTACAGCAGCCAGTTGAGCAGCCAATCGACGACTATTCGAGATTCTTCATTTTTATTTTATGGGGGCCCGCGCACTAGGCAGCCACGAATTCCTGGCTGCGGCAGCCAACACGACGCGCCTGTTTGCACAGCAGCCAGCAGGCTGCGCGCAGCCAGAGCGTGTATAGGCGAATGTATGTGGCTGCCCTCTATCTCCGCGCACTAGTTGTAGCAGCCAGATGTATTTTGGGTTCCGAACTATGAAAAAATGAAAAATAAAAATGAATAATCTCGAATAGTCGTCGATTGGCTGCTTAACTGGCTGCTGTAACTGGCTGCGCAAATATTCTGGCTGCCGCAGCCTGGCTGCATAGTGCGCGGGGAGTCTAACACGATGGCAAAGCTATTCACAAACAAGTGACAAACGTGTGGATGCATGGAAAGCGCCTGCCGCAAACTTCCTTTGATTTGTATAGAAGCCGACCGTTCACAAGTTTTCACAAAACTACACGAGCAAAGACAAAAGCACCCATCCACACGCCTGCCTGTGAACTCGTGAATAATTGTGAACATCTTTCGAGGCTCGGCAAGCGAATGGAGCAGGCATAATGCTCGGATTAATTTAAATAGGTACTTATAAAGTTTTAATTATGTAATATTTTAAGAGTATGCATATTGACATTTTAAAAATGTCTAAAAACGGGATACTTTAGATCTCGACAACCTTACTAAATATGCTTTTCAAAGAAATAGGGTAGATGCATTGAATATTTATCTAGGGAATAACCCTAAACATTTTTTATATTTATATGGTAACGCGCTCGAATGTTAATCCTGTGGGCGCGGGTTCTATTCCCGACTTACTCCACTTCACAACACAAGCTTTTAAGCTTTCTGTGAAGTGTACAAATATGTATTTGGGTTTATGTCGATAAACCCAGATTCATTTAAAAAAAAAATAGATTTTTCAAAAAAAATGTGAAAAACACCTCATCTTTTTTCCGAAAGACAGAAATACGTTTCCCGAAAACCGCAGATTTTTTTTTTTGCACTGATAATATGCATTTAAATCTAGGGAATTCCCGTAAAAGTTTTTTGATTGAAGCGAAATAAACCCCTAAAAATGAAAAAAAAATTGCTATTTTTGCCATTTTATCATGCGACTTTGAACATTAATACCGTGGGAAATGACCGTGACGTCATAGTTGGGTTGCGAGCTTTAATTCAAATAGGTGTGTAAAGTTTTAATTATATAATATTTTAAATCCCGATTTAGGATACAGAAAACTTATTATGGGATATCCACTGTTACATGAAGTTCTAAGCCTCTTGTTACGTCATGTGTGAAATAACTTTTTATTTATTTATTTATTTATTTACTTAATCGCAAAACTTTTTCATTTCGACAACGGGAAAAAACACAAAATTAATTGTATTTATTTAGGTCGTGGGAGCGAAAACTACAATCATACTACGATTATAGGAATTTCAATTTAACGGATTATCGATAAGCTGTATTGCATTTTTTCGTGTGTTTCATCAATGAATTGAGAAGTTTTCAAATCGAATTGTATGATTTAGCTCGAAAATAAACGATTTGAGATTATACCGAAAGTATTGTAGGTATTAGAGTTGGATTTTTCTGCATTGCTTTGATAGGAACGTAATACAATTTTTTCTCAACAAGTACGAGTCGGAACACCTATCCTGCTTCCGCACCAAGGATGAGGAAAAAATGTGATGGAAATAAACATTTGGAACAATTCGATGAATCTAGGAAGTATGTTAACGTAAGTAAGATGAATGGTGTAGTGTATTGGACTTGGAACTATTTTTAAAAGTAGCAAAGTGTCTTTGAAAGCAAAAGCGATAATGACAATGTTGTTTTGGTTCCTATACTACTAATGAGACTTGGACATGCTTAAGAAAGACGAATCAGGTTGAATGCAGTGGAAATGAGATAGTTGACAAGAATGTGTGGGAAAACATTGAGAGACAGGATCCTGAATGAGGTTATCAACAGAGAGATGAGTGACTGTAAGACATTAGGGTGTAGTGTAGTGACTAGAATGAACGTGAATAAGCGAAAATGATTTGGGGATTATGAGAGGATCAATAATTATGGAATGACTAAAAATATGGGTGAACGCAGCCGTCCGAGACTGACCTTGATCGATTATGTCGACCAGATTCTCAAGGATGATTTAGTATAACTTATGAATAGGTCTACCTAGATACATCTCTAGGTACGGTACATGGTACATGGACTACCTAGATACATCTCCAGGTACGTGGACTATCTAGGTACATGGACGTTTTTTTTAAAGAAGATGTTTTTTAAATCGATTTTGAGGTGGTCGGTAGTCTGATTGGTAACACGCTCGACTGTTAATCCGGCGGGCGCGGGTTCAAACCGACTTACTCCACTTCACGACACAAGCTTTTCAAGCTTTCTGTGAAGTGTACGAAGATGTATTAGGGTTTATTTTGATAAACCCAGATTCAATAAAAAAAAATCCTTAAATCTAGGTTTCACTGTATGTAACATTTTGGTATAGCGAAAGAATGGGGGAAAGCAGGATAAAAAGGTCCTTAGGCTTTAATAACGATGTCGAACATTGCTTAAATATATCTATAACCGACCCCATAATACACTCGGGAATTGTTATTGTATATCCAAAAATATCCCAGCGTTTTATTTTTATATGAACTTCTCTGTAAGTATTTGTTTATTTATTTTATCGTGTACCCACTTTGAACAATAGTAAATTTTAACAAATAAATGTTGTTTCACTTAAAAACACCACGCAAGGAACGAATCACGCAAGAAAGGAGTGTGGTGGAAAATAATGAATGGAAAAAATGGTTTTAAAAAGCTAAGGAAGAGCATCCGAAAACGTTTCCCATATCTTTAACGCTCAAAATCGCGTGACTAAATTGTAGAAATAAAGTTTTTTTTTTGTAGACAATTGCGCTTTTTCAAAAAAGTTTAACGGTAAATGCAGTATAGATTTGAATGCATGCTTTCACTTATGTACTTACTTACTGCTAGCCACTTGGGTTCCACTGCTGGACATATGCCTCTTCTAAACTCTTCCACTGTCTTCTATCTTGGGATATATCAGCTACCATCTACGACCGGTGAGCTGGACAATGTCATCTGTCCACCTTTTCTGTGGTCTTCCTACGCCTCTTTTGTTCTCCCAGAGCTATTACTCTCACTACAAGTAATATATTATTCTCTGCGAATTACGGAAAGTCGTAGGTATTTTTGAAAAAAAAAACTTATGCATCATTCTTTTTTTCAGGAATCTATAAAATATATAAATAGTTCATTGCTGTCATTCCCTAGAAGAAGGTTCAATGTATCTACCGTATTTTTTTTACAAAGTATTACTTAGTAAAGTTGTCGTAACTATATTTTACCTTTATTTTTAAGTTGGCGACGCCCACTAACTTAATTATACCTACCTATATTCTTTGCAGTTCGAATTCAAGTCAAGTCGGCAAAAAATATTAAGAAGAAGGAAGATTCTTTATTCCACATTATTTTAAAAACCCTGTGACTAGACAATAAAGTATCTCTACTTCCCTGAAAAAATATTCCTGATAGGTAGATTTCAGTGAAATCTCAGAGGATAAAACATGGATATGTTGAGACACACACAGGTAAATACCCAATAATTAGCTTACATGATTCTCCTCGTCACCGGGTAACACAGTGTAACGTGTATATATCAAGTAAATGCAAAAGCAAGTGACGCAGTGTGACAAGTGTAGCATATAATGAGCGACCGGAAATTTATGCAAGGTTTTTAAATATGTAAGAAATTATAAATATTTTGCGATTACTGCGCCTTTAACCATCACCAAAAAATATTCGGCCATATTAGAAGTTTACTTTTTCATTCTTTCACGATCTTAGCGCCTTCAACTTCTTCCTTTTTTCTTTTTCTCAGCCGTTTTGATTGAAACTTTAAATTGTACGAACTGAAATTATAAAATTAGGAATCTAGGTACTATAATTTGATGGAGAATCGAAATCGAATGTGACCATTCACACTAAATGGTACGTACGTAGAATAACTATGGAGTGAATAGTTCCCATATTTTATTTACAAAAATTGAAAAGTGAGTTGATACTCACTTTTTTCTCTGATGAGAAGCGTATGGCAAAAAAGAGCCTTTTGACCTCCCGGTGATCCCTTAAGATTTTTTAAGAGATAATTTTAGTCCTCATACCAGATTTTAGCTGTATGGGGATCTATCACCTCAATGAGTATTTAATTTTGTATTGTAACCATTGTTTGTAAACTGTACATATTCTTCTGAATAAACTTATTATTATTATTAGTATTAGTTTTTTAACAAAAAACATATTTAACCAACCCTTCGTGAATATTTGCGGGTAGGTACTACTGGTAACGTATTCTGTAAAAGTGTAATTTAAAAACAAACGAAACGGACAGACGGAAGGGTCGGTCCGGTCAATCCGTGTTTCCCCTTTTTTTTGTTACAAACATTCAGACCCAAATGTCGTTATTGAAAAAGAATTTCATTTCATGTTTTTTTTATTTTTCTTTGATGTAGATAAAGAGCTATAGTTATTGGCCACTTAAGCTACTTTGGTCCACATATTTCTTAACCACACATTTACATTTTGAGTTATTCTAATGAAACTTTGGATTTATACACTTGAATAGTTGTTTAATGAGTAAGATTAATTTTCATTGCATTTAAAGAGCTAGAACATATATTTTTCTTAACCGGAATAAAAAAATGGCAATGTCACAGTAATTGGCCTCCTTGCGATAGTGTTTGGCCACGATTTGTTACAGTTATTGGCCACCGGTATATTAATGATTTAAATTGCAAAATTCAAGTAGCTGGCCACTGTTCTTGATTACGGAGCATGTTTTTAATCAGAATGACATGATTTTTCATTAAAAACGCAAAAAAATGTAAATAAAATATGCTAATTTAAAAAATCAAAAAAACTTGTGCAAAAAATGAAATGAGTGGTTTATTTTTTATTGAAAATTGTTATCCAAAGAAAATCTAACGATATATTTCAATTGGCCCCTTTTATATTCTACTATTTTCTTCTGATTAAAGTAGAATTTGATGAAAATTCTAGATTATTTTTTTGTTTTCAATTGGGATTATTTTTTTGGTCTCTTAGATTTTTTTTCTTTTTGGCAGCAACTGCTACACATAACTGGGTTTATGTCAATTTTTTTCTATCGCAATATATTGCTTAGGCATTTTTAAAACATGTTATAAAATAAAATTAGAATTAACTAAAAGATTCTGGCTAAAACTTTGATAACAATTTATAAGATTATAAAAAAATGTCTGTAAATTATTAGCTAGTACAGTTATTGGCCATATAGTTATTGGCCTATGCCAATAACTATGTTCATCCATACATTCGCGAATTTCATAGTAATTGGCATGGGGGGGGGCAATTACTGTGAAATTGATATTTTACAGATACAGTAATTGTCCACCCCTCGTATTTGGCCTTAGAAACTTATTTGCAGGTTTTTATAACAGAAAATATGTTATTTAATTAAACATGATTCATATAATGTGGTCCTTTTTAACTAGAATAAATTGGGTAATTACTCACATGATCGGGAAAAAAACTTATACCCTTGACAAAAACTTAAGAAAACCGTGATTTTTTCTACGCTTTTCGAAATTCTAAAAAAAGTGTATTAAAGTGCCAACAATTGTGGTAATGTGTATTGTCAATCTAAGCATAAATAATTGGACTACCAGACTGTGTTTTCACAATCTGGATAATACTCACTCCACCTCAGTTTTTTAAAATTTAAATGTTAGTGGCCAATTACTATTACAGGGCCAATTACTGTATCACTTCCCCTATTTTTAGATTTACTTCTCTATAAAATTAGTATTGAATAATCTTATAGAAATTATTATTTTTCTTTATTGCATTGAGGTAGTCAGTAGCCTGGTTGGTATCGCTCTCGACTGTTAACATCAGTGGGCGCGGGTTCGATCCCCGATGCCGACTAACTCCACTTCACGACACAAGCTTTTCACGCTTACTGTGAAGTGTACAAAGATGTATCTGGGTTTATTTAGATAAACCGCGTTTCATTTTTTGAAAAAAAAAAAAACAACTACTTACTGAAATAAACACTTCCGTATTCTTATACAGACCTATTATTTCAAGCACATTCTCTACGATTTCTCATACATTGCACCCAACTATCTGTCATTTTCCGCGGCGTTAAGTTAAAAATCGCATGATAACATGTTAAAAATGGCGTATTTTTTACTTTATCAAAAAATAAATTTACAGTTTTTCTATACAATTTTTATTATTAATGCAATTAATGCATATTATTATCAGTAAAAAAAAAATCTTTGAGACATTCGGGAAACGAGTTGCTGTATTATGAAAACAAAATCAGAGGCAGTTTTCACATTTTTTTTTAAAAAACTATACAAGATATAAAAAATGTTTTACTGACATTTCCTAGATAAAGATTCAATGTGCTCAATTTTTTACAAATCATATTAAATTAAGTAAGGTTGTCGAGATCCGAGGTCTCAAAAATCTCTTTTTTATTTAATGTCAATACGCCTACTCATAAGTACCTATTTAACATTCACCAATTCCGGTCCATCAGTCTGTCGCGGTCGGGAATCGAACCCGATCGACGATCAGCCATACAAGTCTGATGGAAAGTCCATCCTTTGCTGTATATCTATTGAGATAACTACTCGAAAAATTAACATTGGGATATGACACAATATCAAAATTAATTGTATGTAAGTAGGTACTGGCATGTGGTCCGCCATATTTGTAATTTAACCCACGTAGTAACAAAAACGTGGAAAAATTACTCAGAATATAAATGATATAATAATATTATTTGTAGAAACTTCTCGAAAGTGATACCCTGACGTTGAAATAAAACCGAAATATGCTTTTGTACCTAATCAACTCGCAAAGCACGAAGGGTCTGAAAGACTTAACATGCCTAAAAAATGTACCCATAGTTATGACGTCACGACAGTTGTAGGGATGTAAATTTTTTTTATGAATCTGGGTTTATCGAAATAAACCCAAATACATCCTTGCACACTTCACAGAAAGCTTTAAAGCTTGTGTTCTGAAGTGGAGTAATTTGGGGATTGAACCCGCGCCCACTGGTTTAACAGTCGAACGCGTTACCAACCAGGCTACCGACCACCTCGCTTCAATTACTTTCTTTTTACTTTATTATTAGGTAAAATAAAAGGTGCATAAGAATAACTAAGTTCTAACTAACGAAATGATGTTAAAAAAACAGGACTGGCGCAAACGAAATGTACCTAACTCAAATAATAGGTAAAAATGAGTGACTAAATACTGCATAAGTGGCATCATCGAAATCAACGGCCTAAAGTGTGAAATACCTATTTGAAGTTTACAGGGGTCACATAAATGTATTAGTAAAAGGAGCATTAAACAGTTACAATTGCGGTTTAAAAGCATATAATATGATAAGTATAAGGTAGCCTGTCCTCTTCTTCATCAGCATTGGTCCCTCCACTGCTGGATGGAACTAAGAAATAATAATTTTTGAAAGATCGTTGCAACATACGCACTCCTAAATTTATAAAATCTCTGTGTCTCCTGAACTCCGAATAGGTATTTCACACACTAAGACACTGATTTAGATGATGCCCCCTATGCAGTATTTATTTACTCATTTTTGCTTCTCTTTTTTTTTCATACTAAATGAGAATTCTTCTTTGAGGAAGCTGCAGGGCTCGGTAAGATTTTTTTGCTACACAGCGTCGATTGAATGCCTTTATTTTTTTGTTGTACTTAACTAAACATTTTCATCATCGATTTCGATGTTTCTATGTCCGCATTCCAACCCCTTGAAGGGCTTAACCTTCAAATGCTGGATACTGCGGGGTTAAACATTCGGACGATTTTATTTGGTCACACCTTTGGGCACATGAGGTGAGATTTCCACATGAGAGGAAAGAATACTGGGATGGGGCAACCTACCCTACCCGACACCACCCTAACATACCCTACCCTTACCTAACCTAGCTTACACTTTCCATTTTATTTGAAATACAAAAAAACTTTTAGTTCTAACAGATAAATGAATTTAAATTTCAACTTATTTTTCGTGGGAAAGGGTTAAAAGGGAAAAAAGGTCGGAGGAAACTTTTTCGCACGCTTTTATTTAACTTCATCTGTCGATGTTGTTGTAGTCTGCAGGGTCTAAATAATATGTGTGCAAAATTTCAAGGCACTGGAACATTGGGAAATTTCAGGAAGAAAATCTAAAATAAATAAAATGTTTATTAGATACAAAATATTTAAATCAAATGGCGGGCTTATTGCCGTAAGCAATTTCTGCCAACCAACACTAGTGACAATAAAATGAGATAAATACACATACTTATGAAAGTATGAAAACCAACAAAGATAGGTAGGTACATAAAAATAAATAATAATACTAATAATATACATATTTTTATACATACTTACTTACATAGATACAAAAAAATGACAAACCAAATAGATTGTGGAGGATAGAACGAAGGTCAAGGAAGGAATCAAGGGAGTTATGAGAGTTGGATGTAAAAATGTAGACGCAGAAAAAAACAACGACTGTTGAAGTTAGATAATAGCGTGGTAAAAACATCCCGAGGATTGGTAGTAAGCGCGATTTCATAGGTAGGTACCTACCAGTGGCAAAGGGTGGATTTCTGAAGGAGGGAAGCCGGGGCTAATATTTCTTATGGGATTATTAGTCCGAGAGCCCGCTGCTTAATTTATGACGTATCTGTTTTTTGATCGAAATGTGGTACAAATGACTATTTTCCTGTAGCTCTTATCAATTTTCAACCAATTTAGTTTAAATTCATTTTTTTAGTTTTTTAAATGAATTTCGGTTTTGGACCGGCCATTACGGGTAAACTACTAGTCCTATGAAAAAATTGACTGAACATTTTTTGTAGAGAACTTAGCAAGGATTATTTTTGTCATTGACTACTTTCTTCTATCTCTTACCATATTCCTACAAAATGCGAAAAACCGCGAAGAAGGACCTTTTCGGGGGGGGCAGGAGGGGTTGCGGCAAGATTTTGATAGGCAACCCTAGTGCGATGTAAAACCCTATTGGTAAGCTATAATTTGTACCACATTTCGATCAAAAAACAGATACGTCATAAATTAAGCAGCGGGCTCTTGGACTATATGTCAGATTAGATACTATTATACCTATCATTTTTCCGAAAGGTAACTCGATGGGAATCGTGTTCTGAGGTAGCTTTGCGCCTGGTATTGTGTATTGTGTAAGTCGACCCAACTCTTTTCCAATTCCATTTTCTTCTTTCTGCTTTTATCTGCTTGCTAGTTTATTTCACGCTAAGAATGTTTCCGAGAACAACAATAATAGAGAAAAACTCAAAAGTTATGAGCTTGAGAAAATACAATCATGATACTCGTATTATTATCATAGAAATAATTTTCTGTGTTTGTTTGTAGGTTTGTTTGTATGCAAAAAATGTTAAAAAATTATAATCCGAGATTACCTCTGAATCTAGACTTTATTCGTAACAGGTGCACTAAGTGACACTGCTTTAAAATTCTAGGTTATGAAAATGTCAAGCACTATGAATACCTATATAGAACGAAACAAAAATTTGAAACATCGGTGTTTTTCTTAATTTATTTTAACAGAAGGTACACATGGGGAGATATTTTTTTGCGCTTGCGAAGCACACGTTTGTCACTTGCTTGTGAACACGCGTCGGCATAACCATCAACACACCATCATTATATTTAACATGAAGGGCTTGTATGCACTGAGTAAAAATCGTTCTATTTTCGCTTCAACTTTTTCAATTTCTGCATGAGAATGTTGGTGCGAAATAAGAAAAACGTAAAAAACAAAGTGAATTTTACCTTTTTAAAAAGAACCTGGGAACAAATTAAAAAATCTACGACAACCAACTTGTTAACCTTATATTTACCAGTATTTTGGGTAAATTATTACACTTCTACATCTAAAAAACAATGGATAATCCTTAATTACCGTGAATTTCAAGGGCTCTTTCGGAATATTTTTTTTGCTCAAGGAATTTCCAAAAACTGCAATTCTAGGACAGCCAACCTGTAGTCTATACTTTCGTCTATCACTGTCTTCAGTTTCAAGACGATTCTCTCAGTATTGGCTGAGAAAAAATATGGCACCAAATATAGTTCACAGCAGTTGCCGCCTTGAGCTATCGAATATACCAATTATTTTTATCTCGGTTTTGCTGGGTAACATATCTAGTAGAAAAATACAAATATTCAGTTTGCACTTGGCGTTGTTTTATATTATTTTTTCATAACGTAAGTAACTAAGAGATAATTAAAAAGTTGATCTTGGGAGGTGAAGGAGGTTAGCTACCTAGCTACATAGCTAGCTACTAGCTACTATAGCTGATAGCTGCTGGCTTGCATCAGATACTCGCTTAAATAAATTAATTCCTCTGGTGTTTCTAATTAAAATGTAATCTTGTTTTATGAAAAATAATCAAGTTAATACAATAGAGCAGTGTTTCGCAATTTGAGAGCAATTTATCGCGTCTGTGCGTGGAATTGCCCAATCCATTTCTTTTTTTATTACAAATACTTCCTTATCTAGGTGTAGAAAAATAATCGTAAAAAATAGGTGAGAATATTATATACTTAAGTATATTTTATGTAGATACTTGCGGCGAATACTGGGAGTCAGATGGTTTGACTATGTCACTAACGATGAAGTCAGGAGTCGAACACAGCAGCCACTTATCACCCATCAAGTGATATATATATATATGCGTATGGCATGTCAGGCGCTATAAAATTACGTGGTTGTCCCTCAGCCATGCTTTGGCTTCGGTCGTCAAACTATGTAAATCCTCCATCGTTCCATGGAAACTGTGCATAGGGCACTCCTCCACTATATGATGTAGGGTCTGAGAGACAGCACCGCAGTCGCATCGGGGGTCGGTGATATATCCCCACCTGTGGCGCTCCGCTGCGCTCCTGCTGCAACCCGTTCTAATGCGGTTCAATGTCACCCATTCCCTGCGCTCCAGCCCAAAACAAAAGTGATACAAACTCGTTGGCTAAACTGGCTCGGGCACATTCTACGTATGCTCGCTGATAGCATCAACAACAGCTGTCTCCAATATCGCCCTGTAGGCAACATGACCATCCAGAGGCTGTACATAGTGTACATATCAGAGCTGCGCCCTGCTGGAATGACATGGGAACAGGCAACGGAGTTGGCCTAGGACAGAAAAGCCTGGAAAAACTAGGTAACGAAAGAAGAGGTGTAAGGAAGCGTTGCCGTCTAAGAACCACTTGGCTTGACCATGTCGACCAGTTGCTTAAGGACGGACGTGTTTTGAGTAAAAGGAATCGTAAAGTGTGTATGTGAATTGCGTAAATGTGACGAAAGCGAGAAGTGTGTGTGAGAATAGCAAAATGTGGCGCTCTGTTAGACTATACTGTATAAAACTCTGAGCTTCTGAGTGCAAAATAAGAAAAAATATTTATTTTCCTTTAATTTTGAGGTTATAAAATGACAGTTAGAACGCCATGAAAATCAAGAAAAGTAAATATGAATGCGAACAAAGAAATGTTGGTACTCGGGTAATAAGGTACTCAGCTACTGTATGGCGTGCATTTCAAAAGAGCCTGTGATGTACTCCCTTTTTACAAAGTACCCGCGGCTGCTCCAGTAATTACTTTTCACATGCAATCCCATATACAGCGTGATTTGAAAAGACCGCCAAGTAACAAATTAGTTTGTTACTTTAGAAGACAGATCATGCATTATACATGACGTCCCTTTCCAACCAACACCTCTATGTATATCACCATCTCATTCTCTTTTGTGTTTTTATAGTGCACCGCATTAAATTTAATAATTCGTGTTGCAGAGAAAATAACAGTGAAAAATCTCTATTATAAAATGTTTACTGCTCGTGTGTTCTAAGTTAAAAAAAAATGTTAGAACTTCTAGCATATTTTTTTTCATTAGATTTTTTCTATCCCCTAACGTTGCATCCCTCAGTCTGCCAGCCTCTCCTTTGTATACACACACTTTTCGCTTCTGTCAAATTCTTTCAATTTGACAAATATATCCTACGATTCCTTTTACTCAAAACACATTCATCCTTGAGAGTCCTGCCCACATTGTCAAGTCACGTGATTCTCGGACGACCGCTTTCTTACACCTTCTCTTATGAATATTTTATTGGTTATAATTTCAGCATTCACCCTTTCTGCATGTCCTCACCATCTTAACTTGTTCGCTTTCATTATTGTTCACTACCATCTATCTTACAGTCTTTCGTCTTTCTAATCATCTCATTCCTTATCCTCTCTTTCAACGTTTTTCGATACATTCTTTCTAAGCATCTCATCTCAATAGCGTTTTTGTTTCCTATATTTTTGTTGTCTTTCTGTGTAATTCGGGTTATCTGGGGCCCTAATGAACAAATATCATTGTTGTTTTGTTTTATTGTTTTATATCGTCCGTAGGCCCATTCGGGCACCTGGACTCCTCAATTTTTACAATTTTAGCATATTATACCTACCTATCTACAATTTTCAATTTTCATCTATTAGTCATAGCAATTAGCCTCTATTGGTTGTCATGTTAACAAATTCCTGTATATTATTCACCAAAAGTTTAAATAAATAAACAAAATCACAGGTACTATGAGACTAGTTCTGAATTATAACAGTGACTGCTATTATTTTTAAATCACCTCTAGTCAAGATTGCCTATTCGTCTCGCAAGTTCTTCCCTACAACACTACATGAAGAAGGCCTATTCACTAACCATAATGAATGCACTCACCATAATGTTAGAGTGAATAGGTTATACATATTTAACTCAAGGACTGAACGAGACGACTGAAAGTAGATTTTTATAAAGAAACTATATTTTCAGGACGCCCTCATAATTAAATACCCTGATTTGTACTTATAATTTTTGTAATAACTAATTTTTGTAGAATTAGTTAACTTCGCTCTGGACACAAAATGATTACACAAACCAGCATAAACTGATTCGTAAGCATGGGAACACCTCTCAATAATTTTGTGTATAATATTAATTATTCGAATATTACATGTATAATACCATAATCGCTAATAAATATCTAATAAAAAAAATATAGATTTACCGGAAAATTTTTCTTTACTTATTACGGCTTTGCACCCGATTTACGGGTGATGCTGAATTACCGGAAAATTTCTACATCTAAATGCAAAAGTCGGTAATTATTAATACCTACTTGTAATAATATTTCTAAATACTGATATTTCAGGCACAATGCTTGTATTTTTGGCCCCGCGTTGAGCCTAATCCTGTGATATCCGTGGTACTGGCTGATGAGTTTATATGTGAATCTTGAATACTGAGAAGTGTGTGAGCAAAAGTCTTGCCTTCGCGTAAAAACAACAGTACCTATTAGGATCCCATATAGGATTGGCTGAAGCCCTAAATTTTCTTTCCTGTTTTTTTTTTGTATTTTTGTCTGTTACTGGGTCCTTAAGCACTATAGTGCATGCTAATTTAACATACTATTTTATTTACTCTTTCACTGAAAATTCTAATACAATAATTCAATCTCATACAATCTCTTATTTCACTGCAATATAAAACCTGAATCGCATAACTAATCAAGCAAGACTATTATACATAATCAATTCACCATACACAAATTTCATGACAATACAAGGAAACGAACAGATTGCAATATGCATTTTATATTATTAATTAACATCCTTCTTGGTGCAGCCGAGACCGACGTGTATATAATAATTTAAGAAGGCCGTGACTCTGTGACATTTGACCACAACTTACGGTAAAGTAATTATTAGTGATTTTTTTTAGAATATTATTGATTAGTCACTTTTCTTTCCTTTTTACAGATTCTCAAGGACGAACGTGTTTTGAGCAAAAGGAATCGTAGAGTGTGTATTGCGAATCGTACCTATAAATGTAACGAAGGCAAGAAGTGTATTATAAGGAATTGAGGATAGGAAAGTCTCACTACCTACCTCTACAAATTGGCAAAGAAATCATAATTTAATGTAGTTGTACCAATATTACACAAACATATATATTTATCAAGTAGTTATATCTCAACAGATACACATCAAAGGATGGACCTTCCGTCAGGCCTATGATTCATCAGTCATAAGCCTGGTTCCGATTCCGAAGATTCCGATGGTCTCACAAAACATAAATTGTGATTTTCAAAAATAATCTAACTTATTTTTCATCTTTCAATAATCATTGTCAGGGCCTGTCTATATTCCCAGAGGTCTCGGTGCAGCGTTTAATTGCATATTATAAACCCTCTTTTGTGGAAATATTGCCATCTTACTCTGACTTATTAGAAATGCATGACGCGACGGCATTCAGGAACGAGATGAATAGAGTGTGCTTCGCGTCAGTAAACTCGAGACTTGAATTTTTCATAACGGAATGTTTCAGACTTGTGAACTGAACTATTATGTTCTAAGTTCATAGTAAGACGTCTTGTAGTGTAGAAAGGCCCCCAAGGTATGAACTTGTAGGTAGGTAGAGAAAGGTACCTACTTAAGGACTGCCATACGTCCCGGTACACCGGGACATGTCCCAGTTTTGAGGTCCGTGTCCCGGTATCCCGGTAAGACAGTCATTTGTCCCGGTCAGGGATTTCTCTCGCTCATCAATAAAACGATCCCTGGAGAGCTATTACGTACTCGTAAATCCATTATTTAACAATTCTTTCAAATTAAAAAAAAATGCTTGCGGCGCCAATTACACTTCTTCTTCCTTTACATATTTTGCGTTCATATTATCAGTAACTACTTATTTCTTATTTCGATAAAACTAAACAAGATTTACACCATTCCTTTTTCATGTAGACAGGTACAGGCTCATGTCTTATGGTAAAAATTTCGACTGTGGCGCTACTTACATTGTCACTTCCAAACAAAAAAAAAACAAAACCAAGTTTATCGATTCATCATTTTTCTTAAAAAAAAATCGTCTGCGGCCCATTTTTTGGGCATATTTTGTAAGGAAACAATTTTCATGCTTATTGAACTGAACTATTATGCTATGTTCATAGTAAGACGTCTTGTAGTGTAGAAAGGCCCCCAAGGTATGAACTTGTAGGTATAGGTTCCCATATTTTAAAGACTAGATATCGTCATACATAATAGACAAGCCCTTCTGATTGTAGGAAATCGTGGTTTGTCCGGTACAACCCAAGTCAGATACTATGATATTCAATATAACGATTGGTAAATGAAAAAAAGTTTGAATCTCGTTCATGTTGGATGATTGAACTTGCTGAAATAACATACATAATAATACCTAATAATGATATTTGGAATATTTTTATAGCGCCATCTATGATGTACCGGAACACCTCGAGGACGCTTCACATAGTGTTTGTAAAGTGATCACATTAAATCAGCCGACGATCGAGCTTAACAAAAATGGCAAAGGACAGGTCATGATGCCAGTGATGGACACCCAGAATTCTTAGATGGAGACCGTGGGATAAAAAAAGATGAGTAGGTAGAGTAGGCGCAACTGTACACGCTACAACAGTCAAATAAACTACAAATAAGAGACATGGACTAAAATGGAAATGGGCAGGACACGTAGCGCAGAGGGAAAATGGACTAAGAACCTCCTAAATTGGCGTGGGACGGCCACAGCTGAGATGGAGAGATGACCCGATATGTCGGTGCAACCTGGATGCAGTCTGCACAGGACAGGACAACATGGAGGCAGATGGAGGAGGCCTTCGTCCAGAAGTGGACGGGATAGGCTGATGAAGAAGAAGAAGAAGAAGGTCGTAAGAAGACGATATTATCCCAGTCGCGAGTAGAAGATTGGCAACAAAATGGAAACAAATGGAAGAGGCCTATTTCCTGCAGTGGAGAGATGGCTAAAGGAAGAACATATAAATTTGGCGAACGTTCCCATGGGAATCATGTTGAAAATGCCAGATTTGGAGACGAAAACAACGCCAAATGAAGTTAAATAAAAGCGTCTAAAAATGGAATCTGGACGTGCAAAATTCAAAAGGTTGAACTTTATAAAACAGGATCGCAGTTAGGTACCTCTCCCTTAACCTTTTTATTTGCAACTCGCCCCTCAAGGGACTGCTTTTAAAAACGCGAGTTGTAATTTTGTTATTTTCGTATTATTATCATCATGTAGGTAGGTACTAGGTACAGTACCTATTTACAAAGCAAGCAGGTATTCAAAAAGGTAGTTGGAACGTAGAGAACCAGCCAATACGGAACGTTCAGATACAGAACAGTCTATAGAGAACGGGGACATTTCAGAACACTATCCATAGTCACACAAAAATGACTGATATGTCAAGCACAAGACCCAACTGTTGAGAAAAATGAGAACACAGTTTCCTGATGAAACCTTACTAGTACCTAGTAGTTTTTTTACAGAACTACACCAATGTAAGGTGTCACTGCTAATTATTGTACTCATAGACTATATTCCATAAAAATGTTTATACATTTTTTTCAGAACCTAGTAATTTCCAGGTAACGCAATACAGAACGACAAAACAGAACAGTGCCAATAATACAGAACTGAAAATTAGGAAACGGTTTGAAACAGAACAAAGTTATTACGAAAATAGTCCGTTCTGTATTGGCATTGTTCTGATTTGTTCATGTGCTGGCTTGAAACAAATTGTGATTTTTTTTGGCTCATAAAAAAATATTTATCGATAGTGTTCTGAAATGTCCACGTTATGTATTACTATTGACATATTGTTTACTGTTATTGTTCATTATTGTCCTTACGCCCTAATTTCGGGCACTTAGACAAGTCAAATTTACATAGTTATAGTCTAATTATACTGTTCTGATATGGTCGGTTCTGTATTAGGCCGTCCCATGTTTTTTGTTCTGTACTTACAGTCCGGGAACCATTCGCAAAGTAGTCAACAAGAAAAGGGAAAGGAAAAGGTAGGGAAATTAAAATGGGAATAATTAACGATATTATGAATTACCCAAACAACTTGTTTCAGTACTAAATGTGTTAATCTTTTATACAATGATAAACTTCCTCAAATACCCGGCGTTGCCAGACATTTTTAATGGCGTGTTTTGAATTTTATTATGCGAGGGATGAAATAATTAAAATACCTTAAATTTCCATAAGGAATTTTACATCTTTTTTCTCATTTTAAACTTACTTATTTTTATTGTTGCTTGTTGTCTTGCATAACTTAAAGTGTTAAAGGCTTGCGCCGTAAATAAATAAATAAATTTTGAATGCCATATTATAAATTTTCGCGCAAAGATAATGTTCATTTTATAGGCACAGCATTCACTGGTTACCCCATTATTAAGCGCAGATTAAACAGACAACTAAGTGCGTATTAACTCAAATAGAACGGTATTTTTTCAATCATTTCTTAGTAAAATTAATTTAATACACACTTGCTGGATTTCACAAACTTTTTAGGTGAGGAATAGCAGAAATAGGAGACACCTACTAGCACAATATATTAATGTTGTATGAAAAATAAGAGGCTCCTATCTCCGCTATTTCTCACCTAAGAAGTTTGAGAAATCCAGCAACGTCATTTTCGTTAAAAACATCATAAAGTTAGACCTACTGTGTTGATTTCAACAATTCAAGATAATCTTTATTTTCAGATTTGCATTTACTCATTTTGTTTAAATTTACTACAAAAAAAAATTAAACAATGTTCACACTTTTTTTTTAAATAAAAGTATCTGGGCTTGCATGCACAAACCCAAATACTTTCCTGCACATTTTGCACTAGGCAAAAAGCCCGTATCGCAAAGTGTGGAATACATCGCCAGCGCCGGGGTTTGAACCTGGCACCTCCCGCTCGAGAGACTGCCGCCTTAACCAACTGCGCCAACCATGTACTCAATTTAGTACAGACAGTATTTGAGTATTAACGAGGTTCCATTGACAGTAAATTATTATTAATCAGTACAGAGCAAATTTAATGAGAGAAGGATGAATGGAAACAGTATCATGTTCTGTACAAATAGACCGGTGAAGTTACATTAAAAAAGGGGGTATAGCGTAGATAATTGTCGGAAAGCTGGAAACTGTTTTAATCCCTTCATTAACATGCAAATAAGGTTTCTTGAAGTTTGCACCAATTTTCCGCTTGTGCTAAGTACAGGGTGACCCATAAGCCGAAAAAATAATGTACTTTTTTCAGTTTTTCAGTAATATCTTCTAAACGATGCTTTCTAGGAAAATGGTGTCTTTTTAAAAATTAAATTACATAATATTCTGCGTCGTTTGAGCATAAATACTCATTTGTACCTCAAAAATTATTGTGATATAGACACTGCCAAGTACATATTAATTTTCGGAACAAATTGAAATATTCGTATTTTTCACTTTTGTTGTTGAATAACTCCCCAACTCAGGCATTTATGGTAATATTTCACTGATCATATTTAATTGTGAATCAATTTTCTCAAACTTGTGATTAAAAGTTTAGACCTAGGGCACACAGTTCAGGATGCACAGGTGTTTAAAGAGAGACGAGTAAAATAAATAAATTTATTAAATGATAGATTTAGATACGTTAAAGTAAAGCTAATTTAAATTTAACAATTTCATTTTATTAAAGTATAGTTTTTTTTAAGTAAAATCTGATTTTTAATACTGTTACGCCACTGCCTAATATTTTATATCGAAAAGAGTATTTTTTCTGCATTCATTGGTTTTATTAAAATATCTCCAAAACGGTTAGTGTTAGGAAAAAATATTTATCTTACAATTTATCTAGAATAATCTCTCTATATAATACTTGAAAAATAATTTATCTCATTTAAATACTAAGTGAGGAAGAATTGATTAAAAATGGTATATAAAAAATATGTTCATACATGCCGTCACTTTTTGTTAAATTACTTCTAAAAAAAGCAGAATAGCGTAAATCCATTAAATTGCATTTAAAGCGAAATTAATTTCCTATAAAATAAGTGTAATAAAATTAATTTGGGAGTTATAATAAAAAAAATACTAGATGATCAATATCAATATTTTGTAAAATAATTCCACGCTTCCCATACAAAATGTTCCTGCATAGCAACGTGCCTCTACACAAAATCAACTTTGATCATCTAGTACTTTTTTATTATAAATCACAAATTAATTTTATTATACTCATTTTATATGAAATTTATTTAGTTGTAAATTTAATTTAATGAATTTATACTGCACCGCTTGGTTTAGGAGTAATTTAACAAAAAGTGACGACATGTATGAATTTATTTTTTATATACAATTTTTAATCAATTCTACCTCACTTAGTATTTAAGTCAAAGAAATTATTTTGCAATTATAATATAGAGAAATTATTTGCGATAAATTCCGATATAAATATTTTTTTCCTAACACTAACCGTTTAGGAGATATTTTAATAAAATTAATGAATATAAAAAAAATACTCTTTACGATATAAAATATTAGGCAGTGGCGTAACAGTATTGAAAATTTGTAATTTACTTAACAAAACTATATTTTAATAAAATGGAATAGTAAAATTTAAATTAGCTTACCTTTTACATATCTAAATTTATCATTTAATAAATTTCTTTATTTCACTCGTCTCTCTTTAAACACCTGTGCATCATAAACTATGTGTTGAAGGTCTAAACTTTTAATCACAAGTTAGAGACAATTGACCCACAATTAAATATTTTTATTGAAATATTACCGTAAATACCTGAGTTGGGGAGTTATTCAACAACAAAAGTGAAAAATACGAATATTTCAATTTGTTCCGAAAATTAATATGTACTTGGCAGTGTCTATATCACAAAAATTTTTGAGGTACAAATAAATATTTATGCTCAAACGACGCAGAATATTATGTACTTTAATTTTTAAAAAGACATCATTTTCCTAGAAAGCATCGTTTAGAAGATATTACTGAAAAACTGAAAAAAGTACATTATTTTTTCAGTTTATGGGTCACCCTGTACTTAGCACAAGCGGAAAATTGGTGCAAACTTTAAGAAAACTTCTTTGCATGTTAATGAAGGGATTTAAACAGTTTCCAGCTTTCCGACAATTATCTACGCTACAAAGCTAAATTTCCTGGGCTAAAAGGAAAAAATACATAAATGTACTACAGACAGGATAAACTATACAAATGTACTATGTACGTATAAGACAATCCATATCAATGCACTCTAGCTGTAACCTGTCAAAAATGACGCAGTTTGCGAGGTTATAGGCAGAGAGAAAAGAACCCCTACTTAGACTTATGATATTAATTATGATTATTGTACGTACTACGGTAATCTTATGGTACAGTTTTTTTTATTCTTCTACCAATTCACTTGATTAATTAAAATACACAAATTAAACATAAAAGAACTCATTGTTTACCTGTTAAACTTAATAATCAATTAAATCAACTAATTATAAAATTGCTGACATCTATCGATTACTATTCAGAACATTTTGTAGGCTCGTGTTTTCAATGTTGTCAAATGTGATATTAGCTGCATAATTTTAGATTATAGTTAAAGGCGCTGCGATCTTGAAATGTTTTAATTTTCGTATATATTCGAACAAGTTGAAAAATTTGACACGGTCCTGCGTTAAATCCATACCCGGTTTCGACAAGAATTGTGAAAGTTGACTACATAAAGAACAAAATATATAAATTTAATGTACTATAGATAGGACAAACTATGTGAATGTACTGTATAAAGGACATACTATATAAGGGACTGAAATTCCAGAATAATTTACTCCGATGAGCTTTCTATCTTTCTTTCTTCATATCGTCGTTTTCTCTCCAGTAATAATAATAATACTAATGAAAGTTTCAGAACCTTTTTGAAATTGCAAACTCGTTTCCAAAAGGCATTTGATAAATCGTCATCTCTATTATATAATGTAAGGGATGTGCTAGATAGGGTGTCGGGGCGGAATGACATATCGCATGAGATTAAATCACAATGGACAAAATCTCACAAATAAAAAAATATATAAATGGGCGATATTTCATAGACGAAACTATGAATTGAATGAATCACATAGACAAACATAATATTCTTTCTTTTCTTTATCCAGCCATCTCTGTCCACTGCTGAACGTAGGTCTCCCCTGTAGAAGTATAAAGTAATATAAATTGACAAAATCACAGAGGTGGCCAATAAATCTCATAAATAAAATAATTATAGAAGAAATAAATTAATAAATATATCTTTGTTAGCATTAAATTATCAGTGGTAACAAAACAAGACAAGAGTAGTATGCTAAAAGGCGGATATTGCAAAAGAAATATCTTACAGTCAACCCGAGAAAGATACGAGACTAAAGTGAGTGGTACAAAATCACATGAAAAAAATCGCGTAGGCAGAGATACCTAATGATAAAATGAAACCTTTTTATATTTAATAAATATTTCTTATTTTATATTATTAGAATGAGCTTTCATTAAGAACCTTTGGTCAAAACACTCACACATGACTGCAAAATTACATTGCTCTTATTCTTATTATGTAGGTATTTATTTTATGACAAAATGTTTTTTCGAGTTTCCTTACTGCTCGTTTTATTTTGGTTAATTGACCGAGCTGTTAAACTTTGGACAAGTAATAAATAAAAAAAATGAAACCAAAAATTTAATCTTCATGCGATATCATCACATTCGATTCCGTCTTATCCATCTTTAAGTTTTGGATAATAAATAAAAAAAAATAAAGAATTTTATTCGTGCGATATCATCACATGTGATTTCGTCTTATGCGATTTTGTCATTCAATCACTCTATTACCTATCACCCCTCTATATTATGTCCACCGTCCAGTCCATCCATCCCCCGATCCTAATAACGTCCAGTACTACTCTATTATATATCCAGTGTCCTCCGTCCGATCTCACAATGATTGCTATTTTCTGGACGCTTCATTTCCAGCATCTGAATTCTACGAGTTTTTTACTTCATTCATTTCAGCATGAAAAAGCTTCGGTACTTACATAAAATAGTTTATGAGTATGCATACCGACATTTCAAAAATTTTCTTAAAACGGGAGACCTAATATTTCGACAACCATTACTAAATATGCTTTGGAACAAAATCGGGTAGATTTATTGAACCTTTATCTAGGGAATAACCGTTAATATTTTTTATATCTTATATAGGTATAGTTCTTAAAAAAAATAATTAAAACACCTTTTTTCCGAAAGACAGAAACTTGTTTCCCGAAAGTCGCGGAGTATTTTTTTTTCGTACTGATAATAATATGAATTAAAATCTAGGGAATATCCGTAAAAGTTTTTCGATAGATGCAAAATTAACCCCAAAAAATGTAAAAAACGCTATTTTTACCATTTTATCATGCGATTGTTCACGCGATTTTGAACCTTAGTCCTTAATGCCATGGGAAATGACTGTGTCGTCATTCTTGGTACCAAGCCCTTAAATGGCAATGAATAATATAAAGAGAAGAGTTTTAGATTCACTGGATTTATGGTTTAGAATTTTGTGGTAATGGATTTTTTCGTTTTTTTTATTTTCTGGTCGTCACCCGAGAACAGCAAGGTTCTAAAATGTAGTTATCTCAACAGATATACAGCAAAGGATGAACTTTCCATCGGGCTTAAGACTCATCTTCGGGTTGACTGTAAGATATCGCTTTTGCAATAAGTCCGCCTTTTGGCACACTGCATTGTCTTGTTTTTGTTGTTATATGTATTTACTAGCCAATAAAGATTTATTTATTTATTTATCTTCGGCTGGCTTAAAAATAAACAAGCTTCTATCTGACAAGACCAAAATGTTAAATAAAAATTGGCATTAAAGTTTCAAACACTTGTATCTTTTTAGAATGTATGTGAAAAAGATGAGATGGTTGGGACATGTAGAAAGTATGAATAATAAATGGATAACAAAGCAAATATACCTGGGAGAAAAAGTAGATGTAAAATAGCAAGACCATCGACGAACCACGTGGTTTGACAATGACAACCAGATTTTCAAATACAAACATGTTTTGACTAAAAGGAATCGTAGAGTGTGAATGCCGAATTGCGTAAATGTAACGGAGGCAAGAGTTGTTTGCGACGAAATGTTGAACGATCGCATGGATACCAGCTAGCATTATTATTTTTATTTTGTAATGACGTATTTCTAACAGAACCCTCTGCATTCTGTTAGTAATGAACTTATTGTTTGTAATATTGTTTACGATATGTGTTATTTACGACACTCATCATTATACATGTATCCATTTATATTATATAAAATTGACGAGTCCAAGTGCCTACATAGGGCCTAAGGACGATACAATACAATAAACAAGGATAGGAAAGTGTGGCGATATGTTCTCTTTGTCAACCCCGCAAGGGATGCGGCGTGAGGCAATAGAATAGGACTGTAAGAGAGATAATAATTTATATTAATCTTAACAGAATCTGTGGTAGAACTCAATTCCTCATCCCATCAAATTCCTTTGGCACGCCACAGGCATAGGTAGATTTCAAGTGATTTATTAATTTTATTAATTTTAAGAGTACATCTGTACATATAATAAAAACAATCACAATATCATCAGCAAATAAACCAGCGAAGTGATGAAGTAGTATGGATGTAGTTTATTCTTTGATTATCGAAGTACCGTATGACGAAAAAATATTTGATTAAGTACTTCAATAATCAAAGGAAGTACCTAATCCAATAATCAAATTATTTTCATTCCACACATAATATGGATTGGTACCGGTACCTAAGCACTAGAAATTTGAAAAAAAGATGAGTTCTTCTCGTATCGTGAAGCACATTTCTAAGACAACAAACACGCAAGTACCTATGCGGTAACTACTTAGCTAGATCTTTCGATCGATCAGTGTAGTCCGAGGAATTGAGCTAGACAAAATCTGACTTTTGATCTGTATTCCTTATTTAATAACCTTTCATACGATACCAGACACAGACCCTCACAATCATTGGATCCCCTCAGAATGATTGTTTTTGAATTTAAAGCCTTAAAAAGTGAACCTTCCTCTTACTGGATTTCACCCAATCTCCTATCAGTTCATCTACCACTTACCAAAAATCTACCACCCAAGTTTCACGTTTCTGCGACGCATAGTTTGGTTGCAAACGTGCGCACAAGAAAAGGGACATATATATGGCTTATATATATAAACTTTTAAACCAAGGTCGGATTCGGGTTCTCCTGGTTCTAATTAGTGATACTGAGTAGAAATTTTTCAATTCTGCGACATCACGGGAGAAACGAATAGGTAGAGTTCCTTTTGGAAATCTACCTAAAAAATAAATTACGTATATACTTTGTATACTGTATATTGTATGTCAATGTAGGTATATACAAGTTGTATTACTATCTGAAATAATCTTTCAGAATAAATATGACCTATATAGTAATCATATTTCGTTACATTTTTTTTTCACATTCAGTGATTCAAAGGAGTAAAGACATAGTGACGGAAATTTGTCAAAATATTAATGTGTGTGTGCTGGGACAGACAAAAAATTCGCTGAAGCAACCAGTTTGTCAATCAGAAATAGTGCCCGAATGGAGAAAATTTTCACCTGTAGCTAATTACTTAAAATTATGGGAAAATTCAGATGAAAACATTACTGACTATTATTATAAATATTTTGTATTGCGTTGGAACACCCATCCTGCCTACTCCTCAAGGGAGTTCACATAAAACTGCAGTATGTGAATGAAGATGCCTTTCGTCTCTGTTGAGGAAAAACTTAAAATATATATTTTTTTTTTGCTCGTTTTTCCGCTCGCTCCTCATTTAGGATATTATCATAAAACCAAACTAACTCTTGAAAAAAAAAAGATAAGTAATCTATTTTTCGTCTAGTGGGTTTTATTTACTTAGGCTGTTACTAGATAATATAATAATTTTACTACAAAAGTCGGTAGTGCCTATTAAAAAAACGTTTAGGGGAAAGTGGAGGATCCGTGCGCAGCGGGTAATCATACGCAGTGAGATTCAGCAAAATCCCGTCCTCAAATAATATCCTTAGTAATGCAGTTTTGTAGCCGCCAACAAGGCCAACGTATTTGGTAAGATTCAGCTCAATCGATGAAGAAGTTGCCGAGTTTATACCATTTAATTGAAAACTAGTATTTTGTTCTAATTTTACACTGACTAAAATAAGATGGTGAGCGCATAATTACAATAATTTTTCAATGTTTTATGATTAGTTAGGTAGTTAACTATCTCCTTTGACCGATATAATATAGTTTGGTGCTATTTGTAGAATAGTTTTTATAATATTTGGATAGATGCTGAATTCCACGTGAGGGGTAATTGTGCGCATACGAGTGCATACTGTTTTTTGAATGCGCATGATTACCCCTCATGAAACTAAATGCTAAGGAATACATTTTTCACAATTTAAAAAAAAAACATATTAATTACGTAATAGGCACCTAATTGTAATAAAAAAATGTTTCAATTAATCTGAGTGCCTAAAATATGATAGAAAAACCAACGTAAACAGTTAGACTAGCTAGGTATTGCAGAAAACTATACGCGATACTAAAAATAAAGGAAACTCTGAGCTGACGGTAAAGAATTAGCATACCTGCCCGAGTCAACACTGTGAAAAACTTTGAAAGGAATATCTTCCATCCATTTTTCTTTATCCTGGGAGCTGAAAAATCTTCTGTGACAAAATCACAGAATAAACGCAGTTTTTTTGGCGAGTTAAATATGTGATATCTTTAAATGGACTTCTTTTCTATTTTTAGTGCTTTTTCTCACTGTCAACAATAATAATTGTAATTTTAAACAGTGACAATTGTCTCATTAATAAAATAATGTTGGTTATTTAACTCATAGCAAATAAATTTGGTCGTATAACTTCGCCTTGAATGCGCACAATTACCCTACCCATGCGCACCATTACCCTGCGGTATGGTGAATGGTGCGCAAATGAGTTGTCTCATTTTATGCTTTGTAGATCAGTTCTGCGAATAATTAAAGTAAATAGCAGTATGCAGTTCGATAGAAGACATATGAGGCTTCCACATATCAATGTTTTACTTTCTGAACTAAAAAGGTTTCGACGTAGCATCAATTTTGGCTTAGGTGCGCACGGTTCCCCCACTTTCCCCTACATATAAAAAAGAAATGATATTTTTTTTCATTGTAATATCAACCAAAAATCTAATATTTACATCGAGACAGAAAATTGCTTCAATTAATGGGTGTTTCCACAGGAGAAATACAATTTTTACCCAACTATGACGTCATGGTCATTTCTCGAGGCGTTTTAATATTCAAAATCGATATTCTAACTTCTTGGGGTTAACTGGAAGAAATCGCAGTTAAAGTTTAAATAAATAAATAAAATAAATAAAAATAGCGTTTTTTATTTTACTTTTTGGGGTTAATTTCGCTTTATTAAAAAAACTTTCATGGCCATTCGCTAGACAGACCCGCGTAATATTATCATGGAGGCCAGGTCTAAGTGACATTTGGCGATGATGACGTCACAAAACATTGAAAGAAATGTATGGGAAAAAATATTCCGTAACCCAAGTGTTTGTCACCGAGACACGGTGACGTCACCATAAGAGTGGGGTTACGATGGTGATGTTATTTGAATGTAAGGGCTTAGATAAAATATCGACGAGTTCGCACTAGATAAAGGTTCAATGTACGAGTATCATCTATCCTATTTTTTCCAAAACAGATTCAAACTGTTACGAATTATGTTCTACGTACTTACCTACTTATTTTTATAATATTTTAAAGGGAAAATACATTTTTCAGACATTCCATAAATATTCGCCTGCGGCAAGATTTAAAGATTCGGGGAAACTATTTTCACGAGGGAGGAGTGGTACAGAAAATTTAATTTTGTCAATTTTTTTCCCCTAATACATCTGGCAACCCCACTTACGGGGTGAGGACTAAAAAATATTAGACAACTTTCATACGTAATGAAAAAAAGCAATAATACCCTATTTTTTATATGAATAGCACTTAATAAAAAAAACAATATTCGGACCGTGCAATGACGGTTAGTTAAGTAAGTGAATTGTTATAACGTAACCTAGTTTCGTAAAGAAATTAAAAACATGGACGAAAAACTAAATTAGTTACTTAGCAAAAAAATATTCTCATAAATTTGTGTGAGTCCTTATAGTCCAAGAGCCCGCTGCTTAATTTATGACGTATCTGTTTTTTGATCGAAATGTGGTATAAATGATAGCTTACCAATAGGGTATTACATCGCACTAGGGTTGCCTATCAAAATCCTGCCGCAACCCCCCCTGCCCCCCCTGAAAAGGTCCCTCTTCGCGGTTTTTCGCATTTTATAGGAATATGGTAAGAGATAGAAGAAAGTAGTCAATGACAAAAATAATCCTTGCTAAATTCCCTTCAAAATATGTTAAGTCAATTTTTTCGTAGAACTAGCAGTTTACCCGCAATGGCCGGTCCAAAACCGAAATTCATTTAAAATACAAAAAAAATGTATTTAAACTAAATTGGTTGAAAATTGATAAGAGCTTCAGGAAAATAGTCAGAGAACGAATGAATTACCATAGTCTTAGCTACAAAACGAGCTATAACTTATGTTCATACATCTAATAATTTCGGAGTTATTACAATAAAACTCAGTGACGAAAATTCTTAAAATTTTGTTTTTCATAAAATAACCAGTGATATAGCGCCGCAGGCCGAATTTTTTTCCATAAAATGTTAGTAGTAATGGGTGGAAGAATGTGAAAGAAAAAAAATCAAACTTTTTTTTTTATTTTTTCAAAAAATATCCTGTTTTTTGACCGGCCATTACGGGTAAACTACTAGTCCTATGAAAAAATTGACTTAATGTTTTTTGTAGAGAATTTAGAAAGGATTATTTTTGTCATTGACTACTTTCTCCTATCTCTTACCATATTCCTATAAAATGCGAAAAACCGCGAAGAGGGACCTTTTCGGGGGGGGCAGGGGGGGTTGCGGCAAGATTTTGATAGGCAACCCTAGTGCGATGTAATACCCTATTGGTAAGCTATCGTTTATACCACATTTCGATCAAAAAACAGATACGTCATAAATTAAGCAGCGGGCTCTCGGACTATTATAGTCTGTTCATTTTAAAACTACACATTTGATGATACCGCTGTCTCTTTCTTTTTAAATATTAACCAAATTAAGTAGAAAAATTTCCTATGGGTTGCCCTCCCTTTTTTATGTTTTTTGAGTGTCCTGTAATAGGTGTTCGTTAAACTTTCATATTTTTATGCAGAAAAAACTTACCAGCACACAAACCAACCGGCGGGTTTTTAACTTCTGATGATAAAAAGTGGTACAGCTTACCTGAAAAAAAGTAAAACCAAAATATAAGTAGATAATTAAAATCACCAATTTATTTTATTTATTCATTTCTACTCCAAGCGAATATAATACAGAAAAATGTACTAATTCAGCAATAAAAGACAATGACATTAATTGTTCACTAGGGCAAGTCTGAAGTGGCAATGGGCGGGACACGTCGCAAGACAAGACCCCAAAAGATGGACCCCAAAAATCCTAAAATGGAGACCTTGGGAGAATAAAACAGGCGTCGGAAGACGCCAAAAGAGGTGGTCCGACGACATAGCCGCTGTGGGGGGAAAAACTGGCTGCAAGCAGCAAACAGCAGAGAGGAATGGAGGAATATGGAAGAGGTCTATATCCAGCAGTGGAGGACAGAGGGCTGAAGAAGAAGAAGAAATGCGAGTTTATCGCAATGCTGAAATATCTTCCAGCTAACCCCTATTAGTCATATTATAATATAAATCATCAAAGTAATATTACACGCCTCACTTTTGCACGGATCACCGGTACTATAAATCAGGGAATTCCTCCATTACTACATTAATACATGTTTCTAAATACATGACTATTCACTTCTGCGTTTAGGTGGTTCACCAGTGATTTCACTTTAGATTGCGGAATTATTGCGTAAAAGTGAACCGTGTATTATCTGCTAAATTCTTTATACTATTTTTTTAGCAAAAATTTCAGTTAGTGTGAATCGCACAGAGGGTTTCCAGACACACATAAAAAAAGTTCTAGGAAAGCATAACTTGTCATAACAAGAGCTTACGATTTATTTTGACCCTTGTCATTACGTGCCTAGTTTTTCATTCCCCAATTACTTATCTTGAATGTTTACTTAATACCCTAGTATAAAGGTCCGCTTACGCGAGCAATTTTTCGAGCAATAATAATTGAGGAAACTCGTACAAATCGTATTGATTAACATTATTTCGTAATATGTAGCAATTTTTTTTTTATTATTATAAAAAAGGACCTGGGCTTGCATACACAAACCCAAATGCTTTCCTGCACACCTTGCACTACATAGGTTAAACGTTAAAAGCCTGTATCACAACGTGTGGAATCCATCATCAGCGCCAGAGTTTGAACCTGGCACCTCCCGCTCGAGAGACTGCCGCCTCAAACAACTGAGCCAACCATGTACTCGAATTATTTTGGCAATATTTAAAGCGAGACAACGATATTGAGTGCAAGCGCAAAAGAGAATTGACTAAAATGACCAAACCGATTGGATATTCAGCAGTTCGTGTCGCCGACGTGATGACGATTCTTCTTCCCAGATTTTTGTGCAACCTTAATACTGCTTACATGCTGCTTCGCAATGAAAGTCGTTTTTCTCTTTACTGGTAAGGGGTATTAAAATTTTAATAGCCTATGTCACAATCAGGATTACGCTCTGTCATTTCTCAGAATTTGTAGTCTGATTCAGGATCTCACAAACTTTTTAGGTAAGTGATAACGGATATAGGGGAGCCACCTAGCACAAATTTTGTGCGAAAAATAATGCTAAGTCCCGCGCTATTCCTCACCTAACAAGTTGGTGAAATCCAGCATAAGAGTTCTCCTGTGTAAAACTGATTCCTGGATATAGGTGAATGAGTAGGTATATATTCAATCTTACTTAAAATTATAGCTATTTCAGGCTGACTGAAAGATATATTTATTTATTTTTTTACAAAAAGTCTGACTTGCAAACCTATTGCCTGAAAACTGCAACTCCGATTGCAAGCAAGCCAGCGTAGGTACCTACAGCACATTTTATCTCAAAATCTAAGGTATAAGGTTTTCAAAGATGACGGGAAAAGATCCGGGCACCACCTGATTGGAGGTCTACGATTCATGTAACTACTCCAAGCATAGAGAGTTTGCACAGTGTGGGAAGGGTATATTGGGTAAAAGATTATAAGTATATTGCATTCATTTTTTAGTTTCTTTCCAGTTAAATCCTAATTCAGAACGGCTGACCTCTCTGTTTTTTATGTGAAACATTGTTAAAAACAAGTATTGATGTACAAAATAAATCATTCGACCTTTTGATCTGATGGACGCTGGCTGAATGAGGGTTGGGGTAGGAAATGGGTCCGTTAATCAACCCTCACAGCAACCCCCGTGCCATGATATGTTACAACGTGATACGTGATAATTCATCCATCCAACCACATCATCCTCTACGGTTTTAGCGAAGTAGGCAGCCAAAAAATACACCCTTTTTATAAAAACTGGTTAACAAGCAAACATTGGTGTATAAGTGTGTAAAAGAATTTCTTGTAGACTGCTAAAATAAGTAAACATAATAAGTAGTTTCTTCTTCTTCTTCTCTCATCGTTTCCTCATTGCTGAGGGTCGTGATTTGTGGAGCTACCCACGGACAAAACAAGGCGCCTCCAGTCCTCTATGTTCTCCGCAGTCCACATCGCCGAGCACAAGTCTCTCCCAGTCATTTCCTTAATCTGGTCGCACCACCTTGTAGGAAATCTACCTCTACTTCTTTTGCCTGGAACACTTCCCATGATTATATTTCTTTCCAGGTTTCCGGACTCTCTTCTGGTGATGTGACCAAAGAAACACAGTACTCGACGACTGTATAATAAGTAGTTATCTCAACGGATATATGTACATCAGAGGATGTAGCTTCCATAAGGCTTACATATATAACTGATCGTCGTCTGGTTTAATGTGGTCTGGGTTCGATTCTCGGCCGCGGCAGATGGATGGACTAGAATTGGTAAATGCTATCACATTAAACCAGCCGACCCTCAGTCATAAACCTGATCCAAGATCCATCCTTTGCTTTCTATGTGCCCGAAATTAGGGCCTAAGAACGATAATGAACAATAAAAAATGCCCATATCGAATTTTAGGAAAAGATCATCAGGAGTTCGTCCAAAATTATCATAGCCTCGAACTATTTTCGAAGTGTGTATCCTGTTCTTCTTCTTCTTACACAATGAACTCTATATAATAGTGATGTAAATGCTATACATTAACATCGATATTGAAAACCATCGATACGATTTCTAAACATGTTGATGAACATGTTGTGTTGTATTGGTAAAAAAATAAAAAGGATTAATTATATAAATAAATAAATTTGTATAATGTTACCAACTAACTTAATATGCTGCCGCTAGAATTAATAATGAATTTCATTACGTAAATTAAATTATTTACATAAAACAATTGTCATTTTATAATTTATGATATTCCAGAAATTCAAGCTGTCTAAATGTCGATCATATAATTATATATTATCCTGCTTAAAAACAATCATTTCGCCAACCCAAGACAACATTGTAGGTAATAAAAATATACTTCACATGCCCAAATGTCGTGTGGAAATGTAGATTACGCTAGAAAATGTATATATATGTTTTCACCTTCGTTAATATCATTAATAATTTATATGTAAAAGTGATTGGAAAACGCCTATAACTCGTAAAATCCGGGGAGCGTACTTAAAATATCGATGGCTCGATGTGTGATTCGATGATGATATTACGTGCCTATGGCAGGTGTAATTTAATAAAAATATATTATTTGCGATGTTATTTTAAGAGTAAAAATAGGTCAAATAACTAAATAAGCCTTACTTGTCGCATTTTTAGTCAAAAGGTGCATAAATTAACAATGATATCAACCAAAAAACGTAAGCTTACCGATAGAAAGATACATTACAATTTGAGGTTTAATATATAACCACAGTCCGAAAAACCACGTTAGGGGATAATAAAATGTTTTTTAAAATTAAAATGCATCCTTAGATGAGCGAAACAATTGGATATTAACGTTAAAATATCTAATTACAATCACATTTTGACACTGTGAAAATCGTAAACGTCAAATATCAACAAAAGAATACTTATTGAATTTTATGAAAACGAAGAAATGACTTCACACACATTTTCATAGTGTTGTATTGAAACAAATGCTTTACAACTGATCTAGTCAGTATGACTAAAAAATATTTGATTAAGTACTTCAATAATCAAAGAAAATTATAGATTTGGCAGAAGTAAATATTAAAATAATGATTTCGCAATAAAAATTTGTTTCGTCATCATCGTCTCCGCGCATAACTTCGTTTTATTGTTAGTTTTAATTAATATAAATATTGTTAACTTGTTGATTGTATCATAAGTTGTGTAAAAGGCTCACACCGTTGATGTGAATAAATAAATAAATACATTTCGACTCCTGAAGAGATAAAAGTAACGGCTCAAAAATCCTCTGAATAACGAGGCTTAATGGCATCCATGTATTCTAAAGATGAGCGGAATAAAAATGTTTTAATATGTATTTATATAGGTACCTAATTGATAATTTTCTTTCACAATCATGACAAGCTGAAAATATGAAATAAATAAAATATTGAATATAAAGGAGCCAATAAGTTCTTCGGCCACTGAATGAGTCTTGTATACAAAAAGCTATTCAAATAATTCATTGGAAATGTAACACCTAGTCTTCATTGACACAAACCGATTGAAGCTCATTGGGTGTCAACTTCATTGTGGCTGAAAATGAAAGAAATTCTTTGTCATTGAATGAAATTGATAATATTATGGTTATATAATACTTAAAATAATCACTATGTACATTTCATAAGTCTTTGAAATGTATAAGAGCCGTTTTGTAGGCCTATTGACAATTCCAAAAAATTGAAAAAACCGGGAGACGTTAGATCTCGACAACCTTACTAAATATACTTTGAAAAAAAAAGGGTAGATTCATTGAAACTTTATCTAGGGAATGACCGTAAAAGATTTTTTACATCTTGCATAGATTTCTCAAAAAAATAAAGTGTAAGACAGCAACTCGGTTCCCGAAATTCGAATATTATAAGCGTTCCTTCTCGATTCGGCCACCAGCTTTCACAGAACACTGGGTAGAATATCGCTGTGTTAGGCTAGAGTTCTGGGTTCGATTCCCGGTCGCAGCGTATGGTGAACTAAGTGATCGCATGAAACCACCCGACGATCAGTCACAGGCCAGATGGAAAGTTCCTCCTTCGCTGTACATCTGTTGAGATAACTACTTGTTATTCTTAAACATTTACTAATAGGTTTGTTGGGTATGTTGGGAGATTAGAGTGAATGTAAAAAGGATGTTGTGACTAAAATGAAAGTGAACAAGTTGAGATGGTTGGGACATGTGGAGAGAATGAACGATGAAAGGATAACAAGCAAAATTTACCTGGGTGAAAGAAGATGTGTAAGATAACGCGGCCGTCCAAGACTAGATCCTCAAGGACGGACGTGTTTTGAGTAAAAGTAATCGTAGAATGTGTATGAGGAATTGCATGAATTTGACGGAAGAGTAAAATGTGTGTAAGGATAGGAAAGTCTGGCGATCCGTTCTATCTGCCTACCCCGCAAGGGAAGTATGTTGGGTACATATAATTACAATAATGTTCATTCAGATTAGAGCAAAGACCTCTAGTACATGACAGAGGTCTAATATAAAGGATGTTCTCTCTGTATAATAGAGGAGGTATTCCTTTATTCCAGAATCCAGATTAAGAAAATTATGTATGCATAATATAATATTTTATTTTAAAAGCCGAGAATATTAAATTTATAGGTCATCACTTATCACATTCCCGCATTATTAGAATACGGGATGTCCCGTTTTATATTACTATTATACAAAGGCAACGGTAGGCAACCTTTTTTCATACTTTCACAATGAAAAATCCATGGCATTTTAATTCAAGATGAAAAACCTCTCAATATTAAATCACTTATAATAAACAAAAGCTCCTGACTGACTGAATGACTGACTGACTGACATACTCACTCATCAACGCAGAGCCCAAACGGCTAATCCTTGAGAAGTGGAATTTTGAAAACAGATAGGTTTTAATACAAAACTTTCCACTAAGGGATTTTTCGAAATTCTGCCTCTAAGGGGGTTGAAAGTTTATAAGAGTATCCGAATATCTCGGAAATCATATATGGTACAAACTTGAGACTCGGCACATAGATTTTCCTATCAAAATTAGTCATAGGCTGTTAGACCGTTTTTTCTCAATTTTTATTAAAAGGGATGAAAATTGACTTAGGAAATAGGAAAGGGATGATTTTTTAACGTCTCTTAATAAGCTAAAAAATAATTTTACAGGAATATCCGAAAAACGGTTGACTAAAATATGTTATTCCGGGCAATGCCTGGCAACGCCTGGCAATACAGCTAGTTTGGGATAAAATGTTTGTTTATTTATTCTTCAAGTGAACAAGAACAAGATAATATATATTTAAAATTATAATAAGTAACGCTCACTAGGGCGAGCTCATTTATATTCAGCGATCTCATACAGCTAACCCAAGATAGTTCAAAATACAACGCTAAAGGTTGCACATCACTATAACTAGTAAAATATGGGAATAAAGAGGTACATGTGTGAGTATTATATTATGTGACATGAAATACGGGACAATACGGGATAATTCGTACAAGGTTCTGTATGAATAGAACCCTAGGAGTATAAGGAAATATTTACATAATTCTATGGAGTATACAGTATTAATATTACGTATGATAGTTTCACAAAAGCATAATATTATATTACTAGTCTTTACGATCCGGTGATGGTCAGGTATGAAATTGGAAATGAGGAGATTTATTTATTTATTTAATTATTCGTAGCACTTGTGCAGACAAAATGTATAAATACAATCATTAAATCAAAACTATCTCATTTCATTCATACATCATCTAACAAACACAAGCGCACATCTAAGGCTGGCCACAAACGTCCCGAAGTTCAGTTCTGGAATCGACCGTTTTGCAAAAAGTTTCCGACCAAAACCTCTTTCTGAATTTAAAATCGGGGTGACGCTGAATTCAGAGAGAGGTTTTGATCGGAACTTTTTTGCAAAACGGTCGATTCCGAAACTGAACTTCGGGACGTGTGTGGCCAGCCTAATCCATTCATATAAAAACATTCTGATATACTAATTGAAAGTTGCAACAAAAGAAGTAAGAGAAAACAACAACAAGCATGCACCACAGTTAAATTAAAACATATAAGTTCATTCCGGTCGTCTCACATACCCATACTCAATCTCGCTCACACACTCACCCATCGCACACGCACACATCAGATTTCACAATTTTTAGGCAGAAAAACAGAATATAAACAAGAATATAAAAATACAAAAAAAAAATAGAAGGAAGAGTTCGGGATAAAAGGATGAGGAGGGGGAAAGAGGGAGGGGATAGGGAGGGATGCTCTGCATGTCAGGGAGGTAATATGGATGACGTTAGCCTAGCACGTACTTGTCGCTTGTATACCGGTAGAGTAAGTCTGAAGATGTCAATGTCTGTCAATGTATCGTCATAACAAACAAAGACATTGTTTATTGTTTATTGTCATATAACAAACAAAGACATTGTTTATTGTTGCTTATCATCCGTAGGCCCATCCGGACACCTGGAATAGTCATTTGAACATATTATGTAAAAAAAAATGTATAAACAATAGTACATTAGTATATACCTAAGTACTCGTATAATTCATAAGTTTTGTATTTTGTAGAGATTTCAAGGTGACTTCGTACGCTCCGTGATCTTACGGACCGATTCAAAATTTTGTATACACATTGTATAGAAAATACTAACTCCATCTAAAATATCACGGACCGTAGAAAGCCACTTTTAGATACATCTTTTTCAAATATAAAAGTCCGAATAAAATGTGCACAGCCATCTGTACATAAACATACACACGCTTTTAATTATTATGCTGATTACTTTTAAAATATGACTTGCGTTGTTATAATCCTGAGGAAAAATTTAATAAAATATTGGATAGTTTGTAATTCACGTACCCATAGTTCAAAATATATTGTATAGAAGATCATAATTATTTTCTCTGTTTTATAATACGAAAATGGCGACAAATTATGAGGGGATGGATATATCTAGTGGAAGACGTATGGCTTGAATAAGGTATAATTATTTACGGTTGGCGCAGTTGGTTGAGGCGGCAGTCTTTCGAGCGGGAGGTGCCAGATTCAATCTCTGGCGCTGGCGCTGTATGCCACATTTTGCGATACAGGCTTTTAGCCTAGTGCAAATTTGGGCTTGTGTATGCAACCCCAGATCCTTCTAAAAAAATCTTTGAAGGGCCCGATGGCCTTTTGACAATTCACGTATCGTAATATAATGCCGGTTCCATATGCTTGTATATAAATATAAATAAGTGACGAACGTGTGCAACGTGGATGCTTCATTAGCGCTTGCCGCAAACTTGTGAACAAAATTTGTGGACGCTCGGCCAGCGTGTGGCGCCGGCGTATTGTTCCAACAAAGAATAAGTGCGTAAGCAGTATAATAACAATTTTCTAGTATCTATTACACAAAGTCTAATTCAATTTATATTTAATGACGTTACCCGAGAATCACAAGGTTCTAACAATACTAGAGCGTTGAGATTAATGAGGTCAAAGTTTAAAACACTCTGTACTTTTACACACAGATGGAACCTTATTAGTCTCTAGTAGTTATTTACAAAGCTACCCCACTTTGCGTGGAGTGTTTTTGTTAATTGCACCTTCTTATTCTATTATGCTCCCGCCACATGATCGTGTAGAGTCGCGAAGGCTCGGTGTTCATGAGTAGAAGGGCGTCAACGGTCGTTTGAGTACACGTCAAGACAAACATTTTCATCCACACGCCTTTTTACTCATTCACGGCGAGGGTCGGCGAGCGTCTGGCGCCAGCATTACATAACACTGGTAGAATCCAAGTCCCGTATGTATTTAATGCTGGCCCTTTGACAAAATTGGCAAGTTCTATGAATATGTACCTCCGTAAATGTAAAGCAGCGACGCGTTCATGGGTCGCTAAAAATTTTCGTCGAAGTCTCACTTTTTATGTACGATGTTTGCAGAGCTTGGTGAAATCGAATAGGCACATTGTAAATAATGGAACTGACTATGTAAATAATGTCTATTTTTTAAAATAGTAGTCACTGTACAAGTCAAAATATCAACATTTGTTAGTTAGACCCTTGTTACTCTCAACTGACAATGTGGAGATACTTAAACGATACTCGTCCGGCGTAACTTAATATATTTTATTGTTGCTTCGTGGACGCACCGGGAGGCAAACGGAATCGTTCAAACGGAATGGAATTGGAGGGAAGAAGAAGAAGAAGAAATGAAATAGAAAATAATAAGGAAATTGGAAAAACGATAAAATATAAGAAGCCGTGAATTATATTACTTTGGTACCTTGTACAGTAGGTACAAAAATGCAGGGATACAAATACCAATGTCAATATTAAATTTTTGCAAAGGCGTTATCCTTTGTGATAAAATGAGCATTATTATGAAGAGGTGAGATGCAGAACAAAAGTTGCCGATATATTATAATTATGTGTGTGTTTCCAACTTTAAATCGCGGTGGGCTAGACATATTGATGGGCATAGATGGGCACTCAGAAGTCTTCAACGAAGGCCCTGGACAAAGGACAGAAATGTTGGAAGACCTTCCAAAAGGTGGACTGATGACATTGTCCAAAGAACCGTCAGAACTTGGATGTGAAGATGGAACAAAGTAATCACTAAATCAATCAATAAATCCAGCAAATGCCGAATCCTAAGCATTAGAACGCCTATCCTGCGTCATCCCAAGAGATTTCATGCAATGCTACATTACTCTCGGCTCTGCTGAGGAAAATTCTAATGAATTTGAATTCTTCATTTACTTTTTTTTTCATTTAAGACCCCAACTCGTTTGCGAGTGATCTATAAATTTTCGCCCCTCATACGAGGGTGGAGTGAAAAGTTCTCGGCCTGACGGTGAAAAACTGTGTTTTCTGGCTCAAAAATATATCTATATTTTTAAATAGTCTTCTATTAGTTCAGTGTACTTGGTCCGATGTCTCTCCGATCAGAAGATCCCGCGTCTGAGGGTAATTCTGCAAGGCCTGCAAAATAGCCATCTACAGTTGATACCATTCCCTTCCTTTGACTAAAATCGTTATCTAGCTACAGTTTTTTTATGCTTGAAGTTAGAGTATGCCAAATCTAGTAAAGGAGGTGGATATTCCCATAATTCATACTTCATAACCTTCGATTTTCCCTATGCCAAAACACTTCAATGGGCAGGTTAATTTTCTTGATGAAAGAGGATTTTTTCCTTTTGGATTCTAAGCCTTTTTTTATGATTTTTTTTTTCAGTTGGTCCAAAATGTATGCATAATATTCTATAGTTATTGTTTTATCATTTTCAAGGCAATGAGTAAAAAGGATTCCCTTTTTATCCCAGAAGACACTAGCCATCATCTTTTCGGGAGGTAAAATCGGCTTTGCCATTTTAGTGAGGAGCCACTGGCTTCCAAGCACTGCTTTGATGGCTCTTTCAATTCTAGAGTGTAGTGATGGACCCACGTAAAATGCACATTAAAAAATCGGTGCACAAAATTAATTGGATTCTTCTTAAAAAGGCCCAAACATTGTTTCGAAATTCGTTTTGAATTTGTTTTTGGTTAGTATTCAACAAATGCGGCAGCCGATTTTCAGAGAGGCTTTTCATATTTAATCATTGACGTAAAGTGGGTCCAACTTTTTCTTATGATATGCCTAGGACCTCAGCTATCTCATGCACCTTTAGTCGCCGATCGTCTAATAGCATATGGCGCACCTGCACAGCATTTTCCCTTGTGATAGCAATTTTCGGCCGTTTTTCACGTGGATCATGTTCAAGAGAATTACGACCATGTTTGAATTTGGTCGCCATTTTTTTCACTGTGAAAACGAAGAAGAAGAATCCTAGTTCACCTTATTAACTTTTGGTGAATTTCCGTTGGCGATAAAACGTCCAAAATGAAGAATCTGTAACAGCACGATAGTCCGGTTTATCCATTTCGACAAAACATCTCCGACACGTCTACTTCCAAACGCCGTTAAATGAAAACTATTCGACAGATCAAGCTGAAGCTTGTCGTATATTGTTTTCAGACACGTATCATCGTAACAGTAAAAAAAAATTTTTGGTTGCAATGCTGCTTCTGCCTTAGGCCGAGAACTTTTCACTCCACCCTCGTACAGTAAAAAAAGGCAAAAAAATGCTGGAAGAGATCGTCCTTCTGAGCATTAGGTACTACTTATAAAGTAAGGTTATGTTCGGTCAAAGAAAAGGTAAGTATGTAAAAAAACAAAAATAAGAATTGACGAAAAAAAATGAATTTATCCACTGAACCACTGAGACATTACTTGACGTAAATTAGTTGGGTATATTTTTCCAGAAAGATATTGTCATATAATTTACAGAACTGGCGAAAAACATTGCGAAAAAAATCAGGAATACATGGCAATAATTTAAAAGAATAAACAGAATTTCTGTCACAAGGTCAACCTTTCTTTGCATTAATATTCTCATGATAAGGGGAAAGGGTAACTCGGAGTGCGCCGTCACACTGGGTAATATCGCCCCTCTTAATTATTTTCTTTATTGGTGTATTATCTCAGATCAAACAGACATACAATTAGAGGATGAATAATGCCGCAGAACCATTTATTTTATTTGCTAACTATCTATCTATCTATACCCTCACGCCACATCCCTTGCAGGGTAGGCAGAGAGGACAGAGCGCCAGACAGCCCTATCCTTACACACACTCCTAGCTTCCGTCACATTCATGCAATTAGTCATACACGCTCTCCGATTCCTTTTACTCAAAACGCGTCCATCCTTGAGGATCTGGTCGACATGATCGGACCAGGTCAGTCTCGGACGGCCGCGCTTTCTCACCCCTCTTCGCTCATTCAGATATATCTTTTTTGTCATCCTGTCATCATTCATTCTCTCAACATGCCCAAACCATCTTAGTTTGTTTACTTTCATTCTTGTCACTACACCAGTCTTGCAGTCACTCATTTCCCTAATAACCTCATTCCTTATCTTATCTCTCAGCGTTTTCCCGCACATTCTTCTTAATGACCTCATTTCTACTGCATTCAACCCTGATTCATCCTTCTTCATCCACGTCCACGTCTCACTAGCATACATCAGGGTCGGCACCAAGACAGCATTGTGCACTAGCACTTTTGCTTTCATAGACACATTGCTACTACTAACAATCGGACCGAGCGCACCATTCGTCCTAGTACCGGCCAGCTTCCTTCTTTCAATGTCTCCATCACAGCGTCCATCTCTAGTAAACAAACTTCCCAGATATACATACTCATCCACTTGCTCCAGACAGTCATTACCAACCTTTATCACACAATTTGTCCTTATTTCCTCTCTTTCGAACACTAATACTTTCGTTTTATTTACATTCATTTTCATACCATTCATATCGCAGCTTTCGTACACACAGGATACTATCCGTTGTAACTCACATTCATCATCAGCCATCAACACTAAATCATCTGCAAACATTAACGCACATACTTTCACTCCATTTAGGTCCACACCAACATTCAGCTCATTCAGAGGACGCATGCAGTAGTCGAAGAACAGGTTGAACAACCAAGGCGACATGACGCAACCCTGTTTAACCCCTTTTGTGAGAGTGAACCACTGCGACAACGCAGCATTCACCCTGACACAAGCAGAGCTCTCCGTATATAGAGACGCGATTGCGCCAATCAGTCGGTCGCTCACCCCATATTCCGACAGTACACGCCACAGTCTTTCTCGGTCCACACGATCGTATGCCTTCTCCAGATCCACGAACGCGCAGAAGAGCCTCTGGTGTTTAGCCAGAAGCTTCTCCACGACCATCCGTAGGGAGAAGATCTGATCGGTGCACCCCCTGCCACTCATGAAAGCACCCTGCACATCCCATACTTTACTTTCAGTCACTTTTCTTACTCTTTCAATCAATACCTTTCCATACAGTTTGCCCACAGAGCTCAGCAAACTGATAGCCCGATAACTGCCGCATTCCAACCTTGAGCCTTTCCCCTTGTACAAAGGGCAGATGACTGCCCTCCTCCAATCCTCAGGAGTGCAGCCACTCTCCCAGCACAAGTTGAAGAGCCTCAGGCACCACTCGAGAATCTTCGGGCCACCTTGCTTGATGAACTCTATGGCCACACAGTCATGTCCCGCAGCTTTACCATTCTTTGCTTTTTTCAATGCAAGCACAACTTCATTCATACGTATTTCCTCGTCCTCAGCAATATTTACATTCATACTATCTGCTACATTCGTCTGGTTTGTACTAGTACCACTTTCATACAATTCTTCGAAGTATTCTTTCCATCTTTCAACAACTTCTTCTCCATTCATCACTAAATCACCATTCTTATCTTTGATGCAATTCATACTGTTTTTCTCACTTCCAGATCTCTTTCTTTTTACTTCCTTCCAGAATATTTTCAAATTCTCCTCGGCGTTCCTCGATAATTTCATACATTCCTCTTCCTCAAGTTTTCTCTTTTTCTGGCAAACCATTTCTTTCACTTCTTTCCTACACGCTTTATATATATTCTTCTTTCTTTCTTTCTCACCTCCATCATCTGGTTTCGCACCAAGCACATCATTCCACGCTTTCTTTTTCCTCACTACAGCATCCTTCACCTCATCATCCCACCACGCATCACCTTTTTTCCTTCCTACCAACGCTTCTCCACATACTTCTCTTGCACTCTTTACTAGCACCTCCTTCATAACATTCCATAGTTCACTCGTCGAGCGTTCCTCATCATCATGTACTTCTAGCCTTTCGTTAGTCAGTCTTTCATATTCATCCCTAACATTCGTCTCTTTCAGTTTTTCGACCCTGATTCTCCGGACAGGCTCCAACTTCCGAGCCCTCGAGCGCCAACCGGAGAAAAGATCAATCCTTGTTATCACAAGGAAGTGATCCGTCCACAGTCCGGCGCCCCGAAATGCCCGGGTGTCCTTTGTCGCCTTCCGGAGCTCAGAGTCCACACATACAAAGTCAATCATCGACCTTTCAATACGATCAACTCTCTCTCTTTGCCAAGTGTACTGGTGGATCTCCTTGTGTGCGAAGAATGTGTTCGCCACAAAGAGATCCAACTCCAAACATACTTCTAACACTCTTTTCCCGTTATCATTCACCCTATCATCGCCATGCAATCCCAACACTCTCTCAAAATTCTTCCTTCTGACACCGACCCAACCATTCAGATCACCTGCCAATATTACTTTTTCATTCGCTCTTCTTTTATACGCTGTCTCCCGCACTAAGTTCCAAAACTCATCCTTCTCATCATCCAAGGCATCATTCCCTGGACCGTAACCTATAATAAGGAACAGCCTGGTCATGCCTACCTTGAAACGAATCCAGATGAGTCTCGGTCCTACCAGTCCATACCCATTACGCTTCACCATACATTCAGTCATTCTTTTTGATAATAACTTTGCTAACACACTGAAAATATACTTTTCGGCTTACTTCACAGTAAGCTAAGAGCTTGAGTTTTACAAACCGTGTTCGGTAGGTTTGTGATGTACGCACTACAACTAACTGCGCAAATCCTGCACTTAATTTTGACAATTCTCTTTCTCATTTGCACGCTATACTCGTACATATCGTTGTGCATCTTTAAATATTGTAATTGTATCGGTTAGAAACATTGTCACGCAAATTCTCAGAATATGTTAGTTATTTCGCTGAAAATGACGAATACCCGTCGAATGTTATTTGTAATGTTGTTTCCCATCTTCACCAACCGAAATGAATAAACTATCTACATCTTACTATAATTTCGTTGTCAAAAACCTTAAGGTGTCCCAATGTCCCCAGTTTCCTCCAGTAGGGGTTGAAATAAAAGGGGGATGAATTCCTAATATCAATATTTTATATCATTTCCTTCCGTGATTTCATTAATAAAGGTAGAGGGTAGGTATTATTTAAGGGTAATTTATTTTAGATTACATTCCCCCCGACCTGACCTCACATGACATACTCCTACTTTCTCTGAAGATAAAATTCTTTCTATGACGTGAAGCCAATACAGGCTCATCGAAAAAGAATGCCCCTACTTTAAAGTTGAATAACTTTGGAACCAATTACATTAAATGAGTGATTTTTTCACTATATGGTAACTATTGAATGTAAATTTTATTTGATGTATGGTACAATGCGCTAGCGCATGCGCAGGATGGCTGCGCAGTCAGCAAAGTCAACCGACGCTTTTCATCTATCTCCTCGCAATGTAACGGTGATCGTGCAACAGAAAGCAATGCGTTATTTGGTTTGCGAAGTCAAAGTCAATTGTCAGTGTACAGCGGCTCTTTGTAGGTACTAATCAAGCTGAAACTACCCCTTATAGAGAAACAGGCCGGGTTGGAAAAAACAGTTGACTGACCGACTAAGAAGGTCAGAATAGAATTTTGAACGTATCCACCATTTTTGTGTTAGAAACCCACAAAGATCATTTTCTTGACCGAATTCCAAAACAAAAATTATAAAATTGCAAAAAAAATCAACGCACTGTGCTTTGTGTTGCACGATCAATTCCGAGTATTAGACGACGTAGTTAGTTAACCCCGTTTGGCTTTTTCACCTAAGGAGCTTTTCTGCGCATGCGCTAACCATCGTATCGTGCATCAAAAAATTACATTAATCAGTTACCACATAGCGAAAGAATCACTCACTTAACATAAATGGTTCCAAAGTTAAAGCTTTTCAAAATGAGGCCATTGCTGTACACGATCACAAAAACATTGCGAGGCGGTAGATGAAAAGCGTCCGTTGGCTTTGTCGACTGCGCAGCCGTTCTGCGCATACGCTAGTGCATTGTATTATACATCAAATAAAATTTACATTCATTGGTTACCATACAGTGAAAAAATCACCCATTTAACCCAAATGGTTCTAAAGTTAATCCAAAAATAGGGGCATTCTTTTTCGATGACCCTGTATTGTCTCTACGCAAGTGACAGCAAAGAATATCAAAGAAAAAACGTATAGTGCGACCTTGAACCTATATTTATGCCCCACAGCAGGCTGTGGCCTAGTGGGCCAAAAAAACCATTAGTTATAAGGCATATCTTTTTTTATTTATATTGTACTTTTTGTGACCTTTTTTTGGATAATAAAATATTTATTTATTTACACTTTTGGTGAACAAGATACAGACATATGTAAACATTAAAATAAAATTAAAACATTTGTTCACTAGGGCGAGCTTATTGCTGTACTGCGATCTCTGCCAACTAACCCCAATTATTAAACAATAATATAAAAAAAAAAAATTAAATACATAAAGACACACTCATTATACTCTTTGTTATCATTTCATTGTTAATTCTCTCTACATGTCCCAACCATCTCAACTTCTTCTTTTTAGACAAAACATCCATTATTAGTGTGTATTTTTTTATATACAGAAAGCTTTTTCAAGTTATTTAATATGACATTACACTTGACTCAGAAAGCTGAGAAGGTCATAGGATCTCAGACTCTCAAAAATCCCCTTTGAAGACAACGTTTGCCCTTCAAGATTACTTGGAAAGGAATGAAATGGTGCCGAGCAAAGAGAGGAAAAAACGGGTAAAGAAAATGGTAAATTTAATATACATAAAACGTATCGAATTCATTATTCAACGAAAGAGTGAACTTGAAAGGAATATTTGAGAATAACTGAAGCGATGATTTGTGAAGCGACGAGATTAGAATATTGTTTCTCAAACTAAGTAGCTAAAAATGTAGGTTCGAATTGATTTTCAGATACTGTGTTCAATGATATTTGGCAATATTTTTGCTTGTATATACAATACTAGCTGAGTTACCCGTGCTTCCCAAAATTCTTGTGGTGAAGAAGACACGAAATGGTCCAATCTAGAGGTGCCAAGTTCGAATCTCAATCCTGGCAACGTGTTCTACACTTCACAACATAAGCTTTTAGCTTATTGTGAAGTGTGCATGAATGTAAAGTGTACACAAGCCCACATCCTTTTTTCTTCTTCATGTGCTCTGTCGGGTGCCCCCAACGTTGGCGATCACTTGGGCGAACTTATTTTTGCCGCTCAGAACAGCTCCCCTACACTCCGGATGCCGGTCCACTCCCTTATATTCCGCAGCCAGGACATCTGTCTTCTACCGCGTCCTCGACGTCCCTCAATTTTCCCCTTCAATATCAGTTGGAAAATGTGATATTTCTCTCCACGCAGCACATGACCCAGATATGAAATCTTCCCGACCTTAACAGTTGACAACAGCTCCCTGCCAACTCTAGCTCGGATCAGGACTTCGGCATTAGAAACCATGTCTCTCCAGGGAATTCTGAGCATTCGGCGATGGAGCTACATTTCAAATGCTTCTAGTCACCGCCTCCTAGAGTAGGTACTCTAGCCATGCTGTAACATTTGGCAACATAGCAAAATGATCAAACAGGACCACTACTTCTGTCAAATTTCGTAACAGAATATAAAACCTACGTGGTCCATCATACTCGTTGTTAAGGGACTGTTATTCCATACCTTAGCAACGGTGATGGCAACGCAGTTTAAAACGAAGTGGTCTCAAATTTCTACAGCATGGCTAGATAAAGAGTGTCTAGGTGGCAGTGTTCTAGTCTGTTCATTGAGTAGACTTACAACGGTTTCCTTTTCATTTATAAAATAAAAATTCACTGACAATAAGTACTTAATATAAATTCAAGTCATTCACCATTTACGCCGAAAAGGTTTTTCGAAATAAAATGTGAAAAAAAAGTGTATACACGAAAAATAATTTGTAAATTAAAATATCCATTACGTGTGTTATTATCGCAAGCCCCAATTCAACTCTGTCAAATCCACAGTCAAGTCACGTCCAAGTCACAAAAATATTTTACACTCACATGTGAGTGACGCAGGGAGTCATATCATGTGTTACGCTAGGGGAGGCATGTCAAACATAAGGCACGCGGTCCGCATGCGGTCTACTAAGCGTTAATAAATTTAGAAAACGGCCTGATAAAGCGCGTGCTAAGGGCTTGGTACCAAGAATGACGTCACAGTCATTTCCCATGGCATTAAGGTTCAAAATCGCGTGAACAATCGCATGGTAAAATGGTAAATATAGCGTTTTTTTTTTCATTTCGGGTTAATTTTGCGTCTTTCAAAAAACTTTTACCGTTATTCCCAAGATTTTAATGCATATTATCTCGAAACTCGTCTAAAATCAATTAGTTTAAAATCAATTCGTCTTATTATCAATTCGTATAAAGTCGACGAATTGATCGTTAGGCAAATTGATTTTGGCCGAATTGATTTTAGGATAATGAGACGAATTGATTTTAGACGAACTTACCGTAAACCCCTATAATCTATCTTCATGCTTTTGGCCCACCTGTGACTTTGAGTTTGACATGCCTGCGCTAGAGGATGAGTTCACAATACGGAGTGACAACAAAATACACATATTAAATATATTTTTATTTCAACATCAAAACGTTTTGTAAAGGAGGCGAAAATGTTTCAGCAGTGTGAGTTCTTTTGCCACCAGAGTGCGCTAATAGTCCTAATTTTATTTTCAATACATCGGGTGAGAGGGGTGAAATGTTTCAACGATAGTGAGTACTTTTGCCACCAGAGTGCGCCACAGGTTATTTCGTTTTCAATAAATCTAATGAGGGGTAAAAGTATTAGTAAGTACTTTTGCCACCAGAGTGCGATGGTGGTCGTTTTGAAAAAGTGGCGAGAGTCATTCACATTCAAAATCAAATAAGCAGATATTTCATTAAGAAAATGGGTCACAATTGGATCATGATCAGTTAGGTCGATCACATTGTATGCTATGTACCACAAATAATGTAATTTGTAATAAATAAGTACACACGGCGAGAGGAGAAAATGTCTCAGCAGTACCTACATGCGGTGAGACGACGAAAACCATTAGGGGTATGAGTGATTTTGCCGCCAGAGTGCGCTAATGGTAACTTCGTTATGAAGTAATATTGAAAATTCAATTCAAATGGAAATTTTATCGATATAATCGTTAAACTCGTAAATAGAGGATTTACAATCAGCTGTTTTTAATTCTCTTGTGGGTGGAAAATATCGAATAATACGTGGGATAGAGTGTGACTGGTTGATTTGTTTAAGTATTCGTCTCTGCCTACGCCGCAAGGGACGCCCACGTACCTACCTACCGTAAATTTTGTCAAAAATGCCTTCAGCAGACATATTTATAATGATATTTGTTAAAAACTTTTCGCTAAACAAACGAAAAAGAACGAAAAATAATAATGATATAAGTTATGTAAGCGAAATCTGCTTTAAGAGTAGGCATATTGACGTTTCAAAAAATTCTAAAAACGGGAGACCTCAGATCTCGACAACCGTTATTAAATATGCTTTGGAAAAAATACAGTAGATACATTGAACCTTTATCTAGGGAATAACCGTAAAAGATTTTTTTATATCTTGTAAGTATAGATTTCTCAAAAAAAAAAATGTGAAAAACACCTCCGATCTTTTTTCCGAAAGACAGAAACTCGTTTCCTGAAAGTCGCGGAGATTTTTTTTATTGATAATATGCATAAAAATCTAGGGAGTAACCGTAAAAGTTTTTTCATTGAAGTGAAATTCACCACAAAAAATGGAAATAAAACTATCTTTATTTTATTTAAACTTTAAGCGAACAACAATTTATTTTATTTTATTACAAACAAAAGCACAAAACAGACAACAACTATAGATATAAGTAATAACATGTAGATAAAGACAATTAGTCCATTCATACATAATTCAGCTGTCACCCACAAGCATGCGCCACAGTTAAATTAAAACATATAAGTTCATTCCGGTCGTCTCACACACCCATACTCAATCTCGCTCACACAATCACCCATCGCACACGCACACCTCTGATTTTACTATTTTATTAAACATAGAAAAAGAGAAAACAAACAAGAACACACAAAAAAAAATATTTCAAAAAATAAGGAACAAATACATATAAATATAAAAAATGGACATAGTACAAATTATAAATCGTTGTTCACTAGGGCGAACTTATCGCAAAACTGCGATTTCTTCCAGTTAACCCTATCTTTACCATTTCATCATGCGATTTTGAACCTTAATGCCTTGAGACATTTCCGTGACGTCATAGTTGGGTCGGGAGCTTTAAGTTGGAAAAAGTTTCGCTTACTTTAATGTCATGCTGTAGGCAAAATAAATTAAGGGGCGACATACTCGGAGTAAAAATTGTTCTTTTTTTTTTTTTTTTAGCTTTTCAAATTCTGTAATCGCAAAATCCGAATAACCCAAGCGACAAAGTATATAAAAATATATACATATATATAGAAAAATATCCGCTTGTCACTGCCTTTAACATTTTATCAACCAAATGACAGCATCCTATTTAACAAACTACGGGAATAACCTCAAGTTTCAGTAAATTTCAGATGTAATTTTCGATCTGTTTTTTATTTACAAAATTTACAATAATTTCAATATTTTCTATCTATCCAGAGTTCTTAGGTGGAGACCGTGGGATTAAATAATAATAATATATATAATAATAATAAATCTTAAAAACACAATTATCTGGAAGAAATAAAATAAAAGCAATAAATACATACGCGATACCGGTTTTAACATATTCATTTGGTATAATTAAATGGACTGTTACGGATTTAGACGCATTAAATATAGCGACTAGATCTATAGCAAACAAACACAGAATTCATCACATACATTCAGCAGTTGAGAGATTCACATTGAAGCGAAATTTGGGGGGTCGGGGTGTTATTGATATTAAAAATTTACACTACTCACAAATAGAAAACCTCAGAAAATATTTCATACAGAAAGCAAACAACAGTAATATACATGACGCAATAGTTGGACTTTCAACATCAGGAACACCATTGCAATTTAATAACAGACAATTTAACCCCTCTGACAAAATTACTAAACAGGACGAAAAAATAGCTAGATGGAAAGAAAAATCACTTCATGGAAAATTTCCATTCCAGTTAGACCAGGAACATGTTGATCGGGAAGCATCCAATTCATGGCTCACTTATGGCAATATTTTTTCGGAAACTGAGGGATTCATGATTGCAATTCAAGACCAAATAATCAGAACGCGAAATTATTCAAAATTTATTATTAAAGAAAATATTGACAATGACAAATGTAGACTATGTAACACGACAACTGAAACGATTGACCACATTACAGGAGGTTGTTCTGCTTTGACTAGTAGAGAGTATACTCAACGACACGATAACGTAGCAAAACAAATTCATTCAAGACTTGCTTTTAAATATAAATTGACTGAACAAATTACCCCTTACTATAAATACCAACCAATAAACGTACTAGAAAATGACATGGCAAAATTATACTGGAATCGGGACATAATTACTGACAGAACTATACCAAATAATAGACCCGATTTGACTTTAACGATTAAATCGACAAAAACGACTTTTCTTATTGATGTTTCCGTACCAAATACGCAAAATTTAAGACAAAAACACCAAGACAAAATTACTAAATACACAAATTTGGCTGAAGAAATACGGGATATGTGGCATCAAAATTCAGTAAGGGTGGTTCCGGTAATAATTTCATCTACGGGGGTCGTACCAAAAACGTTACACAAAGCAATTAAAGATTTGGATTTGGGCAAAAATATATATAAAGAGTTTCAAAAATCAATTATAATTAGCACATGTTCAATAGTCCGGAAATTTCTAAACAATCATTCATAACCACAAATTTGATAGAAAGCAAGGACTTGGCTTTTGCCCGTCCTTGCTTTCTTATACTACCGGCTTTTTAAAAAGCTGAGATGGGTAGGGTATAATAATATCTTTATTCCAGATCTGGAGGTGGGATGTGCAAGCCTCTCAGGTCCATATTATGATACATATTCATATTCATATAAAAATACAAAATACAAAATAAAATATAAAAAATTGGTAAAGTCACAACATACTCAATACAGTATAGTCAATACAAATGTAAAAAAATTGATATAGTCAATACATATTCAATACGGTATAGTCAAATCAAATGTAAAAATTGGTATAGTCAACAGAAAAGACATAATAGGTATAACATCTACTAGGCATAAGGTATAACATATACAAATGCAAAAGAAAATATAAAATTGGTATGGTTAATACATATTCAATACGGTATAGTCAAATCAAATGTAAAAATTGGTATAGTCAACAGAAAAGACATAATAATAATAATAAATTACAAAATATTTTAAAATATTTTACAAATTCTCATGGTACACTGGCTACACAATTTCAATTGGCAATAGAAAATTGTATTCTCCCAAATTTATTTACAAAAGGTATAACTTATATGATTCCAAAAATTAATAATGCATCTCAACCCAACCAATTTAGGCCAATAACTTGTTTACCAACAATCTATAAATTACTTACTTCTGTTTTGGCAAATAAAATCAAAAATCATTCTGTGACCAACAACATTTTATCGGTCAGGCAAAATGGCTGTAGACAGGGATCTCGTGGAACCAAAGAATTGCTTATGATTGATAGTGTTATTTGCGAGCAAGTGAAGCACAAAAAACGTAACCTTTCGATGGCGTGGATAGATTATAAAAAAGCGTTTGATTCGGTACCTCATTCTTGGTTAATAAAAATTTTGGAAATTTACAAAATTGATGTTAAAATTATTAATTTCTTAAAATATTGCATGTCTAATTGGAAAACAAAAATATCTATTTCAACGCCATCGGAAGGTTATGTTAGTGATTCGAATGACATAAATAGAGGAATATTCCAAGGTGATAGTCTAAGTCCGCTTTGGTTCTGTATTGCATTGAATCCCTTAAGTGCATTGATTGAAAATTCTCAATCTGGTTATCAGCTCAAAAGGGGTGGTTGTAAATTTTCTCATCTTTTTTATATGGACGATTTAAAATTATTTTCATCAAATTTAAATAATCTCAATAAATTAATTTCAGTAACAAAAGATTTTAGTGATACAATAAAAATGGAATTTGGTTTGGATAAATGTGCAATTGTTAATGTTAAAAAAGGGGTTATCGAACAAACAAATACAAATGAAGTGATTAATAACACAGTAAATTTACCAATCCTTACAATAAATGAAACCTATAAATATTTGGGAATAAATGAATCACTGGGTTTTGATCATGTATTTTTAAAAAATAATGTAAAAGCGCGTTTCATCTCTAGATGCAAATTAATTTTTAAATCACTTCTTTCTGGACATAATAAAATTAGGGCAATTAATTCATGGGCAATTCCAGTAATTCTGTATTCATTTGGTATTTTAAAATGGAACCAAACGGAATTAGACACACTAGACAGAAAGGTGCGTACTACAATGACAAGATATCGAATTCATCACCCTAGATCCTCCATGATGAGACTTTACCTTCCTCGCAAAAATGGTGGCAGAGGATTACTTAATTTAAAGAATTTACATAATAATGAGGTAGAGTCTTTAAAGAGATTTTTTGTAACTCATAGGAGTAAAGTAGGCTATGAGGACTTGATAGATTGTGATTTGAGGTACACACCTTTATGTCTCTCGAATCCTGGTGCTTCACTACCGACAATGTCAGTTGAAAATCGAGTAGACGTATGGAAAAGTAAATCTCTTCATGGCCGTTTTCACCAAGTTCTGACATCTACAAATGTATGTTTTGAAGACTCAATCAATTGGTTAAGGTTTGGTGATCTATTTGGTGAAACCGAAGGTTTTGTTTGTGCAATACAGGATCAAGTCATTGTAACAAATAACTATGCAAAATTCATTATGAAACAACCAAATATAATTGATAAATGTAGGGCTTGTGGTCAGATGGGAGAGACATTACGACATATTATGTCGGGGTGTTCTCTTTTGTGTGGCACTGAATATTTGCAGAGACATGACCAGGTTGCCAAAATAGTTCACCAAAGATTGGTTTTGAAATACGGTTTACTCGATGAAGAAACTGAATATTACAAATATCAACCATTGTCGGTGCTTGAAAATAGCATTGTTAAGTTGTATTGGGATCGACCAATACAAACTGATCGTACAATTCCAGCTAATCGACCGGATATTGTATTGGTTGATCGTAGGGAAAAAAAGACGTATATTGTGGATATCACTATACCACATGATGAAAATCTCCATAAGGCTGAGCAGGACAAGATTACTAAATATCTTGATCTTGCTCATGAAATTATGGAGATGTGGAGAACACCTTCCACTGTCATCATTCCTATAGTGATGTCCACAAATGGTGTCATTCCTAAGAGTCTCAAAGTAAATCTTGAGAAGCTTGGATTGCATGGTGGGCTTCGATACGCCATGCAGAAGGCTGTCCTGCTATCATCTTGCAGGATTGTTAGAAGGTTTCTCTCTCTATAGCTCTTAAAAACTCTCTCATGATAAGTGCATTTTTGTGCACATCATGGGAGAGAGGGACACCCAATAGTATATAGGTAGTTTTTAGTTCTATGTAATATGTTTATGTATGTTTAAAATTTTATAGTATTATTTTTATTTTAAAGCTAGTTTTAATGTTTTTGTATTTTTTTTATATGAATGTATTATATAGACCTGAGAATTTTTTGTATACTTTTGTGATAATAAAATTGATTTGAAATAATAATAATAAAAAAAGAGGAGTAGGTTGGCCACAGAAAATACGGGCCGACGATATTATCCCAGTCGCGGGTAGAAGATGGATTGGCAAAGCTCAGGATAGAGAAAAATGGAAACAAATGGAAGAGGCCTATATCCAGCAGTGGAGAGATGGCTGAAGAAAGAAGAAGAGTTATTGAAACATGTTCTTGTTAATCTATGTTTTAAGTCTCAGGATAATATCTTTAGTATTAGATGAGTAATAATATTTGTTTTTTTTTCTACTTCGTATATTTTTTCGTTCAATTTCTTTTTTTTGTTTTTTCCAATATTTTTGTTCAATTTCTTTTTTTTCTGTTTTTTCCTGGGGTTAACTGGAAGAAATCTCAGTTCTGCGATAAGTTCGCCCTAGTGAACAACGTTTTGTAATCTGTACTATGTCTATTTTTTATATTTATATGTGTTTGTTGTTTACTTTAAGTTTAAATAAATAAATAAATAAAAACAAATAAATAATCCCGAGGCAATTTTCGCATGTTTCAATACCCACTTTTGCACCTATATAGGCCTTGTGCAAATGATTGGCGTCTGTCGTCTACATATTATTATTATTCTTTACGGCTATCCACTCATCTGCGAGAGATCTCAGATCAAAAAATCTGCCATACAATTAATATACACTGAATTTTTCCTTGTACCAATTCAACGATGGTTCAAATATTAAGCTACCAATGTCTATATAACATTTTTTGATCTCACATTATATTATATTTTGACGTTTGCCTTTGGTACTCGGCACTATGAAATATTCATGTGAACCTATGTACTAGGGCGTATGCTACCTACGCGCTCACTTGTGTGGCACAGATAAAATATAAAATACCTACATCGATATGTTTTATGAAACGGCGTGACAGTTTAGGGATGTTAATTTTATCATAGAATTTATTCATCGATATATTACTAGTGAGCGAAGAGCGTCTTAACCTGGAAACCCAAAACAACTACCGGGAGCGTAGGAAGACCACCACTTCGATGGAGAGACGACCTGGTCAAGTACGTTGGTGCCAACTGGACATAGAGAGTCCAAGATAGAGCGGTGTGGAAGCAGATGGAGGAGGCCTTCGTCCAGGAGTGGACGGGAGTAGGCTGAAGAAGAGAAGAAGATAGAGATTACTAGTGTTTAAAAAATATGCTAAACAGTCGAAATAAAAAAAAAAGACAGTTGATTCACGATTTCTCTGTTCACTTTTTTTGGTTTCAACCATTAAACCACACCTTTTATTGTGACAATAACGCTACAAACTATATTTGCAATACTGTTATACACAGACTACATAGTTTAGGGAATACGTATCTGAATAATATAGATATTTTCAACTGTACACTCAATACATACAAATCATTGCTGAAGTCAAAATTGTGAAACATATATCTATATACTGTAAATATTAATAGTTATTATTGTCGGCTGTCTGTGCCTGCAAATATTGGTCTATACAAAGAATTTCTCATGTACTTTTGATCTGATATTTTATGTTTTTTTTTTGTTTTGTCAATGTTTCAGATGTACCTACATTAAGTAACTTATTTTTGTTGTTGCTTGTATTGTACTTGTACAAAACTATTGTTAATGTTAAAGGCTTGCGCCGTAAATAAATAAATAAATCTTGCATTCTGGCTGCGTCAAATGGCATATTTATAAAACTGGTCCCAGAAGGCAAAATAAACTGGAAGAGATCGCCACGTTGTGATTTTTATTTTATTTTATTTCATTTCAAAACCACGCAGTCGATACAAAAGTACATACAATAAAATATCACCAATTATTATTAGACCAGTGAAGGTTCTGCAAATTACCAAAATAATACAAAAAGAATAGCTTGACTATGTAAAAGTGAAATAAGCTCGCCTTTCTGAGTCACTGCATTTTAGTGCTTTAACTTAAAAAATATATCTGTATATTCTCATTCTGGTACGAGCATGGCCTGTTTGGTTGGAGAGAATTATTTAAAATTTTGGAGTAGGTATTTATAAAAAAAAAACATGAATTGGAGCGGTGAAACCTTTTAAAGTAATAAAGTCCTTCAAAATATAAGCAGGTAAGCACCTCCCTGGGTCGATGAAACGAATTGCAATATCGAACGTAAAAAACGATGTTTTTTGACGTTATTTTGACTCCCTAGACGTAAGCACAGTGTAAACACACAAACATATCACGTACGGTGCGTAACTTTCATATTCCGAGTATGTTACAGGCAAGGTATGAAATCAGTATTTTTATGAAATAGAAATACCAATAAAGTAACCAATAGAAATAATACAAAGAATATTAATAAAAATAATACTGAAAAAACCTAGAATATATCCAACAGTAAACGTATTCGGCGACTTTAAAGTTCTAGATATTAAGAAAATATTCATGAAAGATGCTATTCTCCATGTAGTTAAGTATAAGGATAAAAAACTTATCGAAGTCAGTAATAGAGAGAGATTAGGTACCGTCCTCCTATTCAACAAAAATAGAACGACTACCATGGTGAATGGCTTTGTGCACCAGGGAATACGATATTTTAATGATTTGCCCAGAGAGTTAAGAGATACAAAAAATTATATTCTTTTCAAAAAAAAATTAAAGGAATATATCTCCAAACATTGAGTGTTTTTGTTTTCATTTTTATTTTGTTATACATTTAACTTTGTTATTCATTTAAGTTTATTAGTTTAAGTGAAATGTACCTAGAATTATATTAGATTAGACCGCCACCCGGACACAAGCATGCACTACGCAGCTTCGCCGGGTGCGATACAACAATAATTTTGTTTTATATGCATTTGTTGTTATATTGTATTGTAAAACATGTATTTTATTCGGAAAATAAACATATAAAAAAAAAAAAAAAAAAAAAATATCCGGTATTCTATATAGTAACCAAAAGGTTATCTCGAAAGTCAACACTATTGAAGCTTGTAGACCAACTTTACTCATTACTGAGAATTTTTTCAACGAAAGGCGGCAGATATCAACATTCACATAATAACTTATGCGAACTCCCTTGGGGAGGGGAGCAGGATGGATGTTCCGACGCTTACGAGTCGGCTTTGGCTGGCTTAAGTGATCACTTTATGCCCAGGGCAACGTTCACCCATTCCACCACATCCTGCTACCAAAATGAAATTTTTGGCCGTTGAGTATATAATACTCAACAACCTATTTCATATGCACCCAATTTCAGATACTACCGCCATCCGTTGAGGAGCTGCTCCCCTCCCCAAGGGAGTTCGCATAAGTTATTATGTGAATGTTGATATCTGCCGCCTTTCGTTGAGAAAATTCTCAACATATGCCATCTGCGAGATGCAGACATGAAAAGCCAGTAATACCTAAATGATTTAGGTATCTTCCTCTTTACTCATTACTGACCAGAAAAAAAACGTTATCATGACATAAGTAAAAATCGTATTTTGCGAGACGTGGGCACTATTCTGAATTTTGTGGAAATCAGCACCATCAGTTTTCCGACAGATTTTGCTACAAATTTTCATATTTTGGATTCCATTTTTTTTTACAACTAATTGACCCGAATACAGGTTGTAGGTATCTATCTAGTTGGGCGATTCCGGTGAAATTTTTTGTTTATACTAAACTGCTTAAGAATTGAAAAAGGTAAAATAAACAATAAATTAGGTACTGACAATCTTTACTGGCCAAAGAAAAATTTACAAAGTTACAAAAACAAGACAATTGTAGTGTGCCAGAAGGGTAACTTATTTCAAAAGCAATATCTTACAGTCAACTCGAATATTGGGGGTTACAAATTTGACGTAGTAAGAAAGTAAGTCCGTGCATGGAATAACTCCAGTGGACATTGCAGAGAATTGTTAATTCAGTACAGTGATGGTAACATCAGGATTACACCTAGATATTGGTAGGCGATATATAAAAAAAAAATGATTTGATATTTTGACCTCAATATACTTTGACAAGTAGAACATAATATTTAGCTATGAATAAAATATAGAAATTGGTTAGTGTGTTATTGAAACAGCGTTTACGAATGTCAGAAGGGTGACAGAGTGTAATAAAGTGTAGAATCGCTGGAGTGACACTTCACAGGGGTCGCCTACCTTTGACAGTCGTAGCAAATTTGATTTATTTTTTTTACGCGTTATGCCGCCGCCTGACGTGCGCGAGCCAACACGAGCTTTTGGTGTTCATGAGTAAAAAGGCGTGTGGGTGGAATGTTTGTCTTGACGTGTACGTAACCGACCGTTGACGCCTTTTTTTGCGGCATTATACTTAACATTTTGCAATCGGTTTTAAAATCATTTTCAGATTAGATAGAGAACTGAAACATTCACCAATTGTTTTAAAACTAAAAATATCGTTTTGGAGCAATAAGCTCCCCCAAGTGAACTTTACTTATTATTTTATTATTGTGTGTATTTTCTTGTCAAATTAAAAATGAGTTGGGAGGATGTGGAACAAAAGTTTTGACTAAGACAAAATTGAATAGGTTGAGATGGATTGGGCATGTAGAGAGAATATTTAAGGATAGAATGAAAAAAAGCTTGAAATATCGGGTGTGAGAAAACTTGCGGCCATCAAAAAGTCACCTGGAATGAACATAAAATCGATGAGATCAACAAGGAATGAAGCGTTTTAAGAAAAAGGAATTCGTGAGCTAGGGTTTACGGTAACATTGTCTGAAATCAATTCGTCTAATTATCAATTGATTTTAGACAAATTAAAACAAATTGATTTTAAACGAATTAGACGAATTGATTTTAGACGAATTTACCGGACACCGTGAGCTAGTTGCCATTTGAGTGAGCCATTTCAGTGAAAGTGACAGAAGCAAGTAGAGTGTGTGTGTGGATAGAAAAGTCTGTCACTTATTCTCCCTGCCTACCCCTCAATGAACACGACACGAGGGTATACAATATAATTGAATATATTTTTTTTTTAATTTTGCAGAAATAAAAAATTCAACATATGAGTATTTTACAATTTTGTGAGAAACACTGTATTGACTTATAAAAGATGCTAGCATTTGAGATAGTGTATTATGTTATGTTGGTTTCCACAATGTTGTAAATGATGGTCTTCTGATCTGGGCCAAGAAATTCAGGAAATGTTTCTGATATTCCTGTATTTTATTATCCACTTCATAGCTATCTATGATAATAAAAATATTGTTACTGTGTGTATATCTGTATATCTCCGAGAATCTCACGTTCACCACCAAACATATGATTTTTCTTCTTCTTCTTCTTATTTAAATATGGCGCGCACCCGTCTACGGGTGATTTTGCCATTGTCAAGTGTTTTGGTTATTTACTTATTTATTTATACTGAGAGTGACGAATCAAAATATGATTTTTCTTAAAAAAAATGAAAAAGTTAAACATCCAAAACAATTACAATTACAATAACTACACAAGCCCTCTGATGTCATAAACAATAGGGTGGAGCGTTTTTTTTTTTTTGGGAAAACCGGTTCGGCACGGTGTTGAAAAGATGCCCAATGGGATACAAACAAAAAGTTGTGAAAAAAGTGATCCATGGGTCTTTTAACACTCTATAGTTGGCATTCTCAGAAGCAGCCGACATTCCTTCGATTTGTAAGGCAAAAAACCTCTATCATCGCATCCCGGATTACCCACTTACTTGCTTGCTTACTGTTAGCCAGTTGCGTTCCACTGCTGGACATAGGCCTCTTCTAAACTATTCCACTGTCTTCTATCTTGGGCTATCTGCTGCCATCTACGACCCGTAAGCTGGACAATGTCACCTGTCTACCTTTACTGTAGTCTTTCTACGCCTCTTTTGTTCTCCCAGGGCCTCCACTTTAAGATCAGGTGCCCATCTGACATTGTTCTGTCTTGCCACATGCCCCGGCCACTGCCATTTTAGCTTCGTTTATGCCAGATTATACAGGAGTAATAAAAAAACGCCACCCAGTCAAAAGCTGTTATTAGGCATGTAATTCACTGGACACATTTTTGAGGGTATGAAAACTAGTGATTGAATACAGAGTCGGAATCACCCATCAATACGTACGTGTTTATGGCATGTGCCGGATTGGTATTTCATAACTTCTTTACACTTCTTTACTTTGAGTTCTTAGTTCTGTTTAGTGGCAGTTCTTTAGAAAGGATGGAGTTTCAGAACTTTTATACTTATTATGCGTTCTTCAATAACATATTATTATAAACTTGAAATTGTACTTTGAAACTGCAGGAAAAGTTTATTTTATGATGCATGCCTCGGTGCATGTAAACAAAGTATAACAACTGAGTTAATGGAGGTGATTCAGAAATATTTTTAAAATTGTTTTATGTTTTTTAAACAAAATTTCCCTGTATTAAAAAAAGTAATGGTAAAAGTAATGGTAAAAATAATGGTAAAAATAATAGTAAAAATAATGGTAAAACGTTAGATTTTCATTTAAGTATATTATCACAACGAGAAATATTTTTTCTCAGTGACCTTCAAGATAATATGAAAGGGCTGTTTTCTTCAACTTCCTCGGTCGTGCTTTTTAGTAAGCACGAAATACGCGGAAGCTGGCACAACCTTTGGCATTTTCGGTTGCAAACCCTCGTTCGTAGCCAAGGTACAGAACTCTTAGATCACACAATATATTGTGAGACTAATGCCCAATCCCACCAACTACCACCTAGGAAGGAGAGCCCTAAGGAATTTCCATACAAAAACACAGATAATTTCAGTAATTTATAATGGTGGACAACAGAGGCAGCAATAAATCCATACAAAATATAACATGCAGCTACTTAAGTGAAGGAGATTCTGGGCGGAGATATTTGGGCACCGAACTAAGTAGAGCTGCATGTTGTATTGTGTATGGATTTATTGCTGCCTCGTTTGTCAATCACTATAAATTACTGAAATTATTTGTGTTTTTGAATGGAAATTCCTTAGGGGTCTGCTTCCTAGGTGGTTGATGGTGGTATCGGGCAATAGTCTATTAACTAATTAAAATAAATAAGGAGAAATAAGGAGAAATACGACTTTAGGTATATAATAATTATTAAAAAAAATAGGTATACTTCGGGTTGATTGTAAGATATTGCTATCACAATACGCCCGCACTACTTTTTTCTGGTTTTGTAATACCTTAATTAGGGTCTAATAAAGACTTATTTATTATTTTATTTTCCAATAAGTAATAGTCTATCTATCTATCTATACCCTCACGCCACGTCCCTTGCGGGGTAGGCAGAGAGGACAGAGCGCCAGACATCCCTATCCTTACACACACTCTTAGCTTCCGTCACACTCATACAATTTGTCATACACGCTCTCCGATTCCTTTTACTCAAAACGCGCCCATCCTTGAGGATCTGGTCAACATGATCGGTACAGTCCAGTCTGGGGCGGCCGCGTTTCCTCACACCTCTTCGTTCACTCAGATATATCTTTTTTGTCGTATGAACAGATCAAATCGTTTTGAAAAGCTCGCCTTAGTAAATAAATGTCATGTCTTCTTCTTACTTGAAATTTAAACATTTTGCTACATTTTTTCCACTTGAAATATGGTTATTAGATAAAAAAATAAAAAAAATAATAATAATATGTCGAAGTAGAGATAACAGAATTTTGCAGCCGTCCTCAATATCGCGTCCTTCGAAAAGGTAATACCCAAACGCACATCTCCCGCTGCTCGCTCTACATTTGGGGAAACCTTTTTACATAATCTCTCTGTTTTCTCTCATTTCTCGCACATCTCTCGCTGTTTGCTCTACATATGGGGATATATTTTAACTTAATCTTTCTGTTTTCTCTCATGGAACATTTGAGAGCAAAGTAGTGGAACATTATCGTTGAAGTCGTAAGTCGAAACGGCGTAAAGCAAACGCCAAATTGATAAGTTAACTACAAAGGAAATTCAGAATACACATTCAAAGTAAGAATTATTATTATTGCATGAGACAGAGGATTTGAGAAAAGACGTTTTAAATCTCAGAACCTTTCTTCTTCTCCATCATCAAAGGCAAGAAAGTAATAACATAATAGAAATAATAATAATAATAATAACACCCCCGATACAAATAGAGAAAGAAGAAATAAAAAGCGTTTTGACATTCTGAAAACTGTGACAATGCGTTTAATACCATTATGAGAAAACCACCCTTTAGAGGTTTAGGGGCTTGAGGGTATCACAGAAAAGCCTATTCAATAGTTTCCATTTTGTATTTAATAACAATACCCACCTAATATTATTATTATGTCTTATCTCCTCTTTCGAAATATTAAAAGGAATAATGCGAATTTTTGTTTTGACTCTTTTCCACTTCAGTCACTGGATTTTTAGCAAAACATTTATTTCCACTTTGGTCACTGGATTTTTAGCGTGACACATTTTTACTTTGCTCATCATAGCTGTTGACTGCGTTTACATTTTCCTCTTCAATTTATTTGCCCCAGCACCATGAATTTTTTTACATATATTATTAAAAGCGCTGAAAAATTACGCGTAACACAGAGAGACATGGAGAGAGACATGTTAGGGATAAGCTTAAGAGACAGAGTCAGAAATGAAGAAATAAGACGTAGAACCAAAGTGACTGACACAATACACCGCGTAGCATCCCTGAAAATTTTAGTAGAAATGGGCAGGACACGTGGCTAGAGGCGCAGAGGGCAAGTGGACTAAGAACCTCCTAAATTGGAGACCTCGAGATGGGAACAGAGGTGTGGGACGGCCACAGCTGAGATGGAGAGACGACCTGGTCCGACATGTCGGTGCAACCTGGATGCAGTCTGCACAGGACAGGACAACATGGAGGCAGATGGAGGAGGCCTTCGTTCAGAAGTGGACGGGATAGACTGATAAAGAAGAAGAAGATTATTAAAAGGCTAAATAAATTAAATAAATAGTAAAAATCCAATAAAATATTGGCAAATTTTAATATGGATTTTTAAGCCAAAAATCTGACATATTCAATTTTTAATTAATTTTACAAAAATTCAATATCATTGAATCGTAAATAATGGAGTTGATTAAAAACATTTTGTTATTCGTTAATCCCAAAAATATTGGGGAAAAATCATATACGTCCGATTTGAATAACTCAATTGAAAAACGTACGAAGCGTCACAATTATATTATATTATTTAGTTGTATAGTTTTATAACCATGAAATCCACCCGTATTAATTCCACATTTATATTTTGATGTTGCCAGTAGGAAATGTTATTATTATAATACGGGTATTTGAATTTCGAAGAGGGTATTGTCAACTGAGAGATTATACACTGTAATTTATATTTTTCTTTTATTTATAGCTACCTACTTAAGAGAAGTATGTTTGTTAAATCCTTGTCAATTCGCCTAGAACAGTTTAAAATAACATACATATGTAATATTATATTTATTGTTATGCCTCATCCACATGCTGGCCGACCCTCCACGTTTTTTTGTGTGAATGAGTAAAAAGACGTTAACCGTCGATTATGTATACAATCCAAGGCAATCACCACGTCCGCACGTCTTTTTACTCATTCACACAAAAAACGTGGAGGGTCGGGGAGCAAGTGGATGAGGCATTAAAGACTTTAGCCGTTAATTAATAAATAAACAAATGAATAAAATTAGGTACAACTTCTTCATGTTTTTCGGGTAAAACATCTGTTCATTTTTTGTACCTAGCTTTTGGCTGTTGTGTTGGAGCTATCTTCAGGACTAAAAAAGATCTTTTAAATGGGTTGGCTGGCAGTAATTGCCATTTGGCAATAAGCTCGCCCATTGTATGTTTTCTGTACAATAAAGTTTATTTTATTTAAAATTAACACACGGTAAAGCTGAAAATACTAAGAAAATACAAGTAAGTAAAAACCGTGAAAACTTTCGCAATTATATGTTCAAATTATCTTTAAAAATGTTTGTATTCGTGTTTATTTTATAATATAGGTATATCCCTCAGAGAAATTATGTGTTGTAGATTATGCCACCCTTTTTTTGGGACAGGTACATTCATATTAGTGTCAAACAAAATCAAAAAATAAAATGTTATTATGTACAAAAATAGCTTGATTATTTTGAGGAAAAATATTATGCGAGTATTTATACTCAAGTATAGACTAGTTTGAGTAAAAGAACTCGAAGATCGTCGTTTGCAATAAATATAATTTATGTGACGGAAGCACGCAGTTCGTTTAAAGATAGGGCATTTTGACGTTCGGTCCTCTCTGCTTGCCCGGGGATCCCAGGAGGAAATTATTACCTATGATAATCCCCAATTCAGAATTAATTTTCCTAATGAATTCGAATGAAACGGTAACTATAATAAAGCAGACTACTGTTTTACCTACCTATACAAATTGTAGCTATCTAATAATATGTATGCTAACTACATACTACTTTATTATAACAATAATAATAAAATTGTAAAACGGCGCATTGAACCTTTTTCCGCTCAAACGATTTTTAGAATGAGATTTATTGATTTGCATGAAAATTTGTAATGAGAATTATTTTGGATTTTATACAATTTGTTGCTGATTATTAAAAAACAACTAGCTGTTACCTGTGAAAACTCACGGAAAGCCGATCGGGTTGATTTATCAAATTAGGCGTTTGAAGATAAGTAGATACTTACCAAACAACTAAAACAGCAGGTTGACTATAAAGGTTCGTTTACACGATCAGCTATTGCCGAAAATTGTGAGTTTCTGTCTTTCGGAAAAAAGATCAGGGGTGTTTTTCAGTTTTTTTTTTTTTTTTAAGAAATCTATAAGTACAAGCTATAAAATATTTTTTTCAGTCATTCCCTAGATAAATGTTTAATGCATATACCCTATTTTGTTCCAAAGCATATTTAGTAACAGTTGACGAGATCTAAGGTCTCCCTTATTTTAGACATTTTTAATATGTCAATATGCCTACCTTTAATCCTGAGCGACATGCTCACACCACTCCACGACACGAGCTTTTACTGTTTATTGTTAAGAAGTGAATGTATATATAGGTATGGGATTAAATCCCATACATATATAGGTAAGCCAGAGTCAGAGATTAAGATCGTGAGAACTCAGGTAGCGAAATATTTCGATAAGACCAGATTAAATCACTGTGGCTAAATTGTATCAAATTACGAGATAGTATGGGGGAATGGATTATTGAAAAATGTTGAAAAATAGTAGGCGTACCGAAAAAAACATCCTGTATTATGTAAAATTATAATATACAGGGGGAGAGAGATAAGACCAAATAGGATTTAACTGATGTTATTATTATTATTACCGGAAATGTTTTAACTGCTATATTGCGTGCGATTCATAATAATAATAATGATACGTCGATAATAATAATTTCATCGACCACCCTGTATATTATTACCATTATAGTCGAACGTTTATAGAGTTGCCAATAGTTACATCGATTCTAATTTTGTTACATCGATTTTTTGTTAGTAATCCCGACCGACATGTTTACACCGCAGTATACATAGCCACCTACTAAAATGTCCCCTGATGGGAGAGAGTTGCACCCCTGGGGACCTGATTCTAGGGAATGACAAGGCGATGTATGTCGCCGCATATTGGAGTGGCAGGGTATGACCCACCCGGACACGTAAAGTAAGTAAGTATTGGTACACGCTTTTCTGTCTGTCTATTTCTCTCTGTCATTTCCCACTTCCTGTTGTCTCTGTCTCTATTTTCCTCTTCAATTTTTAGTTACTTCCCGATGCCTCAGCACCTTGAAATTATGCATACATATTTTTCTTAGGTGACAGTTTAAAATTGTAAAATTATTTTATCATAAATACGTTTCAATTAGGAAATTTTAATGAATTTATGTATATTTTAGATTTGTAAAATCAATAAAGGCGAGTCCTAAATATAGGCACTTTTGTATAACCTCCAATGCCACACCCCAATTAGTGAAGAACCTGCTGATTTTTTCGCCTATTAGTTTATTAGGCTGTTTTAAAGTGTTTTTTAAGTGAAAGTGTCCAACTTGATGAGTGACAAACAGTGAATTTCTTTTCTTGTAATGGAATGGATCGTATTTAAGTATTTCTGTATCTATTCTAATAGCACGACTTTTCTCAGTAATGCGGCAACCAGCAGTCGATGGTATTCAATTTATTTAAATAATCATTTTTTGTATTAAAGCATCATCGATTGTGTGAATTGAATCCCGTTTCATACTTGTAACATTAGCAGGTGTCATGTCAGAATTGACGGAATAATGACATTATTTGTTTTATTTTATTATTTCAATTCATTATAACTTGAACGACGTTACATACATACCTACATACATACTTACATTATAATCACGCCATCAATAATAACTGATATGTCTAAATTATAACTAAAAACGTACAATTTAACTTCTGTAAACATGAACACTGTAGAAACATGACTAACATTCAAACTATAAGAAAAGTATGAAGTAAGTACCTCTAGTAGTAAGAGGAGGTTACTATTTAGTACATATGGGTAATAAACTACGTTCTAATCTAATTCAAAGTACGTTATGATAATATAAAAAATATTATTTTTATATTATATTATTTTTTACGTTATGCATGAAAGTTACAAATAATAGGATTTGAAAACTCTATACCGAATGATTTGCGTTATACCTAAATTATTTCAAGTATGGAACCGGAATTTATCTGCATTGCACAGGCGGAATTACATTACATTTTTTACACTTAAGCCAGCCAAAGCCGATTCTTAAGCTTCGGAACACCCATCCTGCTACCTCCCCAAGGGAGTTCACATTATGTGAATGAAGATGCCTCTCGTCTCTGTTGAGGAAAAGCCGGAAATTACTATACCGTATGTTATAAAAAAATATATAGGTACCTAGTTAAAGTTTAAAAAGTAAGGGTTCAGCAAAAAAATAACCTGGCAACGTGGGATAGTTAAGAAAGTACCCGTACTATTAGTTTCCACAAGAATTCTCACCTCAGAAACAAAACATAAAAATTACATCGAAAAACAAAAGAACTAACATAAAAATAGCAAATAAAATCAAATTGTCGAAACAAACAATAGTCATAAAAATTGATAATATCGATACCACATATAAATGCACGCCATAACCTTCCTTACGGCGCATATAAATAATACCTATAATCCCTTGAATTGTATTTTACAGCTTTTCAATCTTCATTCGCGCGAATATGTACCTTATGTCTCGTAAAAATAAAAACCAAATTGCTCTGCGCTATTGTTTTGTAAAATAAAATTTACGCTACAAGCCAATTTAAGCTTTATGTCTGTATATATTGAGGTTTATTTTCATGTGGAATTTACGGCAGGTAAAAATTATTGATGTTTTTTTTATTTGGAATCTGTCAAATTTTGCGAAAAATTAAAAAAAAAACATGTCAGCGGCTTGATGGGTGACGAACCTAATTCACTGGGTGTAATTTTTTTTTAATAATAGGTGAATTGATGAACATGAGAAAGTTTCATGTTTTTAAATAATTGTTTTAAGGGGGCGGGGTATATATGTACGCCACTGGCATGAACCTTAAAGATGCAAGAAGTGTGTGTAATTGAGTAGTCTAGTGTTTTGACTGAAGGGTCTTAGTGGAGGTTCATTGTAATAATACTATAATGAAACAAAGTACTTAGTATCTTCCACAGACATTCTCAATGTTTTCGACCGTCGCGTCGGTACATGGTAGAAGTCCATATGGGGACAAGTTTCCGGATAATTTAACGTGAAATTAAAAAAAAAACATAATAAAGCATTATGTTCTCTCTGCCTACCGCGCACGAGATTAAGGGCATAGAATAGCACAGAATAGATAGCATAGAATAAAATAACATAAAAAATATAGTTTTTCATTCACGAATTGTATTAACATAACTCTTTCTTCTATATAAGAAAACTGAAAATATATTTTCGTGAAAGTTAATTTGAAAGGCGGGTTGAAGAATAGCCAAGAACGCAATTATATGAAAATAAATTACTTAAGAAATAGAAAGATATAGTATTATATGAGTCTGGGCAACTCTTAATAGAAAAAATAACTATCCCGATAAATTTCCTACTGGATTATATTGGAAACTAGCACCCACCCGCGAAAATTCACAGAAGGTTCTTCTTCTTTCGTATGCACACGACCATTGTACGAGTTATCTTAGAGTCATAGCTCCGCGTCAATGTTTTGCAAGTAATATATTGCCCTTGGCGTCACCTCATGGATTTCCTCAAGAAACCCTGCAAACTTCTTGTCAGGACACCTCTCTACTACACAGAAGGTTGATAAAGACGCATAATCTTGTAGGATTATATTCTAAAATGTCATTGGCGTAATGTAGTTTTGGACAATTAAAATGTATTGATTGACAATATTTGTATTTGTTTTATATCTGTTTGTTCAAAATTATTATTATTAAAGTAGGTAGTTGTTTGTAGGTATTGAATTCAAATTTATAAAAGTATAATAAACTTCGTGTGGGCGCCGCAGCTATCACGAGACGTTTTAAAATCCATACGTATTCGAACAACTTACTAAAATTTCCACGGTTCAGCATTAGATACATTTTCACATGGACAATTTACATCCATACCTGCATTGAACTAATCCACACCTATTTTTGTTTTGTAACCAAATTAAATTGATTGTATTATTTTCTGCCGTAACTGTTTATTGATGTATTGCACTTTATTTTATGTTTGTTTAATATCTATACCTGACGACTCCAAGTCCCTTAAATGGGGCCTACGGATGATACTTACTTAACGAATCCGTTTTCACTAGGTCAACCCACTCTATACATTGCTGCAGCAACTGCTTTGTCGTTGGCCCTATATATAGGTCCGCTTTATCACACCCCTCCGCCATATCTCGGCAGACGAGGAGGTGTTTCTCATTTTGCATCTCTCCACAACTACAGGAGATATCCTCATCCACACTTATGCCCCACTTATGCCACAAGGATGATTAGAGAACAATAAACAATCACCAATACATTTATATCCGGTTACGAAGAGGATTATATAAGTTGACATTATCTAGGTATCCCAATAACAAGTAATAGAAAAACTACACAATAAGCAGAAATAAAATCAAATAACATTGGGTAATATGTTGTTTATGTATCAGAACGTAATACAAATTGGATCTATTTTCTTAATAAATCTGTTTAACTTTTGAGGTTCGTAAGCTTTTTAAACGCCCACAAAATAAATAGTAGGTATTTTATAAAACATATTATTAAAGAGAATTTGTTAAAAGTTGTTTATTAAAATAACGCAGAATTCAAAAACTTGTGCATAGTTTAAATTCCACGTAACTAATATTCGTGGATTTTAAAAAGGCTGTAATGCCAACTATGACGTCACGGTCTTTTCACGCGACGTTGAGGTGCAAAATCGCATGCACAAATGTAAAAAAAAGCGCGTACTTTTTGCTAGTAGGGGTCAATTTCGCTTCATTAAAACATTTTTTACGGTCATTCCCTAGATTATAATGCTTATTATCAATAGAAAAAAATCTATGCTATTTTCGGAAGACGAGAGATCTTTACAAGATATAAAAAAAATATTTTACGGTCATTCGCTAGACAAAGGTTCAATGTATCTACTCTATTTTTTTCCAACGGCTGTCGAGATCTAAGATCTCCCGTTATTAATTCTTTTTTTTAATGAATCTGATACACCTTTTTACACTTCACAGTAAGCTTGAAAAGCTTGTGTCGTGAAGTGGAGTAAGTCGGCATCGGGGATCGAACCCGCGCCCGCTGGATTAACAGTCGAGCGCGTTACCAACCAGGCTATTGACCACCTTTTTGAAATGTCAATAGATATGCCTACATTAAATATAATAAAAAATATTGGATGAGAGCCGTGTGGGTTGGAGAAACTATAAAGTTTTCATTCGCTTCACTTGCTAAATGCTTCGATTAAAAACCCCCGATAATTAAGCGTAAAAGGACTCTTAAAACACAATTTAAAATAATGAAATTTGTTTCTCACGAATTTCTAGATTAATTTTCATTAAAACATTGGAACAATTTCGCTCAAAATAACTTATTTTTTATAATAAATATTATAATTTGTTATGCTGTAAACATTCAGAAAATATCTTGACATTTTGTAAAGTTTCAACATTTGGAAAATTTACTTGTTAACTTTAATTTGACATGGAATTCGAGCTCTGGAAGAATAAATTCCAGACCTAAATTATTTTTATCTTAAGGCTAGAGATTCAACTATGACGTCGCGGTCATTTCCCACGGCATTAAGGGTTTGGCACCAAGAATGACGTCACTATCATTTCCCACGGCATTAAGGTTCAAATTCGCGAGAGCGATCGCACGATAAAATGGAAAAAATAGCGTTTTTTCCATTTTTTGGGGTAAATTTTGCGTCTATCAAAAAACTTTTACGGTTATTCCCTAGATTTCCCTTCTACCCTATTTTGTTCCAAAGCATATTTAGTAACGGTTGTCGAGATACAAAAAAGTACAAAATAAACATACTCACATAAAACGACAATATACATGAAAAATTGTACTGCCCCACTAGGCCAGAGTCTGTTCTGGGGCAGTAGACACATAGGTGGATAATATAATCAGGAGTAATTATTTTTTAACATAGTGCGGTATTGATTACGTCGATATTTTCATAAAACGATCTGATTATAGGTATACGTTTATCTATTTACCCTGGCAACGACGGGCACTAAAGCTTGTATGTAATGAAAATAAATAATATATAAAAACCACGAGGCGAGTGTTTGAGTGTTTGAGGATGATAAAACTAAGGTAAATAATGGACCTAGGAATTTATTGTGAGTACTAAATATTAGGGTTCAAATAATACCTACTGGCGTTCATAGAATGCGAGACTGTCCTAACTGAAAAACCGAAAATGTGACAAACGGAAATTGCGTTTGCTCAATAATGCGGGTGTAAAAAAATCGCAAAAATCGCATTTTCCTAGTGAAAAGGCTGAAGCATTGATTATTTAGGTGAGTAGGTATTAATTTATTTATTCTTCACGAGAACAATTGGCTAAAATACATGTAGGTAGCAAAACTAAAAATATTTTTTTGAGAGGTAAATGCTTCAAGGTTGGGCTCATCGAAAAGTCACGATTTCTACCAATACAAAAGTAGGGTGAATAGTTATTTTTTATGTATGTATGAGTTTGTTTTGTGAATAACATAGATTAAGGGAAGAAAGCAGGTACTTATGTATGTAAAGGCTCATGCCTAGTTAGGTAGTTCATGCATTCTGTGTTGTTCCAATACTGAGTTGTAATATTATGTAAATAATAAATAAATTATTTATAATTTTAAATTAAATACAACAGAAACCATATTGTGTGAGTTTTTACAATATGAAAAAAGGGCAGTAAACGTTTTATGCATAGCAACGCTAAAATGATCATTTTTGACTTATGACAATATTACATTCAATGAGCGTTGTGTAGGGGAGGGCATATTATTTGACTATTTACAAGGGAAGGGATGATGCTAAAAATAAATTATAACGCACGTACTATTTAACATCAGGGGAAGTTTATATTTACCTGCCTTTTGCAGGTCACTGGCAACAAACTACACTATCAATGTGAAGTGTGTGTTTAAACTTAGTACAAGTTGAGCACTATCTACAAGTACGTCATGAATAATGGTGTTGGGAAAAATAACACACGAAAAAATAACACAAGAAAAAATAACACGGGAAAAATTAAGATGGAAAAAATATCACAAGAAGAAATGACACATTTTTATTACTATGCCAAATTTATTAATGTTTTAGGAGATACTACAAATTAAAATAGGTAATACCTATTAGTTATGTACAATACTATGAAGGTATCTGATTTTTTTTTTCGATTTAATGACAACAAAATTGTAAAATAAATTTTGAATTTAGTAATAAAAATGTGTTATTTTTTCTTGTGATATTTTTGCATGCCTTATTTCTTATCATGATTTTTTTTCAATGAGTTATTTCATACATGTGATAGGTATGTTTCCCGTGTTATTTTATTACGAAACCATGAATAGTAATAATATAACCTTACATACGAAGCTTTTGTGTTATTATGAAAAGTTTTGAGCTTTTGATAAGCACTAATATTGTACAATTCTGAGCTAGGCATAATGTATTCATTTCAAAATGAAATATTTGTATATCAATGGCCTAAACTAAACTGAAGAAGAGCCTTTCTTAAGCCACGTACACTTTATATTTGGTCTTATATTCTGTCTATCTATCTATCTATAGTCTATACCCTTACGCCACGTCCCTTGCAGGGTATAGGCAGAGAAGACAGAGCGCCAGACAGCCCTATCCTAAAACACACTCCTAGCCTCCATCACATTCATGCATGCAGTCATACACGCACTGCTTTTACTCAAAACACGTCCATCATTCAGGTAATGACTCCTCAGTTTAATTTTGAAATAAAGAATAGTTGGAGCTACCGTGATATGAAGTGAAAGTCTATTCCATAATTTAGCCGCGTGTGTAGTGAAAGAAGAGTGAAAAAGTGAAAAAAGATATGTGATGTGAAAGTATGGTTAACGAACGTAGGTATACCTATCCCAAAAATATCATCAGCCCGCGGCTGCCCACTGCAGGACATAGGCCTCCCCTATCCCCCTTCACTTCTCCCGCTCCTGTGCGATTCCCATCCACTGGGGTCTGGCAAACCTCTTGATCTCGTCCATCCATCTGGTAGGTGGTCACCCTTGTAGTCTTTTGTCGCCCCTTGGTCTCCCAAAAATATAATGAAATAGAAATATAGACTCAATGAAGCGATCACCGCCTATTAATATGTCTGTCCTAATGTTCGCGAACATAACTTGAGGCTTATTTTGTTCTCATGATGTATACGCATCTTTCTCAGAACTTCTTAGAAGGATCTTTATAATATGGTACGATAACAAAGTACTTAATATTATTCAAATTCAAACAGATAATGTGTGACCGTCTTCAAAAGTTTCAGGCTCTACATACATTGCTTACGTATTGTTGTTATAGTGATAGTTTATCTTGTATCCAGGACTTGTACGTATTCAGAGCAAAACTTGTTATCTTATTTCTAGTAATTGTTCTGAAATAAGTGGCTACCGAGACACTGAATATATTTAAACACAACAATCTTTGATAGCAGTGAGAAGACAAAAAGACAAACTAAAATTACAGGGAACAACAAAACGTTTCTAAAGTGGAAATGGGCTGGATACGTAATAAAAAATATATAAAATAGGCTTTTAACTTGATGGCTTCGAACCACAAATAATAGAAGTGCAGGATGGTCACAACTAAGATAGAGAGATGACCTGGTCCAACAAGTCGGTGAGTGTGCACACTGCACTGGACAATTTGAGATGGATGCAAATGGAGAAGGTCTTTCTCCAAGAGTGTACAGGAATTGGCTGACGAAGGTCCATTTAATTAGGGAATCTTTATTAATCCAAAAACAAAATGATTCAGAAGTGTCATGGGTTAAAGAATTGGCTCCTCACTCTTCTACGATATTTTTAGGAGTCTGCAGGAATGTATTTGGGTTTGTGTACACAAGCTCAGATCCTTATTTAAGGTGCTCAACAGATCCTTATTTAAGGAATCGATGCTCTAAGTATTGGCTGAGTGAACGAGTAAACGCCAAGGACAAATGGCAGGCTTATGTTTATGGCTTCTTAAAAAAAATACATGTCATTGAGATTCGCTACTAAATTAATGCTAAAAAAATGTGTTTTTGAAAATAGCAGCATTTAATTTGCTAGTTACTCAATTTTTGAGACATACCATGATTTTAAAGTATTAGTATCAGAAACTGGTATACGATCACAAACATTAACTCTGAAACATGATGTTTTCAGTTGTTTTTCAGCATTTCAGCAGAACTTTCCGAAAATATTTTACATAAGTTTACTGTAGAACTTTTTCCTATGTACTTTGGGATATTATTATTTCAGTGTGACCCTCCCACGAACCGGAAATCGATTTGTCTCCATTGAAGCAATAAACATCACGAGAGGCGACACAACGCCCGAAAATTTCTATACATTGTAAATAATAACGTAACCAATAATCCCACATAAATATTTCAGTTCGTACATATGTATGTTCGTATTTTTCTCACTCCCCGTTCCACATCATTTGTCTCATGGGTTTCCATGGATACAAAAGTTTTTCCATAGAATTACTACTGATCCAGCGTACAACATAATTGAAACAGAGAATACTTTGTGTCCAATTTCCACAATTTCCTGTTAATTCATTCCGGGGTAATCTTTTATATGAAATAGTTTTGTGCGTTCATTAATTGAGTGGATTTAGTAAACACTTCCAAGATACACATAGGATATAAAAAATTTAAAAATTTGTAGTCTTGAATAAGATATTTCATTACACAAATCATCAAAATACAAGGTTTTTCAGAAAAATGGGCACCATCATTCGTAGGAGTCGAGATGTCAATTTTTAAAAAGATACATTGTTTTTAAATTAATGAAAGGTGGTACAGTTATAAAGTACATTGTGAAATGTAAAAGTATTATTTACTTACATTTTGCAAGTAAAATTCTAGCTCTCTCTACATAAATAAAAAAGATACAACAAAATATAGAATTATCAGCAATATTTCATACCAACCTTTCATATTTTTTGCATCAGAGATATCATTATTCTATAGAGTGGCTTAGAGTTTTTTCTCTAATTATCAACAATTGTGTCATATCTATACATACAACACTCAGGATTATGTTCTACTTATTTTTTTTCAAATATTTCATACTTGCCATATCACACCACAGGAAATATTATTTATATGGACTATGGTACCTACCTAATGTATATTGAACAAAGTAGGTACATACTAAAAGCGCTAATTTATATAGGAGAAAATAATTAGTATTCAATGAATAGAATTTGATAGAATACCTTTAATACTGCATGTCTGATGTGTATTTTCATATTCTTCCGTTATTATCTGCAGCACGTGGCATTCATTTACTCAATACTCACAATAGTATCACGAAATTATTATAAAACAACGCTGAGTTATTGTTTCATTAGGATAAAGTTATTTGCAACTAAAACAAGGTTAGAACACATCTCCAAATCCAATGACATTTCTAACGTAAACAAACAAACAAGTACATATTGTGTCATGTGAAGTGTCACGTCATGTCACAGACAGGATAGGATGCCAACGTATGAGAAATTATCGTTTTGCCAAATGAATTTGCAAAACATACAAGTTTGAACAACAAGTATACACCTCTAAACCAAATTTGTATTTATGAAAAAATATATTAGTACAAAAATACTGCGATAATTTCATTAAAAAGTCGCCCAATTTAATTAACATCCGATATATCGGCGTTGCCTTGCTTTTAAATATATGGCAATACTAAGGCATTGGTTTGTATCGTAGGTTGGTAGCATTGATGTGGCGTGTGACAAGTAACAGTGCCGTATTAAGCTTGCGCGAAACCCGTGCCAAAGATATTTCGTCACTTTCTCCTATGTAGAAACGTATGAAGCAAAAAATATACATTGTTGATATACGGATTTTTGAGACATAGTCAAGAAGGTGGTGATACAGATCTGGTTTATTTCATTTTAATAAAAATGTTACGCAATAGGTATGAAAATTTTTTACTTATACATAATGTAGTAAAAATAATATAGCGCTAAAGGCCAAATTTAAAACATAAAAAGTCCGCATAAAAGAGGTAGTGATGTAAAATTAGTTTATTTTTCATAGGTAAAATAAAAAAAAATCAGAATACGAAATACGCATACGCAATAATAGTTATAAAAAATAATAAACAATTGTAAATTTACTTACTTCGCTACTAGATTTAGGTTGATAAGTAATTGAAATATTTTTTCTGTCAGGGCGCGTGGCTCCCAAAAGCGCGAACCCATTGGTATTAACACCAGTGGTACTATATTTGATGCGGTTCTGCTTTTGTTTATGTTTTGTTTTGTCAAGTGTCAGTTCGAAACAGCGGAGATTTTACATTTACTTACGATATAATGCGAATGTTTGCTAATATAAATGTAAAATGACAATATAATAATTGTATATCTTTAAGAATAATACTTTTAATAACACCATGTGTATTAAAGTGAGTGTAAGGTTTAAAGTATTTACTTATTAACGTCTGTTTTGATTTGGTGGTTCATAACCTCAATATTCATTATTTTCTTGAAACATAAAATATTTGTTTGTTAATTTATTTCAGATCTAAAGATGATTTTGTATTTCAAGATGTAACCTAACCTAACCAGCTCAGTGTTGATGGTATGATCATCTGTGTGTCATATTACGCAGAGGAAAGACAACAAATAAAATTTCAGTTACTTTTTATTGGATAATCCTGCTAGACGCTTATCGGCTGATGTTCTTTCGTTGTGATTTCGTCTCGCTGTAAATCTGCTGATGGAAATATTTAGTAGTATTTATGTGGGATTAGTTCAAGTCTATTTATTTTTATTTATTTACACTTTTGGTGAACAAGATACAGACATACATATGTAAACAGTTTACTTAATATGCATTGTACATTTGTCGTACATGGTGAACATTCAATAATGTCTATCATGGCATTTTCAAAACATAAATACAAGGGAACTTAAGACGTTATACTGAAATTCTACGTCGGTAATGTGAGTTTATGAGTAATTGTTAGACATAAGTAAGTAGTATTACAATATTAGGTATATTGTGTGAGATGAAGTGGTAAAGCTAGATTCCTTTGACTCTGGGAATATATTTTCAATTTGGACTACAGGTGCAAATTATTATTTGGGTTTGTGTATACAAGCCAGATTGTTTTTCTTTAAATGCAATGCAAGCATAATATGCTGCATGTCACTAAAATTTTGCTTTCTGCGCTTATAATATTAATTCTCCATGGAAATTAAATGCTTTTACACATAAAAACTTCTGCCCAAATATGATTTATGAAACAAATATTGTGAACACACTTAAAATATTTCTGAACAATATGATCCTTTAGACAGGGTAAAGAAATGTTTAAATGATTAAAGAAAATAACGTTCCCCTTGTATGATTTCTCGACGTAGATTGATACATTAACCATTATTCTTAAGTGTTTGTGTACGCCTAATGCTTATATTACCTATACTTCCATAAGGATGAACTCAAAGGTTGCATACAAGGGAAATGGAACATATCAGATAAAGGTTCTGTATCCAAGCCCATGATGTTAGAAGTTTAAGTAGTTGGGCAGTCTGAATGCATGCAGGCTCATGATTGGTATGTGTGAAAGTCACCAAGGGAGGCAAGTATTATGATGAGAGCAGGTATAACTCATTACGTAAGCTTCAAAACACCAATCCTCCATCCTCACCAAATAATGGTCCGTAAACTAGTCCGGTCGCAAGTAATTATATCTCAACAGATACACAGCAAAGGATGGCATTTCCATCAGGCTTATCACTGATCGACGGCTGTCTTAATGTGATCACTTTACACTTAAGCAATATTCACCAATTCCAGTACATCCATCTGTATCTGTTGAGATATATGTAACTACTTATTATATTCCACAACGACATGTAGAAATATTCCGATAGTCTCTCAAAACATAAATTGTGATGTAAAAATAATTAATTGAAAGTATGTGGAAGATACTAAATACTTTGCTTTTATTATAATGATAATACAATGAACCTCTACCACGAACCTTCGGTCAAAACGCTTAAAATTTTATTTCTTTAACTAATCTAAATACACAACACGTCCCATACTAAAAATTGATATTATTATTATAAAATAAAATGCTTGGCAAAACACACCAAAGCTTTTATTTTCCAAAAAAGCTATCCGATACTTACACGTGCAGGTAAGACAATCCCAAATTTAATAAAATTATTTCGACAATTTAAATAATAATTTGATGTAGCTGGGTATAACTGTGTAGGTAGCTAAATATTAAACTCTTTTTCACAATCATTTTATGCGCAGAATTATTTCAGATTTTCAGAAAGCGTCGGCCCTCGGGGCATTATTTATATTTTGTAACTGTTTATGTCTATTTAATAAAATTCTTAGTGGATGTATGTCATGTCGTGAAAAATTACAATGGGTGTCTTCATCATTCGGGTTGACTGTAAGATATTGATTTGGCAATAATTCCGCCTTTTGGCAGACCACCTTTGTGATTTTTTGTAACTATGCAGTTTTTCTCTGGCCAATAAAGATTTATTTCTTTATTATTTATCATGATTATAATATTTCAAAATAAGAATATTTTTACTACACACTGCAAGGGATGAACCAGGGGACAAACTACAGAGGACGACCAAGGAAAGAATATCTAGACGACCTGTGTTAGGCTATGGGCTTCGAATCATATATTGAGTTAATAGTCCGAGAGCCCACTGCTTAATTTATGACGTATCTGTTTTTTGATCGAAATGTGGTATAAATGATAGCATACCAATAGGGTATTACATCGCACTAGGGTTGCCTATCAAAATCCTGCCGCAACCCCTCCTGCCCCCCCCCCGAAAAGGTACCTCTTCGCGGTTTTTCGCATTTTATAGGAATATGGTAAGAGATAGAAGAAAGTAGTCAATGACAAAAATTATCCTTGCTGAATTCTCTACAAAAAATATTTCGTCAATTATTTCATAGGACTAGTAGTTTACCCGTAATGGCCGGTCAAAAAACAGGATATTTTTTGATAAATTTTTTTTTTTTTTTCTTTCACATTATTCCACCCATTATCACTAACATTTTATGGAAAAAAACGTTTGGCCTGCGGCACTATATCGCTGGTTATTTTATGTAAAATTAAATTTTAAGAATTTTTGTCAGTGAGTTTTATTGCAATAGGTAACTCCTAAATTAATTGATGTATGAAAATAAGTTGTAGCTCGTTTTGTAGATAAGACTATGGTAATTAATTCGTTGTTTCACTATTTTTTTGTAGCTCCTATCAATTTTCAACCAATTTAGTTTAAATATATTTTTTTAGCATTTGAAATGAATTTCTGTTTTGGACCGGCCATTGCGGGTAAACTACTAGTTCTACGAAAAAAATGATTTAACATTTTTTGTAGAGAATTTAGCAAGGATTGTTTTTGTCATTGACTACTTTCTCCTATCTCTTACCATATTCCTATAAAATGCGAAAAACCGCGAAGAGGGACCTTTTCGGGGGGGGCAGGGGGGGTTGCGGCAGGATTTTGATAGGCAACACTAGTGCGATGTAATACCCTATTGGTAATCATTTATACCACATTTCGATCAAAAAACAGATACGTCATAAATTAAGCAGCGGGCTCTTGGACTATAAAAGAGCCGCACAGGACAGAGATGAGTGGAGGAGACAATATGGGGCATTCTACATCTACAACCCGGAGATCTACTCTGTGGGAAATTAAAATTAAAAAAATCTCGGTCTTTTTTAAGATTTTTACTTAGAAAGAAAATCTAAAGATGGAGCTCTAATTTTTCGAAAGGAACTGCGTACGAACTCTAAATCGACAAGCGATTGAAGCGGAAATATTGTCCACAGTCTAGCAGGTCTTTAAATACTGGTACAACATACAACGCCATCTGGACCGTTTTTACTCCATTTACAATAATATCGTGTTTAATATTATTTTGTATACAAATATTCAAATTATTCGAATCGTTTTTAATTTTTATTCGTTGAAAAACAAACTTTTCCTTTGATCCCATTTATTTCAATATTTTGGTTTCGACAATTAATACCTAGTTATTCCAGCTCATGTATCTGCGTCGGCCGGGAAATTTTATTCTGCCAATTCTTGGTGGGGGGCCCAATTGGAATGAAGGAATCCAAGCCTTGGAAGGGCGTGTTTAGTATCTTTTCGAACCTATCACGAAAAATTATGGTCTTCCAGGATGGGATGTCATAAAATCTTGTTTTAAAAGTATGCATAGTGACATTTCAAAAATTTCTAAAAACGGGTGACCTTAGATCTCGACAACTGTTACTAAATTTAATATGCTTTGGAAAAAAATAGAGTAGATATATTGAATCTTTATCTATGGAATAAACGTAAAAGATTTTCTATATCTTGTTTAGATTTATCAAAAAAAAAATGTGAAAAAAACCTCAGCTCTTTTTTCCGAAAGACAGAAACATTTCTTTTTGTATTGATAACATATGCATTCAAATCTAGGGAATAACGGTAAAAAAAAATGATAGTAGCGAAATTAACCCCAAGCAATGGAAAAAATGCTATTTTTACCATTTTATCACGCGATTGTTCATGCGATTTTGAAATTTAATGCCGTGGGAAATGTGACGTCTTAGTTGGGTCGGGAGCTTTAATAAAAATTACGATTACTTATTTATGTCTAAAAGCTTCCTAAAATATTAACACCAGGAAACATCATAAATTTCCATTATGATTGGTATTTTGTCAGCGAGCAATGTCTCAGACCCAGAATGTAAACGACAGAGGTTCCTACTTCCATTTGGCTGACAAATTCAACATAAATATTACAATAAATCAATGTCAATGAGTGTAACTCAGAAGGAGAGCCCGCTGCTTAAATAATGACGTATCTGATTTTTGATCGAAATGTGGTATAAATGATAGCTTACCAATAGGGTATTACATCGCACTAGGGTTGCCTATCAAAATCTTGCCGCAACCCCCCCTGCCCCCCCCCGAAGAGGTCCCTCTTCGCGGTTTTTCGCATTTTATAGGAATATGGTAAGACATAGGAGAAAGTAGTCAATGACAAAAATAATCCTTGCTAAATTCTCTACAAAAAATATTAAGTCAATTTTTTCGTTTTTGACCGGCCATTGCGAGTAAACTGCTAGTTCTACGAAAAAATAGTCCAAACATTTTTTGTAGAGAATTTAGCAAGGATTATTTTTGTCATTGACTACTTTCTCTTATCTCTTACCATATTCCTATAAAATGCGAAAAACCACAAAGAGGGACCTTTTCGGGGGGGCAGGGGGGGTTGCGGCAAGATTTTGATAGGCAACCCTAGTGCGATGTAATACCCTATTGGTAAGCTATCATTTATACCACATTTTGATCAAAAAACAGAAACGTCATTATTTAAGCAGCGGGCTCTTGGACTATAACTCAGAAGGAGAAGTGTTGAAGGAGGAATCCGTTACGTTCAAACTTTGTACATTTGTAAATTTAATTTATATCTTAAATAATAATAATACTGATAAAAGTTTGCCATATTGAATATATTTCGTTTAATGGCAAGACAGGTTGCACGTAAACAAACTCCTACAAATTAATTTGATTTTATATTCTCGAATCTTAGGGAAAATATGTAGAAGAGCAATCGAGAGGATCCAGTCACGGTATACAGCCGTATTTCGTGTCTCCTGAAAGTGCTGCACGACTAGAACTCAGATTTATTTTATAACAGCACGTCACATGTTTTTTTAATTTGCTTATTTGAGGGACGTCTATTTTTATTATTTATTTATTTACACTTTTGGGGAACAAAATACAGAGGCATTGAAAAATTTAAAATAAAAATCACAACATTTGTTCACTGGAGCGAGCTTATCGCAGTGCTGCGATCTTTGCCAGCTTACCCCAATTTTAGCTTTTTTTGGTTTGAGATCTTAGGTTTCAGAGAGTTTTCTCGGCCTTAGAATCTTTGTTGTATGAAAAACACTGATATCACTAAATGCTGCAGTATAAATCAGCTAATAAAAAACATTAAATTTAACTAGTATTTGATGGACTTTGGTTATATGCAACGAAGGCGCGCGTCTCGACATAAACGGTGAAATGGAAACGAAATAGATTTTATGCTAACGATTCATTGTACGACTCGAAACTTTTTACGCTTATAATAATAACGAATTTATAAAAATGACAGTGGGAAATATTCACAAAAAATTTTGCATAAAATTATCTCCGTTATTCCTTTTTACTCAGTCTTTAAACCTATTTAGTCAGTTAAAATTAATATTGCAATACTATTTCTATATCTTTATAATCGAATAGACGTACAATCACACAATGAATCGTTTTGCACTAGCTACATTTGCGGAAGATGTCAAATTTTGTGATTTTTCACTTACAATCGTCAGTTTACATTTCAGACGTATAGGGTGATCTCACACATTAGGAAATTTCTCTGAAATCATAATCTAAACTTGCTTGCTTGTAAAAAAGTTCGTCTTAGATTACTTTCTTTACTCCGTAATTATTTACTTATTTACAAAGAACAAAGATCAGTTTATGATTTCAGAGAGAGAGATTTCCTAATATGTGAGGGCACTATTAGAACGGCCTCACACATCCAAAATTGCTTTTTGAATTGAAATTAATAATATGAATTCATGAATCAATTCATAGAATTCACACTTATGATGAGTTGCGCATGCGCAACCGGGAGGTTTGAAAAGTTTTTTGCTCCCACGAAAATAATTTAATATACACATTATATTTTGTGCAAATCCATTAAAGTCAGTGAATTGTGTTTGATTAAGATCTACGCGTTCGTTTACAAAGTGTATAGCAAAAAGTGTTTACGAAAATTCATCTTTTTCGTCCATAAAATTTTGCCGGTTAATAATTGTCACAAACAGCTGACTCGGGTAAACCTTTACAATAGAAAGAAGTTGATTCAAAGTACTGTTCACACCCAAAGTTTAAAGTAAACAATAGTAATTAATTAATTATAATTAATCAAGATAAACAGTGATATTCATATTATAACCATGTCCTGTGCCGCCTGCACAGTAAATCTTCCAAAGGAAGAAATGATTGAGTGCACAAGGTGCTTAAGTCAATACCATTACGCGTGTGCAGGCATGACACACGACAATTATAGAAAAATGAGTAAGGCTTCCAAAGAAGCATGGAAATGTTGCAAGGCCAAAAAATCAGGTGAGAATATGGCGGTGGCAGACATGATGAAAACTTTGAAGGAAGATATAATCATAATCCAAAGAGAGAATAATGAGAGATTGATTGACAAAATGGATGAGCAAACAAAGTTAATAGAGTCACTACTCAGAGAAAATGCAGAAATGAAGAATACTATCAACTTCCTCTCTGGAAAGTATGACATACTTCTAGAGAAGGTAAAGGAGCAGGAACAGATGGAGAAAAAGCTACAAAGTCTGGTACAAACCAATAAACGATTGGAACAAAGAATTGAACATATGGAGGAGAGAACGGATAATGCGGACCAACTGAGGAATGCAGAAAGAATTGAAATACGGGGAGTTCCCCATGCCCCTGGTGAAAAGTTGGAGGAAATAATAGTCCGAATAGGAAACATTGTTAATTTCAAAGTACAAGAGGGAGATATAACAGGGACTCGAAGATTCACATATAAGAGTAGAGAAGGGGAGGAGAATAATATTGAACCGCGAAGTGTAGATGTCAAGCGGCAGAGCACCATAATTGCCACATTCAATACTGCTCGTGTGAGAAACGAATATCTCAGGGCAATCAAGATGTACAACAAAACCAGAACCAAGACAGAAAAACTCAATACAAAGGACCTAGGTATGACATTTAATACACCAGTCTACATTCAAGAAGCACTGACACCTAGAATGAAAAACATATATCTATTGGCTAGGAAAAGTTGCAAAGAAAAAGGATACAAATTTATTTGGATCCAGGATGGAAAGGTACTATTGAGGAAAGAAGAGTCTGGAAGGGTCATTCACGTCAGTAGGATGTCTGTCATAGAAACATTATGAGAAAGTGCAGCCCGTACTAAGATAATTAAGTTAATGATAAAATTTGACTTTGGTGGCTTTACTACAAAGTTTTTTTGCCGCGATATAAAGGCGCCTAGCGGAGATACTCTGTTATATTTTATTCTTATTAGATACCTTAAATTCCTTATTGATAAGCGTACATGTGAACAGAAATGTACAAGTGAATGTTTTTTTTATTATTATAATTGTGTAAAGAAACAGATTTATTATGTGTTTAGTATATTATGTTGTGTTGTAATTTATTGTTTTGTGTTCGGCGTCCATAGTGTAGTGTGCTTGTCTTTGATTGATAGATATCTGTTGTCGTGTAATGTGACATTTTTGTATTGTGAGAATTATGGTGAGAATATTATGTGCAGCGGGGGATCGTTTCATTTATTTAATATTTATGTAAATTGTTCGATAACAGAAATTATAAATATTAGTTTCAAACTTTGGAAACGAATAGTGAATTACCTACGAAACATTACCTATTGTATTATTGAAACAAATAGACAAGTATTGTGCATCGAATATAACCTTACAAATAAGCGGGAAAGGGCTTATGGTGAGGTGTGTTATTTGTGTTTTGTGTCTAAAGATGAGGTATATAGTTGTTGTTCAGTGTCAGTGGCGTATTATAGCAAATTGGTAGTTATTCTGTGTGATTTTGTTGGTACTAACAGATGGTATAGTGTACTATTGAACAAAATAATTATCCAGTGTCCAATGTTTACATCTAAATGTCATCGTGACATTCCGATAACCTATATTTTAACTGATTTGCATTGTAATCATTCCTTGAGTCTTGATAAGAGGATTTGTATTGCTATGTGCCTGTGTGATGTACAATTGGTTGCTGCTTATGAAACAGGAAAAGTGGGAAAACGGGTAAGTACTTTAATGATGACTTTTTGTGGTGTATATTGTTTACTTTCTCTATTGCAAGTGTCATACTATATTGAGAACTATTTGAACATGGTAAAACGTTATCACTTTAGTAGTGAGGCTTATGAGTACTATGTACTGCGCATGTTTACATATACAGGGCGCGTGTAATCCTTTAGAAGAGATATGTACCGAACCAATAACCACGGTTATGCTTCCTACTTGGCAATGCTCAGATGTTCTCAGGAATGGTGTGGGACTCAGAGTGTTTCACTGGAATATAAGAAGCTATAATGCGAACTTTGACAAACTAATCGCCTTGATTTCAAATATTGACTGTGAATTTGATTTGATTATACTAAGCGAGTGTTGGTTGAGAGAAGGTATAATTCGACATAGACTGAATGGTTATGATATGTACGAAACTGCGCGGAATTATTTACAAAATGATGGGGTAGTGGTATACATAAAAGAGAATCTTAATGCTATAGTTGATGAACCTATCATTTCAGGTGCGAACTGTCTTAGGGTGATCTTAAATGGGAGGTTGACTGTGTTGGGCTTGTATAGATCGCCATCTACTCATAATGTAACACCATTTATACACTCTCTCTCAAGATTAGTGTACTTGATAGTAATGCTACAGGGGAGTTTATTATTGTGGGTGATATTAATATAGATATATTGGAAGAAAATGTAAGTCAAACTGTGGATTATCTTGGGCTCCTGGCAGAACAGGGAATGTTGTCCACCATCAATATTCCGACCAGAGAGGAATCCTGTTTGGATCAATTAGATTTTCAATTAGAATAAATCTCTACTAGTAAAAACAAAGAATACATACTATGCGCGAAAATTTCACTCTGTGTCCAACGACGCTAAAAAATCATGGGACTTATTAAATGAAGCTGTAAATAGAAAAAAATCAAAGTGCATGTTGGAGAATGTGAACGTGGACGGTGTTACATACAAAATAGATGACTCGAATAGCGAGATGGCGTCTAATTTTGTGAATGAATACTATATAAAGGTGGGAGGTTCATTGGCTCAGAAGACTCTGGACAACTTACAAGTGACTGAAACACAATTATTGCAGCTAATGGAATGCGAAACCAACACGACAGTGACTGCCAACGCAATGCACAAACTTGAACCAGTAACCACTAATGAAATAGAAAAAATTATTAAAAGCTTAAAAGATAAAACCACTGTAGGTACAGATTTTGTTTCAACACGAATTTTAAAAAAGTGCATTGACAGCCTTAAATCACCAGTTCAATATGTTACAAATTTGAGTTTGGCAGAAGGTATTTTCCCAAACCACCTAAAGGAAGCCGTGGTGTGTCCTATACACAAGGGTGGGAAAAAAGATGATATAGGGTGCTACAGACCCATAAGTTTATTAAACTCTCTATCAAAAGTGATAGAAACAGCTGTTAAAGGTAGACTACTGGATTTTTTTGAAATAAACAATATACTGTCTGAGAAACAATTTGGCTTCCGCAAAAACATGGGAACGCAAGAGGCAATTGGCTATCTTACCCGGAGAGTAGTGAATATATTGGACAAAGGGGATAAATGCATTGCCGTATATCTTGATCTAGCAAAGGCTTTCGACACAGTCTCTCACGGTCTGCTGTTGTCAAAACTGTCTAAGTTGGGAATTCATGGGACAGCACATAAATGGTTTTGCGATTATTTGTCCAACAGGACGCAAAGGACAAAAATTGGGAAATACATTAGTGACGGGGCGCAGATCAAATTCGGGGTTCCGCAGGGGAGCGTGCTGGCTCCGGTTCTCTTCCTTGCCTACATCAATGACCTAACAAATATTCAACTGGTTGACGGGGACGTGGTGTCATTCGCTGACGACACCGCACTTATTTTTCATGGAGCTACATGGGATGAGGTTTATCAGAAGACCGAAGAGGGACTGAGGCGGGTGAAGAGATGGTTGGACCTGAACTTGCTTACCCTTAACGTGGAAAAGACTAATTACATGACAATCAGCATTACGAACAGAGACGATGACTATCTCAAAAATAAGACTATTAAAATACACAACTGTGACACTGACATTACCAACGGCACACTCTGCGATTGTCCAATCACCAAAAAGGTAAAGAGCACTAAATACCTAGGCGTAATAATTGATGAAAGGCTTGATTGGAAAGAGCACATGTTAACCACAGCGAAAAGGCTCAGAAACACCCTACACATCTTTAAAGAGGTGAGGAATATGATGTCAAATAGCATGCTTAAGGTGGTATACTTTGCTCTAGTACACAGTGTATTGTCATACGGTGTTCTCGGTTGGGGAGGAGCGACACTGACGGCCCTGGATCCACTGGTAAAGGCTCAAAAATCAACACTTAGAGTGATTAACAAAAAGCCATTCAGGTACCCTTCGGTTGCCCTTTTCCGAGAATTTGGTGTATTGGACGTAAGACAGACGTATACAAAGACCATAATTTTGCATTACATTAAACATAAGCACCTACAGACACAAATAACGCACAACCTATCGACAAGAGCAAGAAACAGACAATTCTATAAAGTACCAAGAACAAGAACAGTGTTTGCACAAAGACATTTTACTTTTCAGGCACCAAGACTCCTTAACAAAATCCAGGACAGGGTACTGACTAAACGACAAATGACGAATAGACCCTTACCTAAAAAACTAATTACTGAATGGTTACTCAAGATCGGACGACACGAGACAGAAACCATTCTCAATTATATACCTGTGTAGGTCTCCTCGAATGCCTAACAGACTTTAATCAAACCTAGTTTGTATATGTGTGTATATGTGTATGTGTGTGTCCTCTATGTGTGTGTATGTGTATGTGTGTGTTCTATGTATTTGTATGTTGAGTGTACCTGTGAAATTGTGAAGTACATACTAGATGGTAGTTATTGGTAGAATGGCATATCTGTGTGTATATGTGTACGTATGTGTGTGTGTGTATGTGTGTGTGTGTGTGAGGGTGAGGGTGAGGGTGTGTGTGTGTTGTATGTGTTATCGTATTGCATAAGGATTGCTGCAATTGATTGGATGAAAAACAAAAAACATAATTACATAAAGAAAATAACTAATTTTATATACTTGGGTAAATGAGATGTATAAATGAAATACATAAATGAAATATATAAATGAAATACATAAATGAAATATATAAGTGAAATACATGAATGAAATATATAAGTGTAATACATAATATGGAAATGTAATGCCACCTTAGTACGGGCTTTGCCTAGTTAGGTGGCAAAATTGTGAATGTATTTATTATGTCTGTTTATGAAATAAAGTATTTATTTATTTATTTATTTATTTATTATTAATTAAGAAAGCACTGAAAGGCTTACCATAAAAAGACTCAGTTGCAGAAAACAAAAACGTGATGACCATGACATTCACAGCAAAACGAAAGAGAAATATAAAAGTGAAAGACAAATATAAGAAGCGAAATACTGAGAGAAATAAGCAAAGATCATGAATGCAAACTATATACATAGACAAAAGCGTGAAACGAATCAGCACGGACACGGCGGCCGAACGTCGAAAGACCTCTCGGCCAACACGGTGAAAAAAGGTCCTTCTAAAGAGTACTGGTGACCAGATATACTCCCATAATCGAGGAGCACCTGCCAATGGAACAAGTAGGTTTTCGTGAGGGTCGCAGCACGTGTGAGCAGGTCATCAGTCTAACAACACACATTGAGAAGCCTCCAGGACATCCATGAGGCGACACCGGAGGCAGTGGACTGGTTGGCGGCACTAAACCCGAGGCTGTGATGGTCCAGCGAGTGCTTCCTTTTTGACTCAGCCCAGATGGGTGAAGATGCAAGTGTATTCACCAGAAGCCAAACGAAAAGTAAAGTAAGTACCATGAAAACATTTTGTATATCAAGATCAATGCTTCAATTGCTAGGTTCTCCATGTCCTATGCCCTTTGCACAGTACTGGATATAGATTTGACTGCTTTCTAGTTTCGACACTCTTAAAACATAAATAAATAATTGTAGGTAATAAAATTGCTTGTGACTTACCTTGTGCTGGCGCATAAATGTTCAAATACAAGCAGTCTTCCGACTGGTTGACCAGGAAGGGCAGGATCCTCCTCAGGTACTCCAAACGTCCTTTCGACACTCGTTTCAACACTGCCGTTTCATTCCTAATATCGGGCAAGACTTGCGGACACACCGGACTAAACCTATCCGCGACTTTTACCCCGGACCACAAAGCGCCTGACACGGGCGGCATGAATCTTAAAGACCCTAACGGAGGTGACGCGTAAGGTATACCTTTGAATACCTCAACAGGGTCGAGGTATCTGGATTCTAGAGTGACTATAACACCTCTCAGGTCACCATATTTCGTCCTGACGACTCTAGAGCTCAAGACCCCCGCGATCCTGTCACCTGTTTGCGAACTGTCTTCGTTGATGTTCGCGGCTTCTCCATTTACACTGAAATATTTGATATTCAAGTAATAAGGGAGTGTTAAAATTAGCAGTACGTGAAAAACGAACATGTTGACTAAGCGTTTTTTTCGTCGCTGATTTCATTTAAAACGCGCGAATTTAATTCAACCCTAATTAACATAATATTAATAAATTATTTTATTTATTTTTCAATTAGTTTAATTCACTGCACACGTTTTTAATTTATTTCACACTCGACTAAATTTATTCACTATTTATTTTTATATTCGTATATATTATTATTTAATTAAAATTATAGGTACGTTGTGATTATTTTTTTAGGGAAACTACAAAGAGTTAAAATATTTTATAAAATTAAAATAGCTAAACTGGGTCCCGCCCTGATTGAAATATTCCTCCATTGTTTGGCGATCTCTGAAACAAAAAAAAAACGAATAAGTTAAGACAGATATTAATTTATTTATGCACATGAAACAGAACAGTCGGTACATGGTGGAAGTCCATTTTTTAGTTTAAAATGAAAGACTAAATATTTAGATCAAAATCCACAAAAAAATACTATATATTACGCGACCAGTGTTCGAGGATTTGCACCCTCATCATCAGGCGATTGTGAATAAAGTCATTTAGTTTAGAATTAAAGTTAATCCACGAACTACACTAGTCGCGTAATCTAAAGTCATTTTTGTGGATTTTAATCTAAATATTTAGTCTTTAATTTCACCTTGATAATAATGTGATATTTGTGGGGTTTTGTTATTTCGCAGGTACTTAAGGGCTTGGCACCAAGAATGACGTCACAGTCATTTCCCACGGCATTAAGGTTCAAAATCGCGTGAACAATTGCACGATAAAATGGTAAAAGTACCGTTTTTTTCCATTTTTGGGCTCAATTTTGCATATATAAAAAAAAACTTTTACGGTTATTCCCTAGATTTTAATGCACATTATCAGTACAAAAAATATTTTACTCCGTGACTTTTGGGAAACGAGTTTCTGTCTTTTGGAAAAAAAATCAGGGGTGTTTTCCACTTTTTTTAGATATCTATACAAGATATAAAAAATGTTTTACGGTTATTCTCTAGATAAAGGTTCAATGTATCACCCATTTTTTTTTCCAAATCATATTCTCCCGTTTTTAGATTTTTTTAAATGTCAATATGCCTACTTTTAATTTACCTATTTATTTCTCTAGAGGGAGACTGTTCCATCACTAACTCTCCCCCTCCCTTTCGACGCCTATATTGTGGGGGTAGGTACCTTTTATGTTGATCATAAATGGAATGGAACTACGTGGTGAAAAAAAAGTTTTGCCGGCCAATCTTGATAGTAACAGGAATAACAGAAATAATGTTATACTTTTCTTTTATATTCTACAGTCATACTTCATATTGCGACGATTCGCACTTCGCAGTAGATTGCCGTCAGCAAGGAGTACCTTGTCGATAAATCTTACTGTTCTATTGAAGAGATGTTGTCAGACTCATCGTAATTATTATATTAGTATTATTTATTGTTGACGAAATGCAGTTTTGGACCATTTACATCCAAACCTGCATTCAATAATAATATATCTCTGTTTTATACTGATTTCTCTCTCAAATTCTATTGTCATTGACCTAATGTAGTTCTGGACAATTAAAATCCAGACCTGCATTGAACTAAACCACACCTGCTTTAAATTTTTATTATTACCAGTCAGCGCGTATTTTTTGATTTCACTGTTTTATTCTGTGACTGTTTATCGATTTATTTTAGGATGTTTGTTTAATATGTAAACCTGACTATTCCAAGTGCCTTAAATGGGGCCTACGGATGATTACAGAACAATAAACAAAAGCCTGATGGAACGTTCATCCTTTGTTGTATATCCATTTCCATGTTGTTAGTTCTTCGGGTTTCACTGCGGGAAGAGTGATACTACTGCCATCTTCAGGGTGAAGATTGCAATAGTACCGCTTCACCCTGAAGAGTAGAATCGCAGTAGTATCGCTGCCGAAAGCTCGGTTACCGAACCACTCGACCCGCAGTGAAACCCGAAGAACTAACAACATGGAAATGTATTCATCTCGTGTGATTGAATTTTCGCGGAAGCGTTATTTTACAACTACATTATCATGACGGCGAATACCGATATCGAAGTACGACTGTTGCACATAGTGATGAAAAGATTTGTGAATACGTTGCCCTCAACACGAAACTTGTGTTTTTATCATATTAGAACTTCATAATAAAACTAACAAATACCTAATAACATTGAATACCTATAGAGAAACAAACTTATAGGAATAACAAGAAATACCTAGTGTTTATTCGATGGAAAGAAAGGATTAGCTGGCGAAGTTGTGTTTATGATTTTTCCTTAAGAGGACATAGAGAGTTCACAAGGACCTTTGCATACTTTTTTTAATTATCCAAAATTATGATGGCGCCACACGCTTGCCGAGCGTCCACAAGTTTTGTGTTAATTATTATTGTGGATGGTGCGTTTGTCTTGGCTTGTGTACGTAACCGACCGTTAAATGCTCAGCAAGCGTGTAGATGAGGCATTAGATTCAAATCAATAACTTTAAAATTTTAAATACAGGAAGTATTTTTGGCTATGCGATTTAAATAAAGTTATAGCTTTTGGTTACATGCGTACCCGCATTACTCACAGACCGGCTTTCACATTTTTGATGTCATTGACATATGAACGATATACAGTTAAAGAGGATTTTTCTGACCGTCGGAAACCATCAGGAACAAAGTATAAACAGCGATATTTTCAGCATTATTATACAAATTAACAAAGTGTTTTTCACAATTGAGATTTCGAATATTTTTTCTTGTACGTTTTTCTTGAGGCAAGTGGCGTGACATGGCTGTCTGTCTGTTGACTCCCCCCCCCCCTGAATCCCCCCCTAAAACTTAATCCTCCCCCCCCAGAGTTGGACTTAATTCTTTGTTTTTATTCCATCATGAGACGCTTTGTTAAATTGGGTACGACAACATTCTATGAAGATAATTAGGGATTGCAAATGTTTAATGTTAAGTCATCGGTCGAAGGTTTGTGAAAATAAAATTTACGTTATACCAATATCACATTGGCAGACCCAAGCTCAGATGGTTGGACGGAGTGCAGAAGGATGCACAGGTGGTCGGCATCAGGGACTGGAGGAGCACAGCCCAGGACAGGGGGGAATGGCGACGACAGCTGGGGGAGGCCAGGGCTCACAACGGGCTGTAGTGCCAATGATGATGATGAGTATCACAATAGGTATAGGTAATCACCGCCGCTTCGAAATCTTTCTCTAGCCATGCTGTAGGATTGGCAAATCTCGTAACAGAGTATAATGCGTGGTCTGTCATACTCGTTGTTAAGGAACTGTTATTCCGTACATTTTCCTAGCGTCGGTGATGGCAACCTCGCCTATAACGTTTTATGTATTCATCGTACATCATGGCTAGATAAATAGAGAAATGTCAAGGTGGCGGTGATAAGACAGCAAGACATGAGGCCAAGACATTCGAAATCATCAAAATTTATCATAATTTTACAAATCGATGTTCGATATATTTTTACACATTTCACATGTTCGATACAGAACCTTCCACTAAGGAGGGATTTTTGGAAATAACGCATCTAAGGGGTGAAAAATAGGGTTGAAAGTTTTTAATATTATAATAAAATAAAAAATCGATGTTCGATGAGGTGGATTGGAATCCCTTTTGATACTTTGTTAATAAAACGTAGGTATAGTATAAATATTATTATATAATGTTCTTTTGAAGAAATAATACAAAACATTAAGAAACATCTGTTTTCATACAAGCATACACAAACAAACAAACAAACTAAAGTACCAACATACTTATTAGAAGAAGAAGAAGAAGAAAAGTTTTCAGAAAGGATTATTTCTCTTATTATTATTATTATTATTTTTGTTGATTTCATCACGAATGTCTCTATTTTTTGGAAAATTCTTAGAGATTGTACTTTTCATGAATTCTTCTCATTCTTGTAAGATTCTAGATTTTGTTGTATTTGTTATTATATTGGTACGCCACTGTTTTCATTGCAACTAAGATGAAATACACGACTTTGCTCGGAATGTTATTTTAATAATAAATTGAAATTTTAGAAAATATATACATACTCGTATATTTACTATCTATCTTTAAAAATACGGTATCCGATACAGTATCTTTAAAAATATATATACTCACTGTCAGAAGCGTACAGAAATTAAAATGTGTTCAAAATTAGAAATGAGGAGATCAGACGTCGAACAAAAGTTGCCGACATCGCAGAAAGAACAGCAAAGCTAAAATGGCAGTGGGCGGGACATGTGGCAAGACAGGACACTGTCAGATGGGCACCTAAAATCCTGAAGTGGGGGCCCTAGGAGAACAAAAGGGGCGTAGGAAGACCACAGATAAGGTGGACAGATTACATTGCCCAGCTTACGGGCCGTAGATGGCAGCAGATAGCCCAAGATGGAAGACAGTGGAAGAGTTTAGAAGAGGCCTATGTCCAGCAGCGAAACGCAAGTGGCTAGCAGTAAGTAAGTAGGTATATTTACTATAGATTTTTTGGGTGACCTTTTGATCTTTTCCGGCTTGTAGGCCATTGCCTAATGGTTGATCTGGGACCGGGGGGGGGGGCATATTTAGAAAGAGGGGAGGTGTCATCCGATGAGCTAGTTTTAGTATTCCGTTGAAGAGTGATTGATTTTTTATTTTTATAATATTTTTTTTACTTTAATTAAGTTGGTAGTAAAATAAATTTAATTCCTTATGCCTCATCTACATGCTCGCCGACCCTCCACGTTTTTTGTGTGAATGACTAAAAAGACGTGCGGACGGGGTGATTGTGTTGGATTGTATACGCAATCGACGGTTAACGTCTTTTTACTCATTCACACAAAAAACGTGGAGGGTCGGCGAGCGTGAAGCGGCCGCATTATAAGCTTTTTAATACCTACTTAACAGAAGCCTTCACTAAGATAAAAATAAACTCGTTTTTTAAAGTTTTACTCGTTATTATTTCTTTATTTACTTTCTGTATATTAATAATATAGAATTGTTAAGAAATATTACAAAAATAAAGAAATTAAACTTTTCTTGAGAAAATCTGTCACATACAAATATTTTTTTCTGAGAGAAATTATAACAATTCTAAAGTAAAAAAGGTCTTATTAAAAACTTTTTATTTACTATACTAGCTGTAACCCGTCAACAATGACGAGGTTTGCGAGGTAGCTAGAGAGAACAGATCACCAGACTTTTTTTTTAAAGGATCTGGGCTTGCATTTACAAACCCAAATACTTTCCGGCACACCTTACACTAGACTGAGAGCCTGTATCGCAAAGTATGGAATACATAGCCAGCGCCGGGGTTTGAACCTGGCATCTCCCGCTTGAGAGATTGCCGCCTAAACCAACTGCGCCAACAATGTATACCATATCAGACCCTATCCTTACACGTATGATTATCATTATAAAAAAAAACTAAAAATTAAAACTGAAATAGTCATTAAAATGACTTCATAGAATGCAACCCATCAGCTACATTTGAGGTGTGTAAAAAAATTGGACCAAAATATGGGACGGCAACATCCGATTCCTTTATCTTTGACCTACCCCAACAATAATTCATTGATGGAACTCGTCCTCATATTTTTCACACGAAAATGCATCCAGCGCCTGCACTATAAATTAATCATATTCGTACTACAATATTTAAATAAAAAAATAAATTAAAATGTACAAATTTTTGAGTGATCACATCACATTAAACCAGTCAACGATGGAACGTCCATGATGGAAAATCCATCATTTGCTGTACATCTGTTGAGATAACTACTTGTTATATTCAAATACTTCTTCTTTCATCGTTTCCTCATTGCTGAGGGTCGTGATTTGTGGAACTACCCACGAACAAAACAAGACGCCTCCAGTCCTCTCTATTCTCCGTAGTCCGCATCACCGAGCACAAGTCTCTCCCAGTCATTTCCTTAATCTGGTCGCACCACCTTGCAGGAGGTCTACCTCTACTTCTTTTGCCTGGAACACTTCCCATGATTATATTTTTTTCCAGGTTTCCGGATTCTCTTCTGGTGATGTGACCAAAGAAACCCAGTACTCGACGACTGCACACCGCAGATAGTCGTTCCGTTATTTTGAGTTCTTTGAGGACTGAGTCATTCGTCCTCCTTGCAGTCCATGGGATCCTCAGCATGCGACGCCAGCACCACATCTCAAAGGCATCAATTCTGGCGCCATGTAGAAAATTTAGACGTTCTCACAAAAAAAAAATAAAAAAATGTGATTTTCAAAAAATAAAATTTCATTAATTAATTCAATTGTTTTATGTAACGATCTCTTCCAGCTAACCCAATTAAAACAAGTGAATTAAACTTTTATAAACAAAATCCGGCTACTGTTTACAATACAGCGGAGTAGCTTAGAATATACAATAGCATAAAAAAAAGTTTTCCGAAAAAAAAGTTTCATTTTTTAAAAAAGCGACTCGGAGCGGAGGTCGGAAGGACGCCCTTATATAATTTCAATATTTTAATGGAAAATTTGCCTTAAGGCGTTCGGTTTAACCCTGCGTTAGGCGCGCCTAAATTGGCGACGCGAGTGGTAGTGCTACGGTTTTTCCACGCAAAGCGGAATACTGAGAAAACAGTGGTAAATTAACAATTAATTTCTGAATTCTACTGGCACAAAAGTTTGCGTTATATTATTATTTAGATTTTATCTAAAACCAAACAAAAAAAATAAGTACTTCCAGCATTTTTTTGATGAAGGGTCCATCCTTTGCTGTGTATCTGTTGAGAAATAACTACTTGTTAAATTCAACTACGACCTGTAGAAAATTTTCGATGGTCTCACAAAGCATAAATTGTGATTTTAAAAAATAAGCTTTTTTCCATTTTTTGTGGTTAATTTCATTTCAATATAAAAAAAAATACGGTAATTCCCTAGATTTTATTGCATATTATCAATACAAAAAAAAAAATCTCCGCAACTTTTGAGAAACGAGTTTCTGTCTTTTTTTTTTTATTTTTCCGGAAAAAGAAAGATCGGAAGTGTTTTGCACATTCTTTTGTTTTGAGAAATCTATATAAGATATAGAAAACCTTTTACGGTTATTCCCTAGATAAAGGTTTAATGCATCTACTCTATTTTTTCCAAAGCATGTTTAGTGAGGTTGTCGAGATCTTAAATCTCCCGTTTTTAGAAATTTTTGAAATGTCAGTATGCAATATGCATACTCTTGAAATGGGACGGATTTAAAAATAAAGTACGGGAAATCGACCAAGCGCGTCTACCGCAGGGTTAAAAAGAGGGGTAGGTGATATTATTCCAGGGTAGGTACTCTGTACTAATAACTTTCTTCATTCATCCATCCACGCCAGACAAGACAGCTACCTGCTCAGCGCTCGCGTCTCCCGACTGGAAAACCTGGAATCTTGCGGCGGTGGTGAAATTTCCCAGAGGATTTTTGTTATTTTTATAAAATTGAGAGTACCTACCTATATTTTGAAAACGAGGGTTTATTCTTTACTTTGTACATAGAAACCGGGTTGGCTGTAAGACGATTGTAAACATATCTTCTTCTTCTTCTTCAGCCCTCTGTCCTCCACTGCTAGATATAGGCCTCTTCCATATTCCTCCATTCCTTTCTGCTGTTTGCTGCTTGCAGCCAGTTCTTTCCCCCCACAGCGGCTATGTCGTCGGACCACCTTTTTTGGGGTCTTCCGACGGAAACATATAAAGGTTTGCAATCACCTATAATAAGTAATGCTCACTAGGGCGAGCTTATCCTGCTAACCCAAGCTTTATTGGACTAAATAAGAGAGAAATACAACAGATTAGAGAAGGATGATGCCGAAAGGCGGGCATATTACACAATATGAAATATCTTACAACCAACCCAAAAATAAAAGATATTGCTTTTGAATTACGTAAGTCCTCCCACACTGCGACTGTGCTTTTTTTAATTCTTGATTTTTTTTTTCATTAAGGGGAGGAGTATGATTTATATCCTAAATAGCATGCACAATCGCATTATTCAATGTTAAAAATAGCGTTTTTTTAGCTTTATGGATACTTTCGCTTATTAACGGTCATTCACTAAATTTAAATGCATATCATCACTTTAAAAAATATTTTTACTTTCAGATTTTCGGGAAAATAATTGCTAAAATAACGAGACTAATAAGGTTCCATCTGCGTGTAAAAGATATGAGTATTTGAAACTTTGATCCCATAATATATTTTTCTCTTTGGATTTGACAGTTAGAACCTTGTTATTCTATGGTGACGACTTTACAAATTTCTAACACAAAGTACTATAATTTTTAATCTATTTTATTCACTCGCAGTTGCTTTGTCAGTTATACCCTTGTGATTCTAGAGTGATGCTATATTATTAAGAATCTTTATGAGCTAACTACGGCCTAGGAAATAATAACTCGTCTGGCACACGTAATAACCCCAGTAATTCCTGACTCGTACGGGACGCCTTGGTATTTCCTCTGCGCTTACTTCTGTAATGTACGTACATGTCTATTACTCAGGCATCTCGCACAGTAATAGGGAGAAGTCACCCCAAAAAGGATGCTTATCCAGTCATATAACCATCGATTATTAAAAAGACGATGTATGCTAGTGAGACCATCGTTCAAATATGTCTAAAAGATGGGCGAATCAAGTGTGAATGCTGTTGATATTTATTACAAAAAAATGTAAAAAAAGTGCATATTCATGAAAATTTTTGAAATTTTGGTAACACTATAATTTTTAATTAATTAATTTTAATTTAATCAATTATAATATTGTAATTTTTTTGTATATTGGTTTTAAAAAACAACTTCATAGACTTAAGTTGCAAGGAATTTAATATTCTACAACTTCTAAATACAATTTTTCCCTCTAAAATTAAAAAAAAGTTAAATAAATCCATAAACTGAAAAATGACCGAAATTTCGACACTTTTTGGCTCGCTTTAGTGAACGCACAAGGGTTGGGAGGTCAAAAACTTGGATTCTAAACCACAGGACCGACATATATCTAATAATAATATATCAAAAAATCAGAACTACTAAACAAATTGTAAGGTAAAACTCCACATTATCTGAACTTTAGTTTATACCTTCATCTATTATTTTATCAATTTAAATTCCCTCTATTTGTCATCAGACAAACAAAAATGATCACCAAATAATATCCAAAACTACCTATAATGTAGCTAAAGCATTTGGATTTAAAGGATTTGAATATGCAATAATGTGAATAAGAGTGAGAGAGTGATTCGTCGATCGATGCTTTTTATTCAATACTCGATGTTGATATTTCCATCTCTAATTTAGGCAATATCTTTATAGAACACATCAAGATGACCTGCAGAGCAGGTAGGAATGGCTCATAAATAAAAGGAAAACGCTGAAGAGAAAAAAGTTAATTACATGTTTATGACATAGGCTATATTATTATAGGAGGTGTAAAGTGTACCCCTGGGAGTAAAAGGAACTTTGCTACCTTCTACACTGGGTACGTACTATAATATCAAGGTATATCCCAATTCTCATTAATGGGGCAACCGGTAAATGCTCTATGTATATTACACCTAAATTCGGACCAGGCCCCTTCTTATTAGAAGCCGCGTTCCAACCAATTCACTATATAATTCGATGGGCCATATAGTTGAGTGTCCATTTTTTTGTTTCGATCGCGGTCTAACTGAATTTCACGGGGTCACTTCTGACGCTGCCAATGGGCTAAGAGATTTACCTCTAAATTTGTACGTAGTTGCCGGGTCTTTTGCCATATGCATTAAAAAAACAATTCACCAATCATGTGGTATTTTAAAACACCCGACTTTTACAAAATACGTGATAAATATCACAATAGACAATATTTTCTTCGCGAAGCCCTCCACCATAGTTTTTGAAATTGGTGTGTAATGTAAAAAGAGAAAAGAACTGTCTAGAAAAGGGTATTCTTCTTCCTATGTTACAAAGTGGAACATTGAAGGGTGCATATAATACAGGAAAATTAATGGCTTTTCATACAATTATTTGACAGTAAGTAAGTATGACAAAAAAGAACTTGTCATTCGGTCTATTTTGTTATTTTATTCAGATTGTTGTTGCATTTTTGTCACAGTTTTTTGAGTTTAATTTGTTTTAACTTGGAAATGTTTTTCTGGTAAAATTGACGGGCCTTCACTGGTTTGCCTTCTGTCTTTGTTTAATTGTTGATATGTGCTATTATAACTGTTTGTGCCCATGTGATTAAATAAATAAATATTCTAATGAAGTTCAGGTATTTACATTTAGTTTGTCAACCCTCCAACACCCGCCCCACTAAACAATGCCATACACAAAAAACATTGTTACATTAAGAGTCATATTGCGCTTAATTAACGAGAGCTTGGTCTCTGGTCTCAGTGACGCAGGAGATAAACGGTCCCCTGACCTCACAAGAAAAAAAATTGACTAAAGAATTTTGCCATCTTTCATTGTTTTGGATTTTTAGGTCAAATATGCACTGAGCAAAAATCGTTCTATTTTTGCTTCAACTATTTAAAATCGTATGAGAATGTTAGCGCGAAATGAGAATAACGTAAGCGACAATGTGAATTTTACCTTTTAATAAAGAGCCTGAGAACAAATTAAAAAATCTGAAACAGCCAATTTGTTATGATTATAAATACAAGTATTTTGGCTAAATTAAACTTTTGTATCTGGAAAGTTGAACGGAAAATCTTCAGATCCCGTAAATTTCAGGGGTACTTAAGGAATATTTTTTTTTATTCGAGGAATTTATTCAAATATTGTAATTCTAAAACAGCCAATCTGTAGTCCATACTATCACTGTCTTCAGTTTCAAGACGATTTTCTCAGTATTGCCTGAGAAAAATTCAAGGCGCCGAAGTCGAATGACAGCAAATGACCTTAAAATGTTGCTACCAATATTTCTTGAGAAATTACGTACAGATTACCAATATTGATAAAGGAGGCGGCTAGACACTCCCCCGTAACAGACCCATTTATACTAACATATTAGTTATGTTTGTTATAAGTTATAATATATACAGTAATGTACATATTTTTTATAATATCTCACTTTATTATAATATTTAATATGGTAATTTAACCCTTAATTGCACAAAGCCGATTTATGTCATGTATTCGTTAATAAATCATTTGTCACGATATAGAGCGTGCAAATCAAAGCAATGCCTACTATACATTATTATACTACAATAGAAAAACAGTTGAAGGAGCGGCACTCTAGGAATTACGTGTGCCGTTGGTACTGAGCTGGAGACCTTACGAAAATAAACGAAGTGTCGGGAAACCACAAAGGAGATGGGCCGACGATATCATCGAGTCGGTGGGACATGGGTGAAGGCAAAGCGCCCAAAATAGAGAATTGTGGAAGAGACAGGAAGAGGCCTATATCCAGCAGTGGAGGGAAAAGGGCTGAAAAGATGAAGGGTTGGTGATTTTGTGAACAAAGCAGAACACAAAAAAGGACATCGTTAGACTAAATAAGAGAAAAAACCACAACAGTTTGAGAACAATGGTAACAAAAGGCGAACGTATTACATACAAAAAACCTAATAGTGAACATAACATTTTTTTGAAAATGGATAATTATTTATTATCAACTTATCTTCGTTTAAGAAAAAAAAAGAAAAACTCAATATTAAGATTAAAATCCACCAAAAATTACTTTAGGCTTTCGAAAGCAAAAGAAATGGACTTCTACCAAGTACCAACGGTGGAAAACATCATTATCAATGCTTACTTTCATTTGCATGTAAGCTTGCTAATAAATACTGCACCTAAGCTTGGAAATTTGTTAAAATATTCGGGAATTACAAAAAAAGTTTTTATTTCAGTGTGCCGTTCTATCAATGCCATCATTATTATCGTGTCCGAATGTGCTCTCAGGGCATATGGGGGTGAAACATGTGTCTAAATGAAGCGGCGACGACATACCTAAGGACACTCGATTTCGAAATCTGACACACAGTTTTCATTGTGCAATATACATGTAGTGTCTGTCTGATTATCATGTATTGTTATTATATTGATGTGATGTACATTGTATGACTATACGATAAATAATATTAGTGCCGTCATTGAAAGTGCCGCGATTTCGGCTTAATGAAGTATGATTATACTAATAAACGCGACATTATGTGTAATAAAAATTATAATATATCGTTAAAAATACTTAATAATGTTGCCAGCGTAAAACAAAGCAAAATCTTGGTGTTTCCATTTTTTAAAAGCGGCAATAATCATATTTTATTATTACGATTATGTGTAGCTACTTACTTGCCAAATAACAATATTTTTTATTGAAATGTACCAAGAACGAATAAAAGGAAGGAATAAAAAAATTACACCCGTGACGTAATAAAAACTCATTCATATAATAATTTTGTAAGCAGGTTACCTGTCAGATATTGTGAAAAGTAAGCCCGTCATTTAGAAAATTATGTACTTTAAGTGTTAAATATTTGTGTGTCACACTCCGAATGAACAATTTTTTTTTTCAAAAACGGGTGAACTGATGAACCTAGTTATCTCTCAACAGTAAAGCATATTTGGATATATTTCTGGGTTACTACACGACAGACGACTTGCGCCGCATGCGAAATTTTTGTCATAAAACATAAGACAGTAGATAAAACAGAATCGGTTTAAAGTCGCAATTTTTTTGTAAATAAACCCCCACTTTAATTAGATTAGCGCCGCAAGCAAAAATTTTTAATAAAACAACTGTGATTTAATGGATTTTCACAATAATTATACATACTAAAAATTCGTGACATGATGAAAAATGATGTGGTAATTATGTGATACGGTGGGTAGGCTGACAAATTTAGGGAGGGGTTTGAACCCCCAACCCCCCCTGCCTACGCCCATGGTTAGGATAGTGTGGCAAGTTATATGGGACAGAGGGTGGAATATGATAGACAACTATGTAGTTTAATATAAGTACCTATTATTATATTTTACTGTCCATACATAAATCTGTGGTACCTACATAAAAAAAATTACAAAATGCTGGTACAAGCCCCATATCATTTAACATGTTGCGTTTTTAACCTTTTGCGTGCGAGGATCGCGATATAGCGCCCGCGAAGTTAGTACTTCATTCCAGCATTCCGTTCTGAGTGTCGTGTATTTGTTACGACAGCGGCATAAAAAACTTTTTACAATTCATTAACACTTTCGATGGAATCGTACAACTTAGTACTGAGAAATTCTTTGTTTTGTCACTGTGTAGGCACGTTGCAAGATTTATAGCTAATTTATTACAAATAATGTGTTTTTTTTCTGTAATTCCAACACGCAATTAAGTGTGCCGTTTGCAATCCTTAAGTATCTACAATGAATGTTACACAATGAATTTAAAATTATCACATTTTGAGGTGGTCGATAGCCTGGTTGGTAACGCGCTCTACTGTTAATCCAGTGGGCGCGGGTTCAATCCCCGACTTACTCCACTTCACAATGCAAGCTTTTAAGCCTTCTGTAAAGCGTACAAAGATGTATTTGGGTTTATTCCTATAAACCCAGATTCATTTTATAAAATAAAAATACAGTTTATTCCTCAACAGAGAAGAGAGGCACCTTCATTCAAGTAATGTAGCGTTGTGTGAACTCCCTTGGAGAGGAAGCAGGATGGGTGTTCCGACTTTGGCCGGCTTAAGTGATCACTTTATGCCCAGGGCAACGTTCACCCATTCCACCGCAGGATGTGGAACGCTACATTATGTAGATGAAGATGCTTCTCGTCTCTGTTGAGGAAAAAACTGTAATGTATTTCCGTCTGTGCAATGCAGATAAATTCTGGTTCCATACCTAAAATAATTTGGGTTCATCTCAAATAATATTATATTTTATTTATTTATTCACACTTTATATGAACAAATTACACACGTAATATTATAAAGCCGGCATTTCAACTATTACAAGTTGTACATACTCTCCCAGTTGTTCACTAGGGAGAGCTTACCGCACGGCTACGTCTAGATACATCGTTGATCGAACCTAGGCTCTCTATCTATCTATACCCTCAAGCCACGTCCCTTGCAGGGTAGGCAGAGAGGACAGAGCGCCAGACAGCCCTATGCCTGCACACACTCCTAGTTTACGTCACATTCATGCACGTAATCGTACACCCTCTCCGATTCCTTTTACTCGAAACACGTCCATCCTTTGCTGCAAATCGAATTCATCGAATAATATGAAAAAAAATATGAATTCATTATTCATTGTTACCTTGAAAAAAATAATATCATAAAGAAAAACCCCTAATCAAAAAGTTCCAAAGTCAAAAAGCCTAATAAAGAAAAATGTTTCATATTAGAAATGGGTCGGTTTGTTATTAATATGAGGTAGAGCCATCTCCCATAATGAACGTCTAGAAATGATAAATGATATTTTGATAATAATAACATGGTAGGTGGTACCTACGTTAGTAGGAATACAGACAAAATAAGAAATACTATACATAATTAATTTAATAACGATACAAGATTTATAACCCGGTGTTAAACAGGTTAAGAAAAAAAAGTACCTAACTACACTTGCCTTAAGGAAATTTTCTTTATCAATTTCGAGGGCACTTAAGTATCTAATATCATGTCATTATTTCCAACCCATATGTAATCACTGAGAGGACACACGTTTCGAAGACTTTTCTTTTGAGGTTTATCGGAACATCTTTGTTTTTGAGGATGTGATCGAGTTTTCCGAATGCTGCCCAGCCTAGTCCGATTCTTCTAGGTATCTCCGCTAATTGGTTGTCTTTCCCCAATTTAATTTTGTGTCCTAGGTATATGTATTCGTCAACAGCTTCTATGTTTTATAGTATTGTTTATTATCATATTGCTGTTGGAAGGACTCAGGATTTTAGTTTTGGGATGTTCATTTCCAGGCCTATTTTCAGGGAAGCGTCGTGGAGCTGTTTTGTCATGTCATTTAGTTCTTCCAAATCATCCCTAAGGAGCACAATGTCATCTGCGATGCGAAGGTGGTTCAGATATATACCATCTATTTTTATTCACTTACGTTCCCAGTTTAAACTTTTAAATATATTTTCTAGGGCTAAAATAAATAATTTAGGTGAGATACTCGTAGTATCCCCTTGCCTAACGCCCCTTTTGATTTCCTTTTTTTTTTGTTTCAAAATTTGTTTTAATTTTGTATATTATTTTTAAGACATAGCTACCTATCTATTTACATTAATTGTATTCTGCGTCGGTATTTGTGTTCCATGAATATTTTGAATTTTAAATTAGCTCATTCTATTTTCAAAATAATGTATTCCATCTACACAGACCTACAATTTATACGTTGCTGCAAAAAATCGCTCGCGGTTTATCAGTCTGCCAATATATTTGAGTACCTACCTAGGTATCATCTAGATAATATAAATATTTGAAAACGATAGGGTGCATATTTTTTTTTTATTTAGTCGTTCAATTAATTAAATGTTTTTATTTTTACCTTCAGAACCCTGTCAAAAAAACGTAGGCTAAAACTATGGAGAATGCTTGCGATTTTCTTAACCGCAACGCGTCGTGCGAGTGAGATTTTTAACAATTAATTACGTTTTTTAGAGATTTTCCGAAAAATAAACACAATTAAATTGAACGTATGAATATTTCAAGGAGAAAATAAATATTTATTCGCTATGAAATAATATCAACTCATTTGTATATTCAAATTTAGAAAATAACATTCTACAAGGTTACAGCTCTGGTAAAAGACGTAAAAAATTAAACAAATACAAGTTAGAAAGCAAGAGAATAGCTGGAAAATATGGTAAGTACGTAAAATATACAATTTTTTACTAGTATGTACTTACGAGTAGGTATATTGACATTTCAAAAAAATCACTCCTTAGATCTCGACAACCTTACTAAATATGCTTTGGAAAAAATATAGTTGATACATTGAACCTTTATCTATGGAATTACTGTATCTTGTATAGTATTCTCAAAAAAAATATATTTAATACACTTCTGATCTTTTTTTCCGAAAGACAGAAACTCGTTTCCAGAAAGACGCAGAGATTTTTTTAGCCTACTGTAACTCGACAAACGAGTGATTGCGATATTAGTTTGATATCGCCTGACAGTCGACATCTTCTTTTCAGCCTGAAAGCGTCCACTCCTAAACGTAGGCCTCCTCCAAGCCTCTCCACTCCTGTCTATCCTGCGCCTTCTGCATCCATGTTCCATCTGCAAACTTGACAATGTCATCTCTCCAGCGGAGTTGGGGTCGTCCGGGGTTTCTTTGTGATGTTCTAGGGCGCCAGCACAAGAGGCGTACTACTAATAAACGCTAAAGTTTAAAAAATTAGACAATCTTGCGCGAGTATAAGACCAACAAAATTGGAGCCGATTTTCGAACAAATTTAGTCAAGCGTGATTTGAATATTCGATTAAAACAACTAACAGCGTTATTCGAAACAAAAAAGTTACTTTAAATCTTTAAACAAACAGTTGAAACTTCTTAGAAATAAAAGACAAACAAAAAAAAAAAGAAAACTGAACAACAGTTAGAAGACACGTTCTATGTAAATTTCAAATAATAATAAAACGATCAAAAAACAAAGTTTTAAATTCTAAGTCGCAGTAGTTAGTGTAAAATCTAGGAGTTTATTATATGGATTATCTCTCCAAAAACGGTTCAACTTTATAAATATAGTTTGGAAAATGTAATGCTTTTGAGTGCTAAACACAGAGACACAGCGTACATTTGATACTAGAAAAACTTTTTCGATTCCACTAAGTGCACTGGGAATATAAACGTTTATAAAAGTTCACTGGGTTTAATCGTTTCGAGTTAAGAATTAAGTGATGCCAAAAATAATAAAGTTGACATCGAAATGTTTAAAATCTTACATATTACATCGATCCAATGATTAGCTTTATTCATTCTTACCATCATAGAATATACCAACATAATAATGTGACTTGCATATTGAACCGCTTCCACTGTTAAGGAGGCAACCCTGTTGTGACGGATTGTAGTGAGTCAATTCTCACGTTTAGAAAATGAAACGTTTGCAGTTTCCTTGTATTATCCATCAATAAGGTTTTCCCACACTGTCCAGTGGGAAACGCAATGTCAGCAAATCTATCAAGAATATCCACCACCGTTTGCTCACGGTACCAACAATTAATATTATAATATATAAGCATTGTAAAACTTAATATCATTAATTAATAAAACCAACAGAAACGCAACCTATACTTTATTATTTATGTCACCCACCTATAGGAAAACTCATTCCTATAGTATGACCCGACTACACTAATCTTCGATTCAAATGACATTTCGATTGATAACAGTTACTCGCAAACTGTATTTTTATTTGAAGAGTCTGTGTGGCCGAAATTAGGGCCTAAGGACAATAATAATAAAAAAAACAATAAACAACGGTCCGACCCTGTGTATTATTACGAATTTACTCATAGTAAAGGACCATGTTTTACTTGTGACGCCATTTTGACTTGTATTCAGATTTTTTAAAGGATTCGTCGTACGGCCAATTTCTCAACAAGAAAAGGACTTCATTAATTCTGAGAAATCAAGTTAAACACTGAGCAGACATGGAAATTGAGAAGTTATTTAATTTGAAGGAAAATCTAGACTCAGAAAATAACAACGACATCGACGGATAGAATAAAAAAAAAGTGGCAAAAAACGTCGATGCAATTTCCTTCGAATGATAATTTCCGTCACTAAATAAAGAATCCATGCGGTTTAAAAGACATCACCTTATTATTCACAGTGAACAAGTGGCTAAAGTTCACTTGGAGTAACCGCCACGCCGTTCTGAAATGTCCATTGACAATTTACTTACTTTTTCAACATTACGGTATTATCTACCTATTATCTACCTAATATCTACCTACAAGAAAAAATTACCTACCTAAAAATACCTCATCAGGTTTATTCTTAGAAAAAAAATGTTAAGTATATTATATTATAATGTGTATGTTTAATCTCGTGGGATCTAGTTCTAGAATTGGCTCTCACCTTTTTTGATATACTTTTTCAAGTGCCCCGTAAAAGGCAGACGTAAGTAAAAATGCATGTGTAGTGAAAAAAGATTCTTATTAACCGTTTTTTTTTTTTTTACATTTACCAACATTTGCCTAAGACAATCCAATGCCTATGCCAACAACTGGATAAGGCGAGTATTGTGAGCGCCGAAAGTTCACAGTGGATCGGACTCTACAGCATCCATTTTGTTATGCCATCTCATATGGCTAAATAAGCCAATTCGAGACAGGCATATTTCGTCACACCTGGAACATGGATGTTTTCCCACAGGTGGGCCTTGGTGTCCTCTATCCTTTGGATGGTGATTATGGATTAAGTGTCTCCACTCCACAATTATGGATTGAGACAATCACTTACAATCAACCACGCAACACAATTTTAAAACTAACAATATCCAGGTTTAAGGTACCTTTCTCCGCTCGGATTCCTTGATAGAAAACGTGGTACATTTTCAGTACAGAATTGTTATTGTAACAAAACATAAAATTATTTGTGAAATTACCGCGTTTTGTGGGGTGAGAGTCGGACTGTTGAAAAAAAAAACACTGGTTTACGAGTGACGACATATCGAGTAATTGGTTGACAACAAAATAGTATGTTCACAAGTCACTAGATTAATAATGTAATAATAATAGGTACACGGTATTACAATATTGTATTCAAATACTAGAAATTCTGTCTAGAGAATCGTGTATGGTATTGTACGAACGATGATTTGACGCGCAACGTGTAAAGAATTGCAACTCCATTTTTAGGAATCGACTCAATGGTAGAGGTGAGGATCGTCACCCATCATGTCGCACAAAATTTTTTTTTTTTTTTTTGCAGGAACAGAATATACAGTTTCAATATAGAGGTGGTCGGTAGCCTGGTTGGTAACGCGCTCGACTGTAAATCCGGCGGGTGCGGGTTCAAACCCCGATGCCGACTTACTCCACTTCACAACACAAGCTTTTCAAGCTTTCTGTGAAGTGTACAAATATGTATTTGGGTTTATTTCGATAAACCCAGAATCATTAAAAAAATAAAAAAAATAATAATAATATGGATGAACTATGGTTCATTTATAGAAAAGACAGTCTGTCAAACAGTGGGAAGAATCGGGTTCGAATCCCGGCATTGGCGATGTGTTCTGCACTTCAATAGACAACTACTACCTACTACATAATCACAGTGTAACCCAATAATGGTGTAACCAGTGTATGCTGTATAAAAAAAGCACGCAACATTCTCTTTGCGAAAGAATTTAACGACATTCTTAAGGATTGGCCAATTGCTGGAAAAAATTAAGAATTATTTTATGTAAGTTGGTACCTATGTTTAACACATTAGTCGCAAAAAGATACATGAAAAGAGTGGGCGACACGACTATTCTAGAACCTGAGGATCCCAGATAGACCCTGGAATAACTATTTTTATACTACACTGGAAAAATATAAAAGAAAACATTAAAAAAAAAGTATTTATTGAAGGCAAATTAAAAAAAATAGACCAAAAAAATAATATATTCTCCAAATATAAAGATTGTATAAGAAAAGTCTATATTATTCTATTTAGAAAAAATAAAAAAGCAGCTTATTTTTTTTACATTTTAAAACTGATTTTCATGACAAAGAAACAAAAAAAAAAGCTTACTGAAAAATCGTTCCAATAATGCCACAGACGAATGTAACTGTTTTTATAAAAATATTCTTAAAAGAAATTCAAATTCAAATTGAATGTCACAGCATTCCTTATTTGAAATAAAATGGAATTTTATTATTCCTTTTTTAAAAATATTATGAAAGGTTGTTTGCTATCAATAGAGGCTTAAGCCGACTTTTTAAAGATTTGGCTGAGATAAGCCGAGGATTATTTTTAACTTTTATAGCGAAAGATTAACGGTTCGTGTTTTTAACGGATAGTATTATAAACATAAGCGCATTTCAAAGATATTTATCCAAATTATTTCGACACAATACATCTTGTGTTTTTTTGAATGAAACTGGATTATGTAGTCAATATAAAACCAAATACATATTTGTGACAATAATAGTTCGATTGAGAGAATGAATGATGACAGGATGACAAAAAAGATATACTTGAATGAGCGAAGAGGGGCGAGAAAGCGCGGCCGTCCGCGACTGACCTGGTCCGATCATGTCGACCAGATCCTCAAGGATGGACGTGTTTTGAGTAAAAGGAATCGGAGAGCGTGTATGACTAATTGCATGAATGTGACGGAAGCTAGGAGTGTGTGTAAGGATAGGGCTGTCTGGCGCTCTGTCCTCTCTGCCTACCCTGCAAGGGATGTGGCGTGAGGGTATAGATAGATAGATAGTCCGATTAACACGCGGTTTTCGCCAAAATTAGATCGGGTTGTAGTGAATTTTTGGTACCTTCTACAGGATGAAGTGGTCTGAAGAATCCAAATTTGCACAATTTTCCTCCCTCCGCCCACTCTTGATAAAACCTTAAAAACGCAACTTTTATATACTTAATCTGCGATGTCAATTTGTTGCTCCGCGTTTTAGACCAAAAATAGTTATTTGCCAAATTTAAAATTATGAAATTTAATTTGCTATGAATTACCTGTTTAAAATTTTGAGAGCTGTATAGCTTCAAAAATTGGCCAATAATATCGAATATTCTTTGTCATTTTGAGTTTCTTGCCATTACAGATCAGAATTACTTCGTTATGGTTTATTTTAGCCTGAGAATTATCGCATAGAATATTATTGAGAATTTAATCTTCTACAAAACGCTTACATTGATAATTTAATCCATATCATGCCCACAGTAACGGAGTAGATTTAGATTTATAGAAAAAAAAAATACGAAATACCTAGTAATTTTTATGATTTTCCATACATTATCTAATCGTACATAGGTACCATTCGAAAGTGTAATGGAAAAAGTTGGGATAATTAAGTACATATTTAAATTTAATAACTTTTGTTACAATTTATGATTCATTGTTTCATCTTGTTAAAATCAGCAGATATTACGAAAGTTTTTAATTTAAATAATATGATGCAAAAAAATGTAGTAAAATATTTTTGCTAGAGGTATTCTTGAGATACAACATTATAAATTGACTGCGTAGGTAACGTATGGTACAGGATACGGCGATTAATATGAATAAAAAAAAAACAGTTTCGTGACAATATGCAATAAAGTTTTATCAGGAAATTACATCGATAACGGGTTTGTGTATATTGCCTGGAACTAAATAACATACACCGTTATATTACTAAACAACTAATACAATAGTAATGCTTACCTCATATTTTCTATATTGAAAAAAAGTAGGCAATTCGTGGTTCAGTATTACAAACACGCAAGTATAAAAAAAACGATATTTTTAATGTTACATTTCATTTTGCGGAACATCATTTTTTCTACTTTATTATCGTGTAGGTAGTAGATATCTCTAAAGATATATACCTTCAATGATAGGCGGGCACCGTTAATCAAAAAGTTATCTACATTGATCGTTAACTAAAAAACTATGTTACTTCGGTAATCTCTAATTATAAAACAAAGTGCCTGGCTGACTGACTGACTGACTGACATACTCACTCATCAAGGGAGAGCCCAGACGGCTGACCCTAGAGACCTGAAATTTTGTAGACGGATATGTTAACCGTCATATTTTGTCCAGCTCAAGCCAATAAAGTTTGCCGGGTTGGTTAGCTAAATTTGCCGTTGCGAAGCACGGTTAACGTAATCACTTGTAGTTGATTTCAGTGAAATGTTTTTAAAACTATTTTGTAGACAATAAAATTTTCTCTTGGTGGTACGCGTCCAGAAGAAGACGGAGATTGTACAGGACACTCGAAAACAATAAATATTAGTGAAAAAGAGTGGAGACACCATTCTAAGGGTCGCGTCTCAGTAATTGTTCTAATGTAAGGTAAGTAGGTAGGTACCTACTAACAATATATAAGGAAGATCTTAAAAAATGTAACTTATGCTTAGGTTGGTATGTGTGGGTACGTTCATAAAATAACGTCTGCACTACCTCCATACCTAATGTGAATAACCCCCAAATCTCACTTTAACCACCGCACCTCATAAAGGACAAGGAAATGAAAATGTGTTGCGTCGTTTTATTTTTTATTCATTTCAGAGATCGACACTCTTTTGTTACGTAAAAAGAACACGTCAGTTTGAAACGTTCTTTTTTTCAAATTTTACCGTGCCTATGGCTGAAAACAATGCGAGTTTAAATAAACACATTTATTAATTTTACTGTATTATCAATTATGTACATTGGTGTTAGCCGGCAGAGATCACAACAATGCAATAAGCTCGCCCTAGCACTCGAATATTTTGGCATCTATTATTTTCTATGTCACCATATTCCTTTCAATCAATCGAAAAGTTAGATACTTTTTCTGTAGGACTTGAGATGAGACGATTTTAATGTATGTATTTTACTTAATTTTATTTTCTTTAAAAAATTCATACTGTTTAGAGAACTCTATTTTCAATAGTTTTTGGATTCTAAAATTCTAGGTTTTAGGCTCTTCACACACGTCCAGAGGTTTAGTTATCTGAATCGACGGTTTGAAAAAAAGCTCCGACCAAAACCTCTCTCTGAATTCAGCGTTACCCTGGTTTTGAATTCAGAAAGAAGTTTTGGGCGGAGCTTTTTTGAAAACGGTCGATTCAGTCAACTGAACTTCCGGACGTGTGTGGAGAGCTTTACGGTATATTTTTATTTTTAAATAAAGATTTTTTTAGAAAACTAAAGTTATAAGTTATAAAAACCACCACATTTCAGATTTAAAAGCAAGTTTCCTGATCTCTGCCCTCCAGCAAAGTGGTTCTCCTGACTGCCTTTCTTGTACATTTATTCTTATCTATATTCCTTCCACTCCAGGGAACACATGCTGTTAGTGACTGTTGTTGTTAGAGAAACGACTGAATGACTGAATGAATGAATGAAAGGCGCTACTTTATTGCCGCGCCGTTATATTATAATGTGATTATCCTTCCAAATGTTCCGGCGGTGAAGCGGAGTATAAAAAATACAATAAAATGTACTTAAATAACTTAAACGATGTTGCTGGCGGTCGGAATGGGTGGCGAGCCTCATTTCTGAACAATAAATATACATAAACCTATAATGCACTATTAGAAATGCTGTAATAGTTTTTGGTAGTATTGTGTCTATCGGGTTGATTTTTGACGTTTCGGTCAGTTTTTCATCTGCCATGGTCACAGGTGTGTGTGAAACTTATAATATGTAGATACGTTAGATATTTTTTAATAATAAAACAAAAACACCTAATGCCCCCACCACACGCTCGTGAGCTACCACGAGCCAATGGTGTTCATGAGTAAAAAAACTTCAACGGTCGATTACGTAAACGTCAAGACAAACGTTCCATAGGTACTCACGCCTTTTTACTCATGAGCATGTGGCAGCATTACAAAACTAACCGGTCAACACTCATTGCGTACAAAATGTGCTTACTAAACATGCTTTAGAAAAAATAGGGTAGATACATTGAACCTTTATCTAGTGAATGACCGTACGAAATCTTTCATATCTTGTAGAGATTTCTAAAACAAAAACAGTCTTTTTTGTCAGAGGTACTGAAAATTTGACAATGTCTGACTTTTCGTAATTTTTATTTCTGGAAAAATAATTCCAGTATTTTTTTAGTGATTTTAATGTAGGGGGAATGAATTGTTTTAGGCTGTTAAAAAAACCTGCTTCTTCCGATATCAATTTCCCTCGACATGGAGGGCAGATCTGGAAAAAAAATACGGGGTCATGTCGAAAAGTTAGCTCCATGGAAAAAGATATCTTAAGCATATTATAGCGAACGCTGATAGACAGGGTTGTCACAGAGAGCTTCACTGCTTGAAATAATACGGAATTTTATCTGAAATTCGAGCGCGTATCAAATTCATAGAAAGGCCCTGGAATGGTATGCACACAAACTCTCCTGCACACTTCACAAAAATAATTTTCGCTACCTATACTATTCGGCTGTATTACGTTAACCAGATTCTCAAGAGAAAATGCTCTGGGATGGTACCTATACAAAAACTCAAATTATTTCCTGCACACCTGACTAAAATAATTTTTGCCTTCAATCCGTACCTACCTGTTATTTGTCGCTACCATTTGGTACTATTACGCCAGGATGGTCAAGTGTTAAACAAAAGGAATCGCAGAGTGTGTATGACAAATATTGCATGAACGTGACAGAAACAAGAAGTGTGCGTTTGGAAAGGAAAGTCTGGGGCTCAGTTACCCATGTGCACACGGCAGGGGACGCGGCGTGAGGCGAGAAATAGGAATTAAAAGATTACAATAAAATATTAATTTTCTGCAATTACTACGTAATCTTACTGCAATTTGTGCGAGCCAAACCGAGCACGCGTGTAAAATTAAATAATATAATGGAAAAAAATACTATTCGTGAAGTTTGGACTGATTGGAAAATACAAAAAAAATGAATACTGGAAATGAATAGAGAAAATAGCTGAGTGACACCCCTGTCTCAGGGTTCTCAATAGCACCCTTATGACACCAGAGTTAGGATCCCGGTCACGTAAATGAAACAAGTGATATAGCATCGACAAAAATGAAATACAACACCATTATTAGAAGGACTCAGAAGGAAAGTAAGAAATAAATAAGAAAGAAAGAAATGTGCGTTGCTCTATCGTACAAAAGTTGGTTGTTTGATCGAGATTATCGTTGATTCGTAGGTTTTCTATTCTATTATTTTTTTAGGGAAATGAGTGACTGCAAGACTGGTGTTGTGACAAGAATGAAAGTAAACAAACTAAGATGGTTTGGGCATGTTGAGAGAATGAAAGATGACAGAATGACAAAAAATATATATTTGAGTGAGCGAAGAGGTGTGAAGAAGCGCGGCCGCCCGAGACTGACCTGGTCCGATCATGTCTACAAGATCCTCAAGGATGGAAGCGTTTTGAGGAAAAGGAATCGGATAGCGTGTATGACAAATTGCATGAATGTGACGGAAGCTAGGAGTGTGTGTAAGGATAGGGCTGTCTGGCGCTCTGTCCTCTGTGCCTACCCTGCAAAAGACGTGCCGTGAGGGTATAGATAGATATTTTTTTTACGCAGACGAATGACTTTGTCAACACACTTATCAGTATTATCAGTAGTAAATATCAGTATTTAGAAATCTTCTTACAATATTGCAAGACAATTTTACGATTTCCATTCTATAACATTCTATTCTAAATAAATATTCTACTTTTTCATTCCACCGTAAAATATGTCTCATAAAATGCTTAAAATAATTGATATAGGTAATTAAGCATAAATATTTCTAGGTCAACTGTTCTCCATACATTTTCGAATGTCGGAATTTAAAAATTAACAAGAAAAATTTGTCAGTTTTTGGAGCTTGACAGCTCCGCTGCTATTTACATTAGAGCAATATTTTATGAGCCTAATTTGTAGCAAATTTTGTATACTTTCATTTTTGTGATATGCAAAAATGTTGATTTCTTGAGTTTCTTGTGTAAAAAATGAGAATTTATATTTTTTTGATATTTTTTCAATGTTCTGTTAAAAAAAATTGTTGAGAAATCTCGAATTCAGATTAAGCTCCCAAAAAGAAAACATATAGAATGAAATAAATTAAAAACTACCCCACAACTTTCTTGGTAAGAGTAGGCAAAGAGAACAAAATGCCAGACTAATCCATACTAATAATACGATGTTGTTTGTTCAACTTATTTATCCGGACTATGTCATGTACAAAAGTCAGAAAGTAGTAGAATAATGGAAATAACTGGAATAGAACGTTCTGTGAAATCCGAGATAATGTCACAAAAGGAAATCTCCATATTTTCAAACAGTTTCTATTTCTTTACCTTCTATTTTTATTTCCAAGCATTTTCTTTCTTGCATCTTCAGAATGGGTACACTAACAATATCCAAGTAATTGATGCCAATTATAAAACTGAGAAAGTGTGTTATTTTGTATGCTACAACAAGATTCCTTCTATTTTCCTATTTTTCGTTTAGTTTGTTAGTTTAGACAAAAAGTAAAAACTCAGAAGGAGTATTGAAGACAGTGGAGATTTTTCTTTCTCTTTCTTTTTTTTGTTCCTTGTAGAATGTCTTTAGTTAGACAATACTCTAAACGTTGTTCGCAATAAGAAAACTGAGAAAGTGTGAACTGATCGCGTAGGGTTGTCACTTATTGTAAATTTATTCGCTTATTTAAGCATGTACTAGAGTAAGTACTACTCTTAAATTACTTGTTTGCAATATTGAGTAAAATAATAAAACATCTTATTCGTGACCTCACATTGCAATACAAAGGTCTACGATTTTGCGGCTATTGTTAATAGTCCAAGAGCCCGCTGCTTAATTTATGACGTATCTGTTTTTTGATCGAAATGTGGTATAAATGATAGCTTACCAATAGGGTATTACATCGCACTAGGGTTGCCTATCAAAATCCTGCCGCAACCCCCCCTGCCCCCCCCGAAAAGGTCCCTCTTCGCGGTTTTTCGCATTTTATAGGAATATGGTAAGAGATAGAAGAAAGTAGTCAATGACAAAAATAATCCTTGCTAAATTCTCTACAAAAAACATATAGTCAATTTTTTCGTAAGACTAGTAGTTTACCCGTAATGGCCGGTCAAAAAATAGGATATTTTTTGAAAAAATAAAAAAAATAGTTTGATTTTTTTCCTTTCACATTCTTCCACCCATTATTACTAACATTTTATGGAAAAAAAAATTTGGCCTGCGGCGCTATATCACTGGTTATTTTATGAAAAACTAATTTTTAAGAATTTTCGTCACTGAGTTTTATTGTAATAACTCCGAAATTATTAGATGTATGAACATAAGTTATAGCTCGTTTTGTAGCTAAGACTACGGTAATAAATTCGTTCTCTGACTATTTTCCTGTAGCTCTTATCAATTTTCAACCAATTTAGTTTAAATACATTTTTTTTAGTATTTTAAATGAATTTCGGTTTTGGACCGGCCATTGCGGGTAAACTGCTAGTTCTACAAAAAAATTGACTTAACATTTTTTGTAGAGAATTTAGCAAGGTTTATTTTCGTCATTGACAACTTTCTTCTATCTCTTACCATATTCCTATAAAATGCGAAAAACCGCGAAGAGGGACCTTTTCGGGGGGGGCAGGGGGGGTTGCGGCAGGATTTTGATAGGCAACCCTAGTGCGATGTAATACCCTATTGGTAAGCTATCATTTATACCACATTTCGATCAAAAAACAGATACGTCATAAATTAAGCAGCGGGCTCTTGGACTATAAGAATGTGGCATTCTCAAAAAGTAAATTTTTGAGAATCATGCGTTTCATAAGTACGTCAAATTATGTAGGGTAAATATGAAAAAAAACATTAAATTAGCTCGTCATAGTGAGCATTAATAATCTTCTTAAATTTTATTATTAATTTTTTAATTTCACTTAAATAATGAATAAATAAAATAAGTAGGTAATATCTCAAAATGGCAAGAAAAGAATAGAACTCATTGAAAACCTAATCGTAATCGCTAATTTTACTAGTAAAACTTACTACTTTTACTAGTAAAACTTAGTACTAAATTTACACCACGATAAAAAAAAATCTGAATTTGAGACAACTAGTTTTGTGACAACCCTGTTTAACATAGAATCAAAGTACATAGTACTCTAATTAACTGAATAATTTTCTAGAGCTTTCTGAAATAAAATAAGAAAGCGTTCAGTTTTATTCTACTTTCTTTCGTTCATCCCTTGTTCCGAATAGACAATAGCATTATAGGTACTTTCTCACTTTGTATAATTCCTTCTTATAATACAGAATGTAATTAGTTATTGTATTATTGTAACAATTCTGAGCTGTAGAAAATATTAAGAAGGGAGTTGGGTACAAAAGAAAGAAAAAAATTAAAGAAAGTAAATTTCAGAAGAAGACTTGAGTATTTTCTATTATCGCTAATATCTTTACGAAGCTATAATAATTACAACTGCAGAACTCAGAAAGTAAAAAAAATGTATGAAATAATTATTATTTAAGAATCGGGTATAAATGTTGTCGAGATGAGATCGCTGAGAAGTGTGTGTGAAAAAACATTAATTAAGAGATTTGTTAAGAAATGAAGTGATTAGAGAGTTAGGTGAATTGAAAATCTTGAGATGGGTCGTGTCGAGAGAATGAACGATGAAAGGATAACAAAAAAAAAAACCTTGATAAAAGAACAGGAAATGCGGCGTCTAAGAACCACATGGCTTGACCGCGTTGACCATATTCTCAAGGATGGACGTGTACTGAGTAAAAGCAATCATATAGTGTGTATGACAAATTGCACGAATGTGGCGGAAGCACGAAGAAAGTAAGTACCTAGGTATTTTCGGTCGAGAATCTTAATGTTATCAAAATTTAAAAGTTTTCAGGGCAACGTCGGATAACTCACGTAATATTTTAAAAGCTTTCTGTAATTTAACTTTTGTCACTGTTGTATTTCACGCACGATTAAGTTTTACAAATTAAGATTCATTACGAGTATTTTTGAGCGAGCACTAGACCGTGCTATTAAAGAGTTGACTAACCTCACTCCTTAGGGCCGGTTGCTCGAAACACGATAGGAACAGTAATTTATTTATTTATCGTATGGTCAAAAGAAGCATATCACATCCCTCAAAGGAAAAAGTTTGAAGGTTGGACGTTGGGCAATGATAAATTTCTTAAATTAGTAGTCAGAAATTAAATTGAACGTTCTATATGTATTCAGTCGCTGGCTCATTCAGGTATAGGAAGTCATCGAAGCTCCCTTCGTATGCTCGGAGGTTCCACTCAATCACAATGTGGCCCACAGTCTGCCTCACAGTAGATTACTGTTGCCGTTACTGATCAGTAAACGTATTAAATGGGTTGCTTCTAAATACCGATGGTGCCAGCAAAAAAATAACTTACTAAGTATATTAAGAGTATGCATAATTGCATACTGACATTTCAAAAATTTCTAAAAACGGGAGACCTTAGATCTCGACAACCGTTACTAAATATGCTTTCGAAAAAATAGAGTAGATGCGTTGAACATTTATCTAGGGAATAACCGTAAAAGATCTTTTATATCTTGTATAGATTTCTCAAAAAAAAATGTGAAGAACACCTCTGATCTTTTTTCCGAAAGACAGAAACTCGTTTACCGAAAGTCGCGGATAAAATATTTTTCTTGTATAATAATATGCAATAGAATCTAGGGAATGACCGTAAAAGTTTTTGGTTGATAGAAAATTATCCATAAAAATGGAAAAAACGCTATTTTTACGGATAGTTAGAAATCTTGCGATGGCAAATTATTTTGGAGCAATGATTTCTGTCTCCTTACTGTTACCAGCCTACGATACTATTCGTTGAGCAACCGGGTCTTAGGCGTGCTTGGCATTATTAAGGGATGAGTAAAAATAGTATTGATTGACCACCAACTTGCGTACCTGGCTTGGCTGTCTTTTAATAATTGTGGTTCATCACCCCTATATTCATTTGGAGCTAGGTTGAACATATTATAGTCAAATATCAAGGTTTACAATGGACCGAAAAGATAATAGCATGGCAACAAAAAAAAAATGACTGCAGACCCCCGTGGAGGACTCGAGGGAAGTCCTGTGTCCAACAGTGGATCTGAGAGATTGGGAAAGATCAAGAAGGTCCAATACACTTGGAATCGTTATTAGAACATATGGAGTATTATGCAATATGCATAGACGATAGTCAAGTGCTCTGTATGGTCTGTTTAATTGTATGGATGTGATACGTGAACCTTGAAAGTCGAACAGACTAGAAGCATTTCAAATGTGGCTCCATCGCCGAATGCTCAGAATTCCCTGGACAGATATGGTTTCTAATGATGAAGTCCTAAGGAGAGCTAGAGTTGACAGGGAGCTGTTGTCATCTATCAAGGTCCGGAAGATTTCATATCTGGGTCATGTGCTGCATGGAGAGAATATCACCTTCTAGGTATATTGAACGAGAAAATTGAGGGACGCCGAGGGCCCGGTAGAAGACAGATGTCCTGGCTGCGGAATATAAGGGAATGGACCGGCATTCGGAGTGTAGGGGAGCTGTTCCCAGCGTGGCAGGACAGAGACAAGTTCGCCCAAGTGATCGCCAACGTTGGGGGGACCCGACAGCGGACATGAAGAAGAAGATAGACGATAGAATTAAACAGTAAGATCGTAGAAAAAAGTAATAGTAGGTCTATGTAATACTACAAATTTCAGAAATAAAATAAGTGTCTTTAAGATTAAATTTATTCTACTATGAAATAATTGAAAAATGCGCGCCTAACACCACAAACTTGATTAATTACCGAATCGACCCCGACATAAACTTAAAAACTTTTTAAAGTCAATTAAATCGACCTACGATTACATTCCTGATAGTAACGGTGCCTAATATTTTAGGCATATTTCATCACTTCCGTCGTAGAGGCTTGTAAGTGCGCAAGAGTGACTTAGCACTTTTTACATAAATTATGATTTTATAATAAGAAGCGTTAAGTTAAGGGCTTAAGGGACCGAGAATGCCGTCACTGTCATTTCCCACGGCATTAAAATTCAAAATCGCGTGACAATCGCATGATAAAATGGTGAAAAATGCGTTTTTTTTCCGTTTTTTTGGGGTTAATTTTGCGTCTATCAAAAAACTTTTAGGGTTATTTACTACATTTTAATGCATATTCTCATTACAAAAAAAAATATACTCCGCGACTTTCGGGAGACGAGTTTTCGTCTGTCGAAAAAAAGATCAGAGGTGTTAATATTTTTTTTTTTGGGAAATCTATACAAGATATAAAAAATCTTTTACGGTTATTCCCTAGATAAATGTTCAATGCATCTACCCTATTTTGTTCCAAAGCATATTTAGTAACGGTTGTCGAGATAGAAGATCTCCCGTTTTTAGAAATTTTTGAAATGTCGGTATGCATACTCTTAGGTCAAGTTAATTATCGTTATTAAAATTTATTACCTTGACACGTTACTTCGTAATTTACTTTCAATAGACTCGGTTAATTTCGGATAATTTATTACGAAATGCTTAATTAAAAATATATTTTCATGTAGCGTGAATTTAACATAAAACGATAATCCGGTGAAATTAAACACAAAGCAGTCTCTCGATGGAAAGTTGTGGGGTAGTAGGGATTTCTTTCATTCTATACGTTTTTTTGGATGCTGAATCCGAATCCGAGGTTTGCCAACAAAATTTCGATACGGAACATGGCGAAAAATACAAAAAATGGCGAAAATATTCGTTTTCTGGCGATTTCTTTATAAGAACTCGAAAACTGACAACATTCGTAAGTTATTTTTCTAGGCAAAATGAAAGTACGTAAAATTTACTACAAAATTGCTGTATAAAATTTTTCTCTAAAATAAATAGGAACGGAGCTGTCAAGGTCCAAAAAATGGCCAAATTTTCTTATTGTTTTACATTACGAGAATCGAAAATGTATTGAAAAAGTTTACCTTGTTGCCTTCATAAGCAAATTTCAACAATTATTCTTTAAATTCATGAGTCATATTTTACCTCGTTGTAATCAGAAAACACAAAGAAAGCTATTAACGAAATTTTTATTTAAAAACACCGTGAAATATTTAGCTAGACATGTTTAAATAATTTTATTTAAAAATATAGTAATTTGTTTAGGCTAAAAATGTTTAAACCTTTTTAGCTTAAACACTTCACTATATTTTTAAATAAAATTTATCATGAAACCTTTCTCCATATTTACTGATTCCAATGAGGTAAAATATGTATCCTAAATCTGAAGAATAATTGTCAAAATTTCCATTTTCACAATTTAAAATATCAAGAAAATTTGGCCAATTTTTGGAGCTTGACAGCTCCGCTGCTAGTTATTTTAGAAAAAAAATATATATACCAAATTTGTAGGAAATTTTATGTGCTTTCATTCTGCTAAAAAGATGACCCACAAAAAGTTGATGGTTTTTAAGTTCAAATCCAGAATTCGCCAGGAAATGTAAATATTCGCCACTTTACCAATTTTTCGCCATGTTCCGTTACGAAATTTTGTTGGTAAACCTCGGATTCGGATTCAGCACCCCAAAATACGTATAGAATGAAAGAAAAAGAGACTACCCCACAACTTTCCATCGAGAAATCTAAAAGCACCGTATTAATAACGTGTCGGTTTACGACGCGTAACTTGTAACGTTCAGGTCTCGTATACCAAGTACCAACTATAAACGAAAGGATTACAAAATTTGTTGGGAAAAAGAAAATACCACATCTAACATCCCTGCTTTCCTGTGTACATGAACCTTGATTTTATTTTTTTCCTTTATTTTTTTCCATATTTATTTATATTTTTATTTCTACTTTTAATTTTATTTTTATTCCATCTCTATTTATTTATATGTGTGTGTATGTATGTGTGTGTGTATATGTATATGTATGTATTTATGTGTATATGTATGTATGTATTTGTGTGTATGAATGTATGTGTATATGTATGTGTATATATGCATATAAATTTATTTTATTCTATCTATTTAAACCTTTATTTTACTTTGTGTTTGTATAATACCTATGTACTTATCAAGAAAATAAATATTCATTCATTCATTCATTCATTCATTCATTTTAAAGATATTGTCATCCTAAGGCTTTAAATATGGATAAACAATGATTTGTTTTGTTTCTTAGTTTTTCGAGTGAACCGTGTGTATAGATAAACTTGATCGACGTTTCTACACTCCAACTGGTTTCTTCCTCTGAGGAAGACACCTGAAGGAGTGTCGAAACGTCGATCAAGTTTATCTATGTACACACACGGTTCACTCGAAAAACCAAGAAACAATGTCAATCGCACACCGTGAAAATCTTCAACATTTGATAGTACGTATATTGAAGGAAAATCCCGCGGGCTTAAGGCCCTCCACATCCCCGGGTAGCTCAGGCGCATTAATAGCGATAGTACGTATAAGTGACTGTTTCAACATTTGATAACATGAATTGAACCTTTCACCAATTGTATTAAAACATTACGATTCTACATAATATGTCCAATGTGTTATAATATTATTATAACACATTGGATCAGTCTTCGTCCAGAGACAAATATATGTATTAAAAAGCCCAAGAGTTGTGTGGGTTCATATGTGGTAGGTACCGCAGAAAAGGGCGTTGAAAAAGAAATGCACATGGAATATCAGATTCCCTACCAGGTCAAGCGATTGAGAGAATCCAGTCAGTGCATACCTCCGTGTTTGGTGTCTCGTGAAAATGCTTCGCGAGTAGAATTCAGATTGTACGGCATTTTTACGATACGTAGATTATGAAACTGCGTCACCATGTTTTTATTATTTTCGTTCCCTTTTTAAAAGTACCTACGCATACTGACATTTCAAAAATTTCTAAAAACGGGAGACCATAGATCTCGACAACCGTTACTAAATATGCGTTGGAAAAAATAGAGCAGATACATTGAACCTTTATCTAGGAAATAACCGTAAAAGTTTTTTGTATAGATTTCTCAAAAAAAAAAAAATGTGAAAAACATCTCTGACCTTTTTTCCGAAAGACAGAAACTCGTTTGCCGAAAGCCGCGAAGTAATATTTTTTTGTACTGATAATATGCATTTAAATCTAGGAAATAACCGTAAAAGTTTTTTGGTTGAAGCGATAATAACCCCAAAAAATCCAGACTACCCCACAACTTTCCATCGAGAAATGTATCTAGAGTGGACTGATAGGCTAGACATGTATTACAAAATATAACATACTCATTATTTCATATTTGCATTGTAAATTATTCAATAATTTTATATAAATAAGACTTGAAAGAGCTTTCCTTTCAAAGGCGTGTAATTATGCCCTTATTAATGTTTATTTTATCAAACGAATCTCATGTTTACAAAGTGTTATCAACAGATGGCACTAATGTCAATAATAAATCAAGATGGATGATTCGAATTTGTCTGAGAAGTTTTTATTTTATTTATTCTTCAAATGAACAACATAACTCCATACCTATAATGAAATTAGGAAGAGGTATAATATATAAATCATACATAATTGTTCACTAGGGCGAACTTATCCCAAAACTGCGTAGGTAGTGTAGGTACATTATCGCAATGCAATATTTTTTGAACTTCCTTGGGGAGGACACTTAATGCACATTAAGAAGCTTAAGGCGAACCCTATTGGTAAGCTATCACTTATACCACATTTCGATCAAAAAACAGACACGTCATAAATTAAGCAGCGGGCTCTTGGACTATTAGTAAAATTTGCCTAGAAGTGCGGGTAAAGAGGTTGCTCTTAATGCGCCTGAGCTACCCGGGGATGTAGAGGGACTGCTGGCTTAAATGATCACATTGCGCTCAGGATAACCTTCAACCATTACGCCACGCCCTGTCATGAAAGCTAGGTACTTAATTATTGATTGCATGATCGTGATGTAACCAAGATCTCACTTGTTTAATTAGTGAAGCCTGGCTTTTTGTCCTCTCAGCGTATACGTATAACATTTTGAAGCTTAAGGCTAATCCTGGGCTCACCTCTTAATAAGATTTGCCTAGAAGTGCTGGTAAATAGGTCGCCCTTAATGCGCCTGAGCTACCCGGGGTGTGGAGGGCCTTATAAGCCCGTGGGATTTTCCTTCAATTTCTAAGCTTATAAATCAGCATTATCTGGCTTAAATGATCACATTGCGCTCAGGGTAAAATTTGGTAACATTCACCCATTACGCCACGCCCTGTCATCAAAGCCAGGTACCTAATTATTGATTCCATGAACGTGCTATAAGCAAGTACCAACTGTGTTAATTTGTGAATCCTGGCTTTTTGTCCTCTCTGCGTACCCCGAATTAGACCCTATGATATACAATTTTCATTTTTCTATGTTTTATGTTCATCTGTTAATGTTTTATCCGAGCTTCACTATGGTATCTCCCAGTAGCGAAGATGCCTTAGAATACGATTTCCATGGAGTTGAATTTTCAATTTCTTCTTCTTTTCAGTTCTTTCCCTCCACTGCCGGATATAGGCCTCTTCCCGTCTCTTCCACAATTCTGCGTTTTGGGCGCTCTGCCTCCGCCCATGTCCCACCGACTCGATGATATCATCGGCCCATCTCCTTTGTGGTCTCCCTACACTTCGTTTATTTTCTTAGGGTCTCCAGCTCAGTACTCTGGGTGTCCATCTACCGTCCTTTTGCCTTGCCACATGACCCGCCCACTGCCATTTCAGTGTCCCTACTCTCTCCGAAATGTCTGAGACCCTTGACCGTCGTCTTATATTTTTAATTTAGGATGATAAAATAATAGGTATAATCTGACATAATACCATAAAAAAAGGTTACCCTGACTTTCCCGCTACAGAAATCCACCCTTCGTCACTGGGAGGGAGGTACCTACTCGTAATAAAATAAAGCCTAATATACTTATTTCAAAAAAAACATAAATCAAAGAATAAAGCAGAAGAGATTCAGGACTGGTAATCTTTACCCTTTTGTAAAAAGGGTCATATTATTATCTGGACGTATTACCCTATTCAAATATAATAAAATAACATATTTATAATAATACCTAATATATTACCTACTATGTATGATTTAATTTTATGTCGTTTATCTGTATAATAAAATTTAAGCAGTCTGCATGCTTTGTTGTAAAAAAATTTCGATAGGTGTCGTCAGTCATATTTTGTTCCATATTTAAAATTAGAAAAAAAATACGTGTAAGTACTGTGTACATTTGATGTGTTTCATTGATTTTTAAATATTTTTTCTTGTCGTCATGCTTACATACATATTATATGTAAGTATGTATTTGTGTTTCCCTTTTTTTAAAAAAAAAACGATCTGGGCTTGCATAAACAAACCCAAATACTTCCCTGCACACCTTGCACTAGGCTAAAAGCCTGTATCGCAAAGTGTGGAATACATCGTCAGCGCCGGGGTTTGAACCTGGCACCTCCCACTTGAGAGACTACCGCCTCAACCAACTGCGCCAACCATGTACTCTATTTGCGTAAGATGTTAAGTTTTCGATATTTTGTGGTAATTCCTACCCAACTGAGCATGAGCCTATACCCACCAAGTTAGACCGAATCACTTTTTTTATTTATATGAATATGGATTTACGAAAATGCATAGTAGTTTCAACGCGTCAACGTTTCAAGTGTCGCTACTGTGATCTAAGTGAACAAGTTGAGCAGCTTTGGTCATGTGGAGAGAATGTCAGAGAACATAACTATAAAGAAACTACATAATGTAGCTATATCTGAATGAGTGGATGGCACCTGTTCTGAAAGTTTTGATCAGATAAATAAATAAATAAATCTTTATTGGCCAAAACAAAAATGCATATTAATTACAAAAAAATAAGACAATCGTTGTGTGCCAAAAGGGGGACTTATTGCTAACGCAATATCTTACAGTCATACTCAGTGGCGGAAGTGTTTTTGTAAATTCCTAACTGTCTGGCATTTTATCGTCTCTGCATTCCCCACAAGGGATACGGAGTGATATGATAGATAGTTTCAACATATTTTTTTGGTTGGAAATATTTTTGACCTTGAAACTACCGGGTGAAAGCTAGTATTGTAATATAAATTCCATTCTTCCTTTTTCCATTTTGAATTTCTGACCAATGAACACTGACCGTTATAAATTTTAACGTATTTCCGTTAAAGCACTTCACCGTTAAATTTATAGCGACGTTAATATTTTATTATGGTACCTACCCACCGTTATAATTTTATTATTGTTAATATTAATATTTTTAACAACCTCCTTTGTTAAGGGTTGAATAGGTTACAGAGAAGGAATCGCAATGCCTCTTTCGCTGTTTGCTGTTTCTACGATTATGAGGTGGACGACGCCATCGTAAAATTGATGAGATGTTGTCTGATTGAATGTCTGATGAATTCATCTTATTTTTTTAAGGATCTGGGCTTGCAAACACAAACACAAATACTTTCCTGCACACCTTGCACTAGGCCAAAAGCCTGTATCGCAAAGTGTGAAATACATCGCCAGCGCCGGGGTTTGAACCTGGCACCTCCCGCTTGCGAGACTGCCACCTCAACCGACTGCGCCAACCATATACTCAAATTGTACTAGTATTATTGATTGTTGACGAACTGTAGTTTTGGACCATTTATATCCAGACCTGCATCGAACTAATCCACACCTTTTTTATAGTTTTGTTTTGTCACTATGTGATTATTGATTTCATTATTTTTTGCTGTAACTGTTTACTAATTTTCTGCATTTGACTTTCTAATGTATGTTCAATATGTAAACCTGACGATTCCAAGTGCCTTAAATAAGGCCTACGGATGACTAAAAACTAATAAAAAGACCACAAAAAACAAGCAAAGTGTGATAAAAACACAAACGAATTTTAACTCACAATCAGAACAGCTAGAGCTCTGAAACATACACGAATTATTTTTAATAGATGACATTACGATTCTGTACCACACTGGATCATCCGTCTCCAGAGATAAACATGATTTAAAGCATTTTAGGGGTGTCCAATAGTAGTGTTGTGTGGTATCATACGAATGGATGTTGGAAAATAAATTCAGCTCGAAAGTCAGATTTTGTTTAGATACTTACTTATGTAGATATTGAACGATCGAGAGGATTGAGTCACCGCATACCCTCATATTCGTTATCGTCATATCGTTTTTTTTATATGCACACCCGCCATCTATCATTGCCAAGCCGAAGAACAAGGATAATATGTAAACCAAAAATAATTCAATTAAAAATTTACTTGTTTTAAGAATAGCCTTTTTCCTTTTCAAAACGGATAGTATGACAAGGGGTTATTCAATAGGGTACTTGCATTTTTTTTTATCGTTTGAAAAATATATTAAATCTATATTTCTACTTACTAGAAAAACAAATAAAATTATGAAATGTAATTTTTATTCGTCGTTAATTTATAATAATTAATTGAAAATGTTAATTTTCTGAGGTGCTCGGAAACGAGCGGCCATTGTTTAACGTGATTGTGACGTCACGTTCATAGTCAGAAATTGGATTGTTTGTGGGTTATGTATGGAGGAATTGGGGAAAGTGACGTCACAATATGGCGGCCAGTCAAAAACCTGTTTTTGCGCTAGAATCGAATAATATGAGACTTTATTTTATAAAATACATCCACAAAGAGAGAGAATTAAAATCTCATATTTTGGGAAAACCTTAATTTATAGTTAATGTACCGAAAGCCAAAATAAAAAAAAAACATGCAAGGACCCTATTGTCGGTAGGTAGTACATGTCATAATATTATTATAATATAGGAATAGTGGGTTTTTATGAATCATTAAGTAAATTTAATGACATTAAGAGCCTAGCGGAGGCTCGGTGTGGCAGTAGAGACGATAATAAATTATTACTCACTACTTCAGACTATTTAATACAATTATAAAATTATAGAGTTACCATATTCTATGCTGGAGCGTGGAGTATACTAACCTAACCAAAATCAGATTTAATGAGTTTGAATTGCATGGCTATACTTAAATACTTACTAACTGAATTTTTATATTAAGACACAGTTAGTATGTAATGACAAAAAAATCTATAATTTTACCCAAGTTTTTGAGTTCAAACTGCCAGTTGAATTATTTTTGGTTTACAAATAATTCTTGTAAAGCGTTGTATTTTTTCTACATTCCGTAGTATTTCTAAGACAGCCGTCGCTCCTCGTTGTGTTGTGGATAAGATCCCTACTATGCGAGATGAAGGTCTGGGCTCGAATCCCAGCCGGGGTGAAATGAAATGGCAAATGTTCCTCGAGTGTAAAGTGATCATTCAGATAGGTCATATTTTTAGCGGCCGGAACTTGGGCTAATGGAGTATGACCTCGATAGATTTTATTTTATTAAATGGGGTGTATTATGTACTGCGAGACCTCGATAGATAGCTACTAACATATTCAATTACTTTAATTATTTGACAATCACTTTTACCTTAAATTACTCTACACTCCACCTACGAGTAGATACGTTAATATATTGTTTTACCTTCTTTCTGTGACCTTAAGGGTAAATTATTATCAACACCCAACTAAATTTACGTAACGCAACTATCACGGCACCACTGGCTTACAGTTGTACGCATCGTGGGTTGCATTTCAATTAGGAACCATCCCCCTCTAATAAATACTACTAATTATTGTACTCTAGGTGTTTCAGAGTAACACTTACATATGGTATATTAAATGGATAGATAGGTATATTAAATGAACATTTTTACGCGGAGGGAAGACTTGCCAACACACTTTTCAGTATTATCAGTCAGAAGAGTCTACATATTATCATTCATGATTCACATAAAATTATCAGCCTAATACTGGGAAACATTCACCTATCCAGATATCACGGATATCACAGGATTAGGCTCAGATGCGCGGGGCCTAAAACACAAGCATTGTGCCTGAAATACATGTATTTAGAAATCGTCTTACAATATTGGATTATAGGTAAATGTTTTATCATAATATTTATTATAGTTATTTTTATTTATCATATCTTATTATCATAAATTATTTATAATAATTTATTAATAAATAAACATAAACAATAAACATTAACTTTGGTGTATAATTCCTTGCCGGAGGAGCTGAAGAGGATAACACAACCAAAGCCTTTCGCCGGGAGCCTAAGGAAGCTAGTCCTGAATAAAAGACAATAAATATTGATTAAGTTGTTACATATGTGTTTATGTTATTGATGGACTTATTTTACAATAGTGATATTTGATTTTTTTTTATATATATTTATTCACAAATAACATAACTATATCAATACAATATCACCGGGATTGCCCAACTAGGTGTAACCTGTATTTGGGTCAATCCCACTAAAAATACAAAGTAAAAGAAAAAAAAAATCAAAAAGAAAAAAAAAACACAAAGACACAAAACAATGTGTTTTATGATTGACCCCCTTATACCAGTAAACTTGTACTGTCTGGGGGCTTTAAATTTAAATTTGAAGTAAGTAATATAATATAAATAATTTTCTAATGATACAAATACTTTGTGAATCATATTCTTTGATAATTGAACTGAATAATAAAGAAATTGAAATTGAATATAGAAACACTATCCCGTTAAAGACCCCTTAAGTGGTAAATATTATGATTACCACACAATGAAATTGAAGAATGTCTCAAGAATAATACTTATATTCGTAATATCTACTCAGTTTCAAAGAAATTCGGTTGTAAATTCCAAGGAAAACAAATACAATAAGATTTCGAATAATTTTGTTTACGATATAATTTCCATGAAATGTATTGTGTTCATTAAAGTGTCTTATGTAAATCCGGCATTATTATTTGTAATAAAGGAAATATGTTTACATTGTATAGAAAAATATTGTATTAATATTATTCATGAAATATTAAAAAAAATTGAATTTATTTTCTTTTTCATAAAAAATATTATCTCATAGATATAAAATAAAAAATATTTTATTTCTCCTAGATATTATTCAAAAACGGTACACCTCAAAAACGGGGTAGCCAGTAAATGCTGTGCGTATGTATAAGTTCACATCTTAGAATTGTCTTTCGAGGTCGTATACCGATACCAAACACGCCCTTCCGAGGCGCTTGGATTCCTTTATTCCAATAGCGCCTCCCACCAAGAATTGACAGAATTAAAATATGTAAAAAGATATTTATTTATTTATTTATTTATTTATTTATTTATTTATTTATTTATTTATTTATTTATTGTTTTAACGGCCACAAAGCCTTTGAAAAGTTACAATACAAAAAAAGTTAAAAAATATCAATACAATACAATACAATATACAGTAACAAACAGACAAAGGAATCGCAATTAATATTTAAGTATGTTAACACACAATATGGACAAAAAACAGTAAATAAAAATCGTACAAAACAGACTTAAAACAGAAAACACAATAGTACATGAGTACAAATGAGTTCTACTCGTGAAGCACTTTTGTGAGATACCAAATACGGCGGTATGCGGTGACTGGATCCTCTCAATCGCTTAGTGTCTTCCGAGGTTTGAGCTGGACAACATCTGATTATTATGAACTGGATTTCTTTTCGAACGCTCTTTCATACGGTACCACACATGATCCCGAACCACCCTTGGATCCCCTTGAAACTCTTTACATATTTTTGTCTCTGGAGAAGGATGATCCAATGTTATACAGAAACGTAAGTATTGTCACCGAAATTGGTTGAAAAATCGTTTACTTACAAGATTTGCACCACAGGTATTGTCGCCCAGTTTACGCATGTTTGCAAAGTTTCAGATTTCTAAGCAGTCAGAAAGTGGTTCAAAAATCGTTTACAAGATTTGCGCCACAGGAATGGAGGAGGCCAGGGCCCACAATGGACTGTAGTTCCAATGATGATGATGACTTTGTAAGGCCATACTACAACCAACTGAGTCATTGTTCGTATTATAAAATTAGTGTTGTTTTGTTTTGCATGACTCATTCTTCTATGGCATGTACAGCGCTTATGAATTTATGACGTTTGCACAGAAATAATAAAAGTAGGTACCTCACTACTCTCTGGTAAAAAAACAAACAATAATTTTGCTCTAAAAAATAACACACTGAATTAGATAGTTTTAGTGGTGGAAAAAATGAAGGTTGGTCTTGTTCTTTTCTTTTTGAAATTTATTTCGAATCTCGTTGAATGCTTGTGTTGGGCAGTTTTGTCTTTCAGATTGCACTCGCACACAAATAATTTGAAAGGATGAGGAGAGATGAGAATCTTGGCTACTATAGTCAATCTGATAATAACGTAAGAGCAAAATACGAGACATTCCCATTTTTTGTGAATGCAACATTGAAAAATTACGTCATTGGTCTAATAAAGAAAAAAAAAAGAATTAGAAAGGATCTTGTGTTGGTATACACAAACCCAAATACTCTCCTGCAAAATAAGTTAAAGCTTGCAGTAAGCTAAGTTATAGACAACGAACTATAAAATTACAGCAGAATGCTAATAAGACCAAATTGTGGATTTTCAAGTCTACGTTTAAATTAGGAATTCTCCATTGAGCGCAATGATTATGATCGACTAAAATCGAGAGTACACACAAAGATGTTCTATTTCTATGCCAAACGCCAAGGTAGACGTAACTTTGGCAGACACAAAGACGGTTTGTCGGAGTCCAAAAATATGTACGTAAATGGATGAGATCCCAGAACACGAGGGAATGACGACCGTTGTTGAAGGAGTTTAGGGCACAACGGGCTGTAGTATCAATGAAAATGAAAATTGAGACCAATTAATAAATGGCATGCCCATCACTATTTTGTAGAATGTCCCAGCACAACACTACGTTACAATATAAATATTTTTTTACGTTGTTGAATTGCGATGTAAAACATTCCCAGTAGCAACAATTTAAAATACATAAGTGGCAAATAAAAACTTTGCAGTCGCGTACTGTGTAGCGCCACTGGAATATTTTTTCAGGACAGTTTTTCAGTTTTTTAATGTTTTCCCAGTGGAGTCACGAATGGGGAAAACAGAAGCTTGTTAGACTTTTTATCAGTGAATTAATAGTTGTTGCCCGAGCTTTCGGTGAAAAAGCACGGAAAAAGCTTTCTCTTTTTATTCCCTTGTGTCGCACCCATTACGGAGCAGACAGAGAGGACAAAATTGAATAATGTAACTAACTGTCTTTTATTTTGGTAAATTTTTAATTTTCGTCAAAATCGTTTCTCTATCCGAATCAAATTGGATCAGAACCACTTTTGTAATAGAACCACCCTAAACTGAAACTATAAGCATAGAAAATACCTACTGTTCCCCCACTCTTTTAAACCAATATTATTTTCTAGTGTTCTGGACTGTTAATCCAATGGGCGTGGGCTCGATCCCCGATGCCGACCTTCTCCTCTTTACGAGAAAAGCTTTTCAAGCTTACTGTGTAGTGTACAAAGGTGTATATTTGAGGATATTTCAATATAAACCCAGGTTCAATAAAAAAAGTAGTGCTACAGAACATATTTTGGGGTTAGCTGGCAGAGATCGCAGCATTGTGTTAAGCTCGCCCTAGTAAACAAATGTTATCTTCTTCTTCTTCTCCTCAGGCGTCCCTCCACTGCTGGATATAGGCCTCTTCTAACATTTTCCAATTTTGCTGCTTTGAGCTTTGCTCAACCAGTTTCTTCCTGCGACTGGGACTATATCATCTATCCATCGTTTTTGGGGTCGTCCTACAGGTCTTTTGTTTTCCCATGGTCGCCATGTTAGGATTCTGGGTGCCCATGTCTCATTTCCCTGTCTCGCAACGTGGCCTGCCCATTTTAACTTAGCGATACTTTTAAGTTCGATTTTAACAAATGTTATAATTTATATTTTCAATGTTAATGTTATTAAATAAATAAATTTTTCGCAAAAACATTATTTTCCCGTCAAACTTGAATGACTATTTATTCGTCTTCCACGTGTAGTATTATTTTTCTTGGAAAAATAATACAATTTCTCAGGTTTTCTTTGAGAAAACTGTCCGAAAATGTATCGATTACATTTAAGCGTTCGATTGAGACAAAAAATACACGAGAAAATAAGAATATAGGTGTAGAAAAATCGCTTCCTTCCCGCGTACAATATAAATTGCCCGCACGGCTATAACTCTTATTGTATCGAAGACTATTGGGCCAGAGAGAGAGGCGAGAACCTGGAAGACTATTGGGCCAGAGAGGGAGGGAGGAAGCTGGAAATCAGAAAAAAAGCTTTAAACCAAATACTACGTGCAATTCCAGCATCAATCTTATAAGGAGACAAGTACATGAGTACACTGCGACTCATGTAACTTGTTAATTTGATTGTTCGTTGACTTAGAGGAACATTGACGTGGTGTGACTTTATGGTATAATCGTAGATATGACTGTGGGTGAACCGTGTGTTTTTTTATTTTATCAAACTTTCGGCACTTTTGTTTGTGTCATTTTTTCATGACACAGAATCGAGACAGGTATACTGAACCTTATAGTATACTGAACAATAAGTAGGTCTGCAAAATTAAAATGTTTTTTTGCCTTATTTGAAATGTTTTAAATTCCGTCTATTACATATATTTGAACAACTTGCAAAAGTTGGCACCATCACAGATCACACTATGGTAGTAAAGGACTATGGAGATGATATTTTATTTTTCAATACATGTCTACCATAAAGCACCAGATGTCATTATTTTTCCTGTTGTAATATATTTTGTACCGAATACCGAAAAAGATACTCAGCATGTGACCAGATGGGAGACAAAGTGTGGGGAGACCGAAACCGAGATGGATGGATGGCGTGGAGAGGGACCTCAGGGCAATTGGAGTGACGAACTGGAAGGTGCGGGCGATGGACCGAATAGAATGTTGAAGAATTTTGGAGGAGGCCAAGGCTCACAGTGGGCTGTAGCGCCAGTGATGATGATGATGATAATGTTTTTTTATGTTTTATTTGTATCTTAACAATATCGTTCATGCACACGTTGTTGATTTGAGTCTAAGACCTAGATAAAAAGAAGATGGTGACTGGTGAGGAGATAGTGTGTTTAGAATCGCCAGATGTCCTAGAAACTGCGAGAGACAGGTGCCTCTGACGAAGATACGTTAATTTTTTGAACCTGCATGAACCCAGCCAAGAAGACATATGTATATGAATACGATAATGCTCTGATAATTTTCCTACCAACATACAGCAGTCTCACTGTATTTCTTTATAAATTATATTTTTTCAGTATACGCCTTCCTCTTCCTCTTCTTTTTCTTCTTCTTAACGCTAGATTTTTTTATCGAACTACACGAGCAGGTAAGATCTCAACAACTAACGCCAACAATTTATTATAACGGTTAACCCCAGGCAGTCATGTTGGTGATATTTCTTATGTCTTATGTGATACAACCCCAATACAACATACTACCCTACTGTGTAATGGTGGGTTACTGGACCATGATATTATAGAACAAAAACAAACACAGAACGCGCCATAACAGAACTAAATACGTTCGATACAGAAAAAACAATACCTAGAACGACGGAAATTCAGAACAATGTCAATATCAAACTGACCATTACAGAATAGCATAAAACAAGTTAAGGAAAAATGAAACACTAATTATTTAGATTAAAATCAACGGCGGAGATTCTGGCACCAACATGTGTCAAGAATGAACAACGTCAGACTTCCATACATCGCTTTGCATGGGGTGCCTGATGGTCAACGCCCGCCAGGAAGACCAGCGAAGCTGCGATGGAGAGACAGCTGGAGTTCCATATCACCTGTCACTAGAGAGACTCGCTGAGTCTAGACACAGTTTAACAAGAAAGTAAAAATAAAAAAATTGATTATAGATTTCGCGATATGGGGTAGTTTTATACCTATTATTGGAATAGTTTGACGTGTCAAATAAACCTCGAATTATTTTCGTGGAGGTGATACTGTTTACAATATAAATGATACAACCTTAACATACTACCCTGATTTGCAATATGGGGTAGCGTTTTATCCTATTAATGGGGCAGTTTGACGTGATAAGGTAATCTCTAATTTTCGTAGAGCTGATGCTTCTTACAATACAGGGTACAACCTGGGAACCTGGTATATACTACCTAACAGCTAGTATTATATAATTCACCTCAATATAGGGTAGCGTTATATCTATTATTGGGGTAGTTTGGAGCAATAAAATAGGCAATTCACAATATTGTCTATTGTATGTAACGGTTGTTGTTAGCACTTTCTCAAATTGTCGTTCTCAAGGGTGGATTTTGGAATATTAGAAAACTTTTCAAAAGTGAAATTTCGAGATGTACTCTCAAAACAAGTTCATAGTATTGAAGAATATTGAGTGTTTTGACTCAAGGTTCTTGATGCAAGTTCATTGTAAAGAGAGATGAGTGACTGTTTGTAGTGAGTAGAATAAAAGTGAATAAGCTCAGATAGTTTGGGCACGTTGAGAGAATGAATAACGACAGGATTACAAAAAAAATGTATATGGGCAAAAGAAGGTGGTAGTCTAAAACTGAACTGAATGGATCATGTCGAAAGGAATCGGAGAACGTTTATGAAAAATTGTATGAGTGTGACGGAAGCAAGTAGTGTGTGTAGAGACAGGGCAGTCTAGCCTTATTAGTCGATTGGTGGTCGAAATTTCGTCTCCGATAAAAATTATAGTTCACCTGGTCAACAATCCGAATCGTGGTAGATAAAGGTACTAAGCACTCATAAATCTCAGGAAAACTCAGGACAACCAACACCTACTAGTATGTCCTAAAATCGGGGAGACATGCGGGCGAGAAGATCTCATAAATGCGAATGACAGGGACGTACATGTGGCCAACTATTGGAGGTTCTTGATTTGAGGCATCCGGACACGGAAAGTAAGTAAGTACTCATATATAATATGCTTTTTTTAGGATTATTGAAGTTTCAGTGCAACAAAAAATGTATGTATTTTAAATATAAAATGATTGTCAGATACAGACAAATTTCAAAAAAAAAACTTTTATTTTGTACCTACAGTTTGACAGTTGTTTTTATATTTTGACAGCTCGTCAACAAATTTTGAGATTTTGACTGCGTGAATATGTTTCTAACCGACATAATCCATAAGTAATACAATAATAAAATTTACGAATACATCTTAAAATGGGTAGTTTTGCAAATAAAGAGACTTATAAGGCCTCATCTGCGTGTAAAAGATATGAATGCTCGAAACTTTCATCTCATCAGTTATAGTGTCTAGCAAAAAACAATTAGTAAACTGATAGCAAACGCCATTGCCAATTCGTTTGAAATTTTGAACTAGAAATATTTAATGACCAGGGGGGGTACTTTGTAAGCTTTCTCGCCCTAAACACGTAGATAAAATGTTTTAGGAAAATGACCCTTATGACGATATACATAAGGTCGTTTTTCGTGTGCATTTTATCTGCGTGTTTCGGGTGAGAAACCATTAGAAAGTTCCAGAACTGATTTCGACACGAGGGTTTTCGGAGCCTCGGTATATTTTTTATGTCATCCTTTCGTAACTCATTCTTTCTACAATGTCCTAACCATCTCAACTTGTTCACTTTCATTATAGTTACAACATCCGTCTTACAGTCATTCATCTCTTATTACAGTGTAACCATCCTACCACGAAGTATCACATACAAAATTGTTCAGAAAAACATTTGGATATATTTATTTATTTATCGAATGGGCAACATCTAGGGCTGCCACCTCTCAAAGAGGGCAGACCCGGAGATTTGGAAAAAAAAAATATTTTTTACCTATTTAACCTATTTTTTTTATTGTAGTACAAATGTGGAAGAAAAACTTGTAAATAGCGCCGCAGGCGGAAAAATTTTGTGAGATTGAGCAAATAAAGTCGTGGTGTAAACAAGTTTATTTTCCATAAAAAGTAATAATAATACTGAACGAATCAAAAAGGTAGCGCCGCAGGCGAATTTTTATATGAAACTGTTTAATTTTTAATGAGACTTAACGGATTTTCATAATATATAAGTCGGCAGGGGGCTTCCCGGTGATAGTTAAGCCACTCCGTCTCACCACCCAGTCTGACCCGGAGATATACTATGCTAACCCGGAGCCCAGAGAACACCATTCAAACCCGTAGACTCCGGGTCAAACCCGGAGAGGTGGCAGCCCTAGCAACATCACGCCTATATCATTTAACATTCGTTATGTTAAAGTGTAAAAACATGTTAGAAGCGCAGAGTGAACTGCTTGTCAGAGACTTGAATCTAGATTTTTTTAAGTATTGTATTGGGATATAAAAGTTGAGGTAGTCTCCGTATGTTTCCAAATGGAACAATTGTAGGTGAAAGAATATTAAGCAGGCAAGTAATAAAGTCATTCCTAAATGATCACAGTCAATCCCTTGTGGGGTCGACAGAGAGAATGAATAATCAGAAAATAACGTAATTATTACCTACTCTTAATTGGTTTTATAGACTCGTCAATTTGTTTCAGATTTAAAATAGATAATAAAAAATTGATTCCGCAAATACTTACGTTTCCTTATGTTTAAAAAAAATGTATAAAAAATATTGAATAAATACCTTTTTTATGTTTATCAAAACTTTTTTTTGTAATCACTAAAACTGCACTATGTACACTTTATCCACAAGACATTTCGTTTTTTTTTTTTACGAAATCCACTCTTTATTTATATATTTATTTATTTATACATCAATAAAACACTTAACAACTTTTTGGATAAATATTTTAAATTTAATATATTTACAACATCGTAAAACACACCCCTTTCGAAAAAAAAACACTACACACACATGAGAATCAAAATAAAATAAATACACAGTATTAACTTGAGAACGAAAAATACCACAAATTCGTCAATTTAACTCAAAAATATGCCACAAAAATAGGTGTAAATCAATTCTGTGCTATATCAGTGTTAAAAGGGTTTAACCTTTTGAAAATTTAACCTATCCAAACCCCCGAAATCCACGCGCGATTCGTTTTTTTCTAATAATTTGTTAAACACTTTCCCTACATACGATTCTCGGGACGTGTTCCAAAGGACTGGTTTGGGTTTGAGGTTATGTTTACTACGCAGCCTTTCTGCGCATCCAGTGACGACGGGATACGGAATTCTGCGAAGTGTCACGAGAGCATTTTCAGCTGACTGGAAGCAGGGGCTCAGAACCCACACAGATAAAAAAAATCGGTTAGATTGAAAAAAAAAAGTGTTTTTAAGATAATTTTTACTCAATTCACTGAATAATTCTAGATAAGCTTCGCAAATTTTTAAACGATTTTATTCATCCATCGTTTTCCGTTGTCTATTGTCTGCGTTTACATCTCTTCAAATTTTAATAACTTTCCAATGTCCCAGCACCTTGAAATTTTGCCCACATATTTGCTATAGGTGACAGTATGTTTAATATTGTAGTACCTACTGTTTTATCATAACACACTTTTCATTTGGTAAATTTTAATTAACACAATTGTGTTTTAGATGAAGTATTTACAACTTAAGCTACTCCTGAATGTACGTAACATCTATAACCTCCAATGCCGCTCTCCGGCTGGTCGATAGTGGCTGGTTTTTTCGCTTGTTAGTTTGTTATATTTGAAATCCCTTATGTTTTTTTTTTTAATTTAAAATTTGACTTTTACAAGTCGCTCAAAAAATTACTAAAAATGAGTGGAGGCCAATTCTGTAACCCGGGGGTCAATGAAAAATAATATATTTTTTAGAAATATTTTAGACAAATATTTTGCAAAACGAAGAAATGAAATGAAACAAATTATACTTATACTTTTGTTAATAAAACGAAGAATACTATAATTGGCGCTATAAAATGTAAATATATATAACATATCATATTATGTATTTAGCTGTTGTATTCTCTGAATAAATAAATAAAAATAATATTAATAAAAAAAATGGTTTGCGTTCCCTTTATTCACCCATCTCCTTGTGAGAGATTTTCTCTCAACTCATTTCCCGGAAAACGTTCGGCTCTCATTCGGTATTCTACGTTCGACGTTCGTTACATTCATTCGCCCCAGGCGAGAGAAAATGTGCCGTAGCCAGCACAATATCTCCAACATGACACGAGAGCGAGACAAAACATACGCAAACCACACGTGATAAAACGAGACAGACGATCTGAAAATCTGGAAAATTACACCAAATATTATTCAGTATAAAATATTTCTGAGCTACAATTTTCTCGTGGAAATAATTTTCCGTCTCACTTTGACCAATGTCAATTTGTATGGATTTGTAAGAAAGAGATGTTTAGGTATTACCTAGTGGTTGTGTTTTGAAATTTTCAAACGTATGATGGAACAAAAAATTATCTCTTTCTCTTTTTATCTTTGACTAAACCGAAGCCGCCGTGAATTTGAAGCCCTGACACTGAAATAAAATGTCGGAGGTCCGTACGATGAAATCTGTTTTTGTGAATTACCAAAATTTTTGTGTATATTAAAAATCGATGAATGTGTCTCTCCGTAATGTTGGTATACCTACATTAAGAGTATACATACCGACATTTCAAAAATTTCTAAAAGCGGGAGACCTTATATCTCGACAACCGTTACTAAATATGCTTTGGAACAAAATAGGGTAGATGCATTGAGCCTTTATCTAGGGAATAACCAAAAAAATATTTTTATATCTTGGATAGATTTATCAAAAAAATAATTTAAAAACATCTGTGATCTTTTTTCCGAAAGACGAAACTCGTTTCCCGAAAGTCACGGAGTAAATTTTTTCTTGTACTGATAATATGTATTAAAATCTAAGGAATAACCGTAAAAGTTTTTTGATATTCACAAAATTTACGCCAAAAAATGGAAAAAAAACGCTATTTTTACCATTTTATCATGCAATTGTTCACGCGATTTTGAACCTTAATGCCGTAAATATACCGTAAGCGTGTTTTACATTTACGCAATAAACTGGCAAAAATATGCATCATATCCGTACAAAAAAACATTACTTCTTTAAAAGCGTATCACCAACATTAGATAAATCGATGTATGCCGAATGAACCAGATACCTAGGATTCATTTTTTCTAACAATCACTACTAGGTAGGTACTATAAGTTACAAAAAAGCAGATTATTATAGTGTTATTTCTATTTACTATTTAGGCCGGCTTAAATTAGTTGTTTGTAAAAAAGTACCAAAAAATCTCTCTGAATTAAGAATCACTGTAACCATGCGACCTTGAAATGCTTTGTTTACGCAATTTGAGTCGTTCTTTTTTACAAACAACCCAATTTCGGACTACGAATTTCATAATATTGTTTCAGTGTCAGGGCCTCGATTCACGCCGGCCTCCACTAAACTAAAGCATGGTGAAAGTGCGAGTGGGATGGGTGTATGGGGTGAAAATTGATGTGTTTCGTAGTACGTACGTCTCCCGTCGTATAGAACGAGGTGGCGCTGGTGGTAGGCTGGTGAGGTGAGCGAGGGAGTGAAGGGGAACAGGCATTCTAGAATAAATTGTTTTTTGAATTCATATTTTGACGCATATTCTTTAGAGTTGACATTTGTATATTACTACCAGGTAAGAATATCATATAAAGGGATGTCATCTCGAAAAAATATTTTAATCGATTTTTTTTAAATCATATATTTTTTTTCGTACTTTGAGAAAGAAATGCATTGTTTTTTTATGTCGTCTTTTTCTTCTTTCTCAGCCGTTTTAATTCCGATGCCGGATATAGATATTCTTGTCCTTCATCCCATCCACCTATTTATTTATACGTGTTTTTATGTATGTATTATTAGTATTGTATATATTATTATTATTTTCAGTTTTATTTTTATTTTTATTCTTTTTCATAAACTTGTATGTATCAAATTCATGTCACAAGTGATTGGTTGGCAGACATTGCCTATGGCAATAAACCCGCCATTTGGAGAATTTTTTTTTTCAATAAAGGTTTTATTTATTTGTTTATTTTATTTATAGGTCTCCTCTTTGACTTTCCACAGATCTCTATCCTGGGCATGCTGCATCCACTTGCTTCCTGCGATTCACCTCACATCGTCAGACCATCTGGCCTAAGGTTTTCCTACATTCCTTTCGCTTTTATTTATCTTCATCTGTTGTTGTCTGCGTCCACATTTTACTCATCAAATTTTATTGAGCCAGTAAACGTCAGGTTTTCGTAAAACTTGCGTAAAACCTTTTACATCTTGTTCAGCGGTAAGGTTCGCCACTCATTCTGAGTGTCACATATTATTCAGTTAGAGTGCATGGTTGGCGCAATTGGTTGAGGCGGCAGTCTCTCGAGCGGGAGATGCCAGGTTCAAACCCCAGCGATGGCGATGTATTCCACACTTAGCGGTACAGGCTTTAAGCCTAGTGCAAGGTGTGCAGGAAAGTATTTGGGTTTGTATATGCGAGCCCAGATCTTTTCTTAGTTATAAAAAAAAAAACCAACGTCAAAATGAATAACATTCAAAACTAAAGAAAGTCCTGACGCCGTTATTTCGCGGTATGAAGATAGGAGATCAAGTTCACGATTGTATGGTTGAAAACTTAAGTCAAAATACCTAGAACTTCGATAAAAAAAAATCGATTCTAAAACATCGAATCGACGATTGTACAAGTGTCGTGCGCGTCTCAACGTAACCGTCCCCTTAAATGAAATTAAGAGCAATACATTTTTTTGATAAGGACTGTTAAAGAGACAGATAACTCCATTTTCCTTACTTTTTTGTTCAACTTTTTACATTTTTACTTTTATATTCTTTTGATTTTTACGCCATGATAATATTGTTATCTTCCAGCAATAGGCACCTACCTATTATTTTATGTAAAGTCTGTACCTATGTAATAAAATAATTTTACAGATGTAAATTTACAGGTGTAATATTACACTTTTGGAGACATTTTACTAAGACATACTTAAATATTGGGGGTACCTGCCTAATGACAACATCCTCTGTGACTGCGGAGCGACCTAGGGAACCTATAAATGTAGGAAGACTTAATGGATAAAGCCATAGACAAAACTTGACCGCCGCGATTTACGAACCTAGCATTTCTGATAGGTATACGCCATTTTTTTCTCGATGTAAAGTATGCAAATTTACCACTTAATTACATAGGTTATATTCCAAAGGTAATTTCCACACTGATTATACATAATGAGTCGCAAAAATCACTGAAATATCACCAGGTTTCATGCAATTGTGGACAACCAATATGACACACAATCATATGTTTGTAGCTCCCGTGGCGTCCAACATATAGATTTGTCATCGATATTAGAAGGGGCTCAATGTTCAATAGTTCTTCCCGCCTTTATATAGGTTCCTTAGAGCGACCCAGGTCGACAGCCACCTACTAATATGTCCCCTGATGGGAGAGAGCTGCACCCCTGAGGACCTGATTCTAGGGAATGACAAGGCGATGTATGTCGCCGCATATTGGAGTGGCAGGGTATGACCCACCCGGACACGTCAAGTAATTGTATTATACGTACCTGTCAGAAATGGAGTACAGTGGATTTCTGTGGCGGGGAAGCATATTTTTTTGCAATATGTCAGATTAGACTTACCCCCGTTTTCACCAACTTTTACCTAAGAAGGAGACCCCTAAGAAATTTCCATACAAAAACAGAGATAATATTATATTTTTTGACACGCAGGCCTACCAACCACACCCTAATTCCATACAAAATGCAACACGCAACTCACCTACGTTAGGTGCCCAAATATCTCTGCCCAGGCTAGGTGAGTTGCGTGTTGCATTTTGTATGGAATTAGGGTGTGGTTGGTAGGCCTGCGTGTCAAAAAATAGAATATTATCTCTGTTTTTGTATGGAAATTTCTTAGGGGTTTCCTTCTTAGGTAAAAGTTGGTGAAAACGGGGGTTATTATTTTATCATCCTAAATCAAAAAGGTAACTTGATGGGAATCATACTCTTAGGACCCTTCGTCTCTGCAGTGAGTACTATAGTATACTATACCCTCACGCCACCTCCCTTGCGGGGTAGGCAGAGAGAACGGATCGCCAGACTTTCCTATCCTTACACACACTTCGGGGTTCCGTTACATTCATGCAATTCCTCATACACATCTACGATTACTTTTACTCAAAACACGTCCGTCCTTGAGGATCTGATCAACATGGTCCAGCCATGTGGTTCCTGAACGGCCGCGTTTCCGTGCACCACTTCTTTCACCCAGGTAAATTTTCCTTATTATCCTTTCATCGTTCATTCTCTCCACATGTCCCAACCATCTGAACCATCTCACATTGTTAACTTTCATTTTAGTCACAACATCCGTTTTACTCAACTCTCTAATCACTTCGTTTCTTATCCTATCTCTCGACGTTTTTCCACACATTCTTCTCAACGATTTCATTTCGACAGCAATGAGTACCTTCATGGGTAATTGTTCGGTTGTAGTGCAGACATAGTATTTAAAACTGATATTATATGCTAAAAATAAAAACTAATTGAGTCATGTGAATTTCGACAATAAAACTATTTTAGAAACACTGTACGTTCGAAATTAGAAATTGAAATTGTGACGTAAGTAAGCGAATAATAATAATCATACAAATGAAATAACTCACAATCGTTGTCAGGCGCGAGGTGTCATCATAATACGATTCCCATCGGCTTCCCTTCCTCGTACCTTTTGTTTGTGAGTGCTAGATTAATAACTTAAAAACATCATAATAACATTTGGACCACTTATTTGGCGCCGTTTAGCGATAAATATCGCCCCAAGGGCACCTTACACTTGGTTTAATTGCAAAAAAATAAAAATATTATAAGACCCGCGAAATAATTTAAAAAATCAATTAAAATAAGATTGAAAATGAGATGTCATTATATTGTTTCACTGATTATTGTCACAAATGTTAAAAATATTCACAGATTTATTACTAAAATAGTTAAAGTAACATCACAGAAAGTTAACTGACTCACAAGACGCACAAAAATTAAAAAATAAATAAAAATAAAACCTACATAGAACAAAATTGCTATAGTGGCAGCTAGAACAGCGCCATCTTGGCATATCGTATGTATTATGGTGATACCAGATGGGCGCCACGAATATTGAAGTGGAGGCCTTAGACAGAAAGAAGGAGTGTCGGAAGGCCACCAAAGAGATGGACCGACGACATTGTCCAAATCACTGGGGGAAACTGGATGCGGAAAGGTCAGAGCAGAGACGAGTGGAAACAGTTGGAAGAGGCCTATTTCCAGCAGTGAAGGGCTGAAAAAAAGAAGAAGATTTACCAGATTACCTATGAGGAGAAATCAGCCTCGTCACTGATATTTATAATACAGCGATTTACAAATGATAAATTTATAATTCCATGCAATAGGAATAAAGTAATATACAAAATAATAATAATAGTAATAACAGACGTACGTTTGAAGGTAAAACTGTTGTACAGAATCCATTATAACTTTTGTGAAAGGGTCCCGTAATTGAAAAAGTTTTAAAACCACTGACATGTGTGGAAAACAGCCAACCAAATAACGTAATAGGATACGTCAATTAAGATAGCTTTCCTGTGAATAAACAGCAACCGTCTCGGTCTAACGCCTAAAGGCGTTGTCGTGTCGTGCGAGGGAGACGGATATAGAATAAAGTTTGAGAATTGGTGGTTTTAAACGCAATATCGAAGGAAGTTTTTTGTAACAATACTATTATTTGTTTAACTCTCTCAGACCTGATGTGGCTACCACACGCTCGCCTAGGCTCGTGTGAATGAGTAAAAAGACGTGCGGACGGGGTGATTGTCTTAGATTGTGTACGTAATCGACGGTTAACGTCTTTTTACTCATTCACACAAAAAATGTCGAGGATCGGAGAGCATGTGGATATTTTGTGCGTTACTCAAAAACCTATTAACCTCAGGAACTCATTTTTCTATAAAAACCAAGAAAGTCTCGAAAATGTTCAATTTTTCTTCAATATTTTTCATCCACAATATTCTAATTCCTCATTTTAAGACCGAAAGGTGAAGTGAAAACTTTTCTGCAGATCTTTTGGAACTTACAGACCGCAATAATGCAGATCTTCCAGAACTTCTATAATGTGGTTCAGCAATATTACAGATCTATTGAAACAAACAGATTCGCAATACTGAATATGTTTTTTGATTAGCAGATCCGCAACAATGCAGATCTTCCAGAAGTTCTAAATAGTTTTTTTAATAAAATAAAATTTAAAAAATAACATATTTCGTGATAATCAATCCGTATCTCTTTGGACTAACAGCTTTGCAATGCTGAAAATCTTTCAGAATTAGCAGTTCCGCAGTCATGCAGAAATTTCAGAAAAACATTTCCCCAATAATGCAGATTTTTTAAATAACAAGTCCACAGGAACGCAGATCTTTTTGAACTATCTAGTATGTAATAGTGCAGATCTTTTAGGACTATCAGCTCCGCAGCATTGCAGATAGATCTTTGAGAACCTGCAAGTCTGCAATGATGAAGATCTTTCAGAATTTCCGGTTCCATAATAATGGAGATCTTTTAAAAATAGCTAGTCTGCAATAATGCAGATCTTTTGAAAATATTTACAGATTCGCAAATATGCCGTTAATCTTTTTTTAAGACATTTTCCCAATAATGCAGAAACAAGTCCGCAGGAACGCAGATCTTTAAGAAATAGCTAGTCTGCAATAATGCTGATCTTTGAGAACCAGAGGGTACGCAACTGTGCAGATCTTTCAGACAACCCTCAATAATAATATGTTCATTTCCTGTAAATTTCCTGTGAAAAACTTAGTGTTATAAAAGTCCGATTTAAATTTCCTGTAACGGCGACTCCTTATCGCTTTATAAGTTAAATTCTCTGTAATTGTTATCAAAGTTTAAGAGTATGCATACCGACATTTCAAAAATTTCTAAAAACGGGAGTCCTTATATCTCGACAACCGTTACTAAATATGCTTTAGAACAAAATAGGGTAGATGCGTTAAACCTATATCTAGCGAATACCCGTAAAAGATTTTTTATATCTTGTATAGATTTCTCAAAAGAAAAATTAAAAAACACTTCTGATCTTTTTTCCGAAAGACGGAAACTCGTTTCCCGAAAGTCGCGAAGTATTTTTTTTTGTACTGATAATATGCATTAAAATCTAGGTAATAACTGTAAAAGTTTTTTGATAGACGCAAAATTACCCCAAAAAGTGGAAGGACGCTATTTTTACCATTTTATCTGGCAATTGTTCACGCGATTTTGATCCTAAATGACTGTGACGTCATTCTTGGTGCCAAGCCCTTAAATTCCTTGTAATTGTTGCCAAAGTTTAAGTACTCTTTTGGTACCTGACTCTAGGAGTATATTTTCTTGTCTTTATCTCAAGACTTTTTGTTTCAGGGGATAATTTTGCTGTAAACAAAACGATTTTGAGGCACTCACTAATTTCCTGTGGGACTACTGTCTAGAGTAAAGGCGGGGAAAGGGATGGGAAGAGGATGGGAAAAAGGGGGAAGGGATCATGGGCGTCGTCAGCCTTGGAGCTAGAGGGGGCAACAAAATATTTGAAAAATTATATGATGATTTGATATTTGCGTTCTGTGTCCTATTTGTTTTATATGACATGATTATATGTTTGAGTTTCGCTCACCTATTTCTCAATTTAATTATATGTACCCAGTTCATTTCAAGTTTTGGATGCGCATATATGTTTTGCAATGTTTTTTGTTTATATTTTGGTTTACTTTTTTATTGTTACAATACTCGTATATTTTGTACCAATGGCCTAAAAAGCCGTGTATGATTGGAAATAAATAAATAAATAAATAAAATGCGTGAATAGCGCAGATTTTTTTGTGAGACATAGTGATGAAGGTCCTTTATTTGAAAATGTATATAATATACTTTGCACAATAATATGTATGAAAGGTATTTTTTATAACAAAGTAACAAAAAAATAGCGCCGCAGGGAATTTTTTTAGAAACTGATGGATTTTCATACTAATTTTAGGAAATTTATGACATGATGAGAAAATATGTGGTAGTATTGTGATTTTTTGTGAGGTTTTATCATTTAGTATGAAAATATATACCTATTTCCAGAGCTGGGCAGAAAAGCGTTGTTCCGTTAATCGTTAATTAACGAAGTTAAAATATTAGTTAACGATTTAACGCTTTTCTCACCTTCATCAATTCTTAACGGACTATTTAACTTCCGTTACATTTTACTTCCGTTAATTAAGTCCGTTAATATTTGATTGTTTGCACAGACATCATCCACTGTCGGCGTTGGCATTAGATAATCCGAGGGTTGTATGGGGTTATATGTGGTAGTGTGGTATCGCATGTGGGTTGGGAGTTGGAAAAGAAATTTCACTTTGTTGGGATACATCGCGATAGTGTAAATATGATAGTGGTTGTACTTATGTAGTTCTATTTCATGCCATTTAACCGCGATTTTTTTACATTAACGCTTTAACTGATTAACTTTAACTTCCGTTACATTTTTCAAAATGTAACGCTTTAACGATTAACGAGGTTAACTTTTTAGTTAACGGATTATCGATTAACGAAGTTAACTTTTTGTTTAACGGTGCCCACCTCTGCCTATTTCAATCTCTAGAGGGGGCAGCTGCACCCCATGTCCCTGGCGACGCCCATGGAAGGGATGACAGTAACGAAGATGATGTAAAGTGTTGACTTTATTTATTTTTTTGGAAACTTCAAACTTTATTTTCAAATTGAATTGAACTCTGAAAATATTCAAATGTCAACTACCTATCAAGATTTACATTGTCTATTTTTTGCAGGAGGACAATTTGACGAAACTAAATAACATCTTGGTTTTTTGATGTCTTCGTCAATTTCATTTTTAGATGTCTACCTATTGGCTGTCATAAAGCGTCATTTGCAGGATAAGCAGAAGTCCAGACTGCTGAAATTATTATTAGGTAGGTACTTGTGCTGTATAGTACCAAAACATGCAATATTTTTTATTGTTCTATCTATCTATCTATACTCTAACGCCACGTCCCTTGCAGGTTAGGCAGAAACGACAAAGCGTCAGACAGCCCTATACTTACACACACACTCTTAGCCTCCGTCGCATTCGTGCAATTTGTCATACACGCTCTCCGATTCCTTTTACTCAAAATGCGTCCATCCTTGAGGATCTGGTCAACATGGTCCAGCCATCTGGTTCTTGGACGGCCGCGTTTCTTTACACCACTTCTTTCATACAGGTAAATTTTCCTTGTTATCCTTTCATCATTCATTATTTCCATATGTGTATATTTTATGTTTTCGTCTATTTCATGTTTAGATGTCTACTTGTTATCAGTCATAAAGCGTAGTTTTCAGGATAGGCAGAAGGCCAGACTGCTGAAAATATTAAGTACTTGAACAGTTTAGTATCAAAACCAACAATCTTGTATTCCTACAAGAGTATAAAATAATGAAGGATGAACATTGTAGGGCTTACGACTAACCTCGGCTGGGTTAAGTGATCACTTTACTAGGTAAGTATACCTACATCAAAGTTGCCAGTTTATTCTAACAATCCAAAAAATGGCTAGTTTTTTATACAACAGCTCTGAAATATAACTTGAAAGTAGCGAAAAAATGTAACCATATCTTATTATCACATCAAGCAACACTAAACCAAGTTTGATCAGTGAGACTTCTGAACAAATACACTAACGCTATTGGCAAGCAACAATCCCTCTGTGTATACAGAATTTTAACATTATTTCTCAGAACTAATCTCATCAAATTTCCTTTCCCTACGCCTTTGACGACAAGGATACTAAGGAGAATGTAGAAGAACAATAAGAAAACCTTCAAGTTGTTTCAAGACCTCAGAAGAATTTGACACTGGTAGGAACACTCTGCATTAGGGTGATTGCCGAAATCCACAAGAAGAAGAGGAAAAAAATGGACAGTAGAATACAGTGGCGGATCCAGGATTCAATTTTGGGGGGGGGGGCTGAATGTCGTCACATGGTAAAAAGTACTGTCACTCAACGTTTTGGGGGGGGGGGGGGCTAAGGGGCTGAAACCCCTAGATTTGTTGTATATAAAGTACTGTCACTCATGGTTTTGGAGGGGGCTTCAGCCCCCTAGACCCTCCCCTGGATCCGCTAGTGGTAGAATATATATTTTTTTTCTCGATTTTTTATAATGCTTCGAAGTTCTTCACACAGATGTCGTTAAATGTACATTAAAATAGAAAGCTTCTATTAGAGATTTATTAACACATTAAGTAGCAGGTACCAGAAGGTGTAGTGTCGTGTACTTTGTGCAAAGCATTTGCTTTACCTGACAAAGCTTCGCATGAGAGATGAATTACTCTAAACTAAACTGTTCTTACAAATATTATTTGTATTGTTGCAAGTGCTTCTCACTTTGTTCTATTCTATTCTATTCTATACCCTCACGCCACCTCCCTTGCGGGGTAGGCAGAGAGAACGGATCGCCAGACTTTCCTATCCTGACACACACTTCGGGCTTCCGTCACATTCATGCAATTCCTCATACATACTCTCCGGTTACTTTTACTCAAAACACGTCCGTCCTTGAGTATCTGGTCAACATGGTCCAGCCATGTGGTTCTTGGACGGCCGCGTTTCCTTACACCTCCTCTTTCACCCAGGTAAATTTTCTTCGTCATTCTTTCATCGTTCATTCTCTCCACATGACCCAACCATCTCAACTTGTTCACTTTCATTTTATTCACAACATCCTTTTTACATTCACTCAACTCTCTAATCATTTCGTTCCTTACTCTATCTCTCAATGTTTTTCCACACATTCTTCTCAACGATCTCATCTCGACCGCATTTATACTTGATTCATCCTTCTTCAGCCATGTCCATGTCTCACTTGCATACATCAGTGTTGGTACCAGGATGGCTTTGTACTACATAAAATAAAATAAGAAATGTGATGCAGTTGTCCCACGATTACCGATTCTTACAACAATGAGACGGTTAGTATAATAAAACAACAATTTGTCGATTTTGCGTAAATTGAGTGATGAATGTGGAAAAGTCTTTATTGTAAAACTTCGCTTTTTAAGATACCTATTAATATGACAACACAATTATCGTCCAAATTTGTAATAGAGATTATAGAAGTGACTTGGTTTCAAATAATTGGGTGACACTTGGTACCCCGATAGTCTTTCCCCTGACATCGACAGTTAGAAAAAATACATGCGTTCGTTAAATGTGTGCAATATATGGGTACATGGTTGGCGCTGTTGGTTGGAGCGGCAGTCTCTCGAGCGGGAGGTGCCAGGTTCGATTCCCGGCGCTGGCGATGTATTCCACACTTTGCGATACAGGCTTTTGGTCTAGTGCAAGGTGTGCAGGAAAGTAATTGGGTTTGTGTCTGCAAGCCCAGATCCTTTTTTATATAAAAAAAAATACGTAAATAATTGATATGATTTTCACAATCGTCAATATTAATCTACATGTTTGTTCGGTAATTTGGCGTAAGACATTGCTTTTGCAATAAGTCTGCCCTTTGGCATACTTATGTGTCTAATAAGTCTTATCTGTTATTTGGTCTAAGGCTAATAAAGATTTATTAACTTATTTATTTATATCGTTTAATTTACAATACTTATTTTTTTTTCGATTGTTTTTTTTTTCTTTCATAACTTTGTGATATTGTTAATTTTAATTAATATAAATATTGTTAACTTGTTTATTGTATCATAAGTCATGTTAAAGGCTCACGCCGTTGATGTGTATAAATAAATAAATAAATACCTACCTACTTTTAATTTATTTACGTATTTATTAAACAATACAACTTCATACTTTAATCAGAATTACAATATTTCGAAGATATACTCCCCACTCAGCTGCTATTACTCACTTGTATCATGAGAGTACTGCGATAATTCTGATTCACCCGTTTTTTTAACGAATTTCCGCTAAGCAAAGAACCTCTTATCCCAGTGTTGCCTGTAGTAACAGTTTCCACATTTAGATTGCATAGTATTCAAGCAATGAATTGTATTGTTATGAAACTTATACTAGAATATTCTACTATACTGTACTGAGAGTAATATCATGCGCTCCGCATTCAGATACACGCTACAACTTTATTATAATAACTAGTGGGTCCCGTGAATACTACATATGTTCACGAAATTTGGCATTTTTTATTAACTAACTACTCATACTGCCATTCTTCCACGCCGTTCCAAAGTTCTTCGAAGGAACATATAGAGAGCGTCTTGGTCTTACCTACTTTACATACTAATTCTACATACGTAGGTACCTACTATAGGTACCTATGTACAGTAAGTACGATTATACTAAGGAATTCGAATTGCATTCTCTATCAACAATATAATAGGTAGGTAAGTAGTACTTTGAGGCCGAAAATTATTTCATTCATAACTTCATTAGTAGGTACATTCGATATTTCAAATTTTAATTCATACAAAGTGAGACTTCGACGAACATTTCTGGATACCCACCAAGGCGTCGTTGCTTTAGGTTTACATACATATTCATCGAACTTGCAAAATTTTCCAATGGGCAAGCGTTACATACCTACATGACTTGGATAATACGAGTATTATGTAATGGAATAATATATTCACTTCCACCGATAGTTATACTAGTTTGTTGCAAGAATAGTAATGAAATCCGTATTATTATTACTAACTTTTTATAAGTTACAACAGTCTTCTGTATCCACTGCGATTATTATTCTTTATCACTTGTGATCGGGTGTCTTGCCTTTTTAAAGAGAGAGAGAGAGATTATTATAAAGTATGTAATTTTACTGGGTTGGCTAGAAGAAATCGTAGGATAGCGATAAGTTCGCCCTAGTGAACAAGTGTGACGGTTACGTATAATATTACTTGAAATTGTATTGTTTACTAAACTTGAAAAAAATTGCCAATTTTTGTATTGTTAGAATAAACTGGCAACATTGTTTTTCAAACTTGTAATGGCGGTTTAAAAGGATTATCGAAGTATATTTTTCTTTTCCTAACTCGCAAAACTATCTTGCATTTAAAATGATTTCTCTAGCGCCGCTCTGTAGTATTTTAGGCATTGTAGGTTACTTGTAAAAGATACGATGTGGGAATATTGCGGACCTTTGACAGCTCTCATGACAAGGTTCGACAATCAGGGCTACCAACAATACAATCTTGCAACCCCACTTGCAGTGAAGTCCTCTGGCTGCCAAGATATAGAAAATGCATTGTAGGTATATCTAATTCTTTAGTGAAAAGATGTGTTATTGAAATCTGAAATTCGAGACGATTCGAAAATTGTAAATGGCGGTAAATTTTATAATTTGAAAGAACAATCGATATTCCGATGCTCTATCGAACACATTCCATAATATTTCAAAAAATTTCATTTATTTTATGTTCTTCCATTCCATATTCAAATCCTCAGAGCGCGATCTATCTGTGAATAAGGAATACCTAGTAGCTGAGCAATAATAATATAAAAGATTTAAATTTTTCTTTTCTATAAATCACTCGGACCATTTATCTAAGTGTTTCTTTCAAATGGTTTCAAATTTATCACTTTTCCTTGCACTCTGCGATAAATTGCATTAAAGTCCGTAAGACTTAAAGGGCAGTGCGGAAGTGTATCAACAGATTAACAGGATTTAAAAGAACAGACTGTTATTTTTCACAGGTAAACAAAAAAATAAGGCTTCAACACTTATTTTACACAATTAGGTATTTATATTTGCATAATGAGCTGGACCGATCGTGCCGAACAGATCCTCAAGGAGTAAAAGAAATCGGAAAGCGTGTATGACAAATTGTATGACTGTGACGGAGGGTAGGAGTGTGTGTAAATATAGGGCTGTCTGGCGCTCTGTCCTCTCTGCCTACCCTGCAAGGGACGCGGCGTGAGGGTGCTTCTTATATGGTCGAAAAAATTTTTTTTTTGAAATTTCGAGGGGACACCCCTGTTTTTTATTCTGTGCTATAAAAAAATGCTACAGATTTTTTTTTAGAATTTTTTAACAACTATTAGGGCTCGCTACCACTTGAAGAAAATTTAATAAGTAAGTATATGAAAAAAAAATTCAAACATTTTTTTTTTTTTTTCTCTATATTTATATCCATCGAATACAGCAACAAACATATTTCAGTTGAGTTTCTATTACCCTAGGCGTACCACAGCCAGGCCGGTGTATCAAACTGATTTTAATACTAATATAATTATGAAATTTTCAACACCGAGTAGCGACCCCTAAGCCATGTTTAAAAATTCAGAAAAAAATTGTAGTTCCATTTTTTACATAGGAGAACAGAATAACAGGGTGTCCCGTTAACATTTCGAAATTTCAATTTTAAGAAGCACCCTAGTATACATAGATAGATTAAATTTTAGAAAACACTATTTGTGCAACTACTTGTTTTGTGGTAATGGAGACATTACCGAACAACACGGTTGTGTATGATATTGCCATTTCCCACCGTGGGCGGCGCTAGTCTACGGTCCAACTGTATCTGATTGTTTTTTTAATCCGTTTCTATTCATTTCGTCGCCTGAGAAGAACAATGGTCTAATTAGAATGAAATGACATATAAAAATATTATGTATCTTTGACACACACTTGGAACTTTATTAGTCTCGTTTTTAACAAAAAATACCTACAACTAGAGTGTTTTTGAAAACTGTAGCTGCTAATAGATTTCCCTGTCTCTTTCGGTCTCTCTCTATTTCTTCTTCTTCCTATTCTTTTCTTTCTCTTTTTTAGGTAAAGCACCTGGATTCAAGTGATACGTCTACGCCTAAATCATATCGGATAGAAGCATTTCCACACAAAAATTCAAAATTTCAAATTCATCAGTTTAGAACGTTGCTAATTTCAAATGACTATTGGTCACAATTCGAATTATTCCGCTCCCGTTACTTCCACCTCCGTTACTTTCATCACTATAACTTTATATTGGAAGATATGGTCTTATATAAAAGGCAGCGATTTCTCAGGGCACTGATTTAATGATCTTTTTCTGCCATTGACGTCTTACAAAGAACCGGCAGTAACTATATTCGAAATACAGTCAAATAATATAGTTACTGAATCACTGAATGATTCTGTAACGCTTTAAGGTGGCAGCCTTAACTAAAAGCGTGGTGAACTTTGAAATTAATACACTTTTTGTTTAAATTAGTATGAAATTTGAAATAATCTGCGACAGCCGTGCCTTATACCATCGTCGAAAATTGTTCGTCCTGAACTTATTCAACTTCTTTTTTTTTAAATGAGAATAAATATGGATACATATTGTAAAAATGTACCTAAGCTACCAACTGAAATCACATACCTAATTTAGAACCTACATTTCATCAGTGACAGTTCCTCCACCAACAGCTCACTCCTCCGACAGTAAATTCCTCCGAAAGTATGTAACCAGGAAATTCGTCCCTCGTCTAGCAAATTTAAATATTTTGGGCAAACGTTCACTAGGGCTAGCTGATGATCAAAATGAAATATAATAAAATTTATTTTTTTACTTTTACTAACTAACGCCATAGAATAATAATATACATAGTACCTACTAACACATTTACGAACATTTTGTATTTGTATGATTTCTCAAGTGGTTGGTTGGCAGATATTGCCCATGGCAATAAACCCGCCATTTATTTAATGCATGTCATTATTTCAATAAAGATTTATTAATTTAGTATCTGCTACATATTATATGTGTAGTGTCAAATCCTCGTTCCACTCTGTTACCACTCTGTACCTCCTCTCCGTTACTCCAGTGGTACTGTGACCTCACTGGAGGAAGCAAGCCTCATTTAATATTAAGTTCCTCATGAATAAGGAGCTGAAACAGGATCAACCAGTCTCCCAGAGATTTCACCACTCGCCAGATTATATTTTATTCCTTTGAAAACATTAGTTTTATTAATTGTGGTTGAAAAACCAATGCAACCAGTAAAGATGGACAAACGCTGATTTTTCAAGTATTTTTTTTTTGTAAAAATGAATTATTGAAATAAACCCAAATAAATGCATCTTTGTGCACTTCACAGTAAGCTTGGAAAGCTTGTGTCGCGAAGGGGACTAAGTCGGCATCGGTGATCGAACCTGCGCCCGTCGGGCTGACAGTCGATCGCGTTACCAACCGGGCTACCGATCATCTCTTATAATTATCTCGATTTTTTATGGAAATTAAAATATTGAAGTAACAAGAGTAAAAAACAGACTACAATCATTTACACAAGGCACACACACATTACGTAAACTCTTTGAGAGTGTATAATCTTCTTTCTCAGCCGTTTTAATTCCAATGCTGGACATAGGTCTAAAGAAGAATAAAATCTAAACTTTATACGTAATAAACTCAAAGATAATGATGACAAAGGGATATTGCTTTTGCAATAAGTCCGCCTTTTAGCACACATGTCTTGTAACTTGTGAACATTTTTTGGCTAATAAAAATTTGTCTATGTATTAATTTTTCAAATCGCACTTCTACATTAAAGAAATGTGTGTGATAGGGCTGCCACCTCTCCGGGTTTGACCCAGAGTCTACGGGTTAAAAAAAAAAAAAAAAAGGTCAACTATGGTCACAAATTCGTCTCTCCGGGTCTACGCTCTTACAAAGGTGGCAGCCCTAGTGTGTGAGAAAGAATATGGGCTGGAGGCATCGGACACTGAGGTCGGCTATGAGTCTAGCACATGAACTAGAAGAGCCGCGGAGGGCTGTTTCTACGGGTTATGGTGACCGTGCATTCTGTGCAGCGGGTCCAAGCCTGTGGAAGGCCCTTCCACTCGATGTTAGGTGCGCCAAAAGCCTGGAGGAGTTCAGAGGGTTGCTGAAGACTCACCTCTTTGTGCGTACCTACGGGTCAGTTACTGGTCATCAGCCAATGATAGTTCGAGTTAGCCAAAACTGATTAGATTCATTCGTTTTTATTATTTTGTTTTGTGACGATCCTATGTGGTGATTTAATTATCATTTTTACTGTTTGTGACGATCCTATATGGTGAAAAGAAAAATGTAAGGTGCCCTGGGGGTGATTTTATCGCTAAACGGCGCCCAAAATTGTCCAAGTATTATTTTTATTATTTTACATAGATCATTGAGATAGATAATTATTTCATTTATAGGTAAAAAGTATGTACTAAATACGAGAAGGTACGTTTGTCTAACATATCAATAATTTCTACTGAATCGAATACTTGAGAACGAGTATCGATATTTCGAGTATCTAAATACCCGATACTTTTGTAGGAATATCCTTCTTACTTAGAGCTATCGTTAATATTATTATTTGTAAGGGTACTCAATTATATTATAGACATAGACTGTTCTACCCTGAAGGTAAGTATTGCCATCTATCCTACTGTATCTAGCTGCTGTATAAGTAAGCTATAGTAGGTAAGTACTGATCCTGTTTCTAGATATTATATAGGTAGTTACAAGTATTTGAAGGGTTGCTGAAACACGGGAAAATATTGTCGAAATAGACTATCTAAATGGGGGTAAGAAAAGGCAGGCGAAAACATTTGATCTAAATTTTCAATTTTATTTTATTTATTTAGATAATAAGTTACTGCTACAATTTTACAAATAGGTAAACCAAATCCTAATTTGTGAAGGAGGGAAGCGCGGACTAACATTTTTATTGCATTACCTATTATTTTTTCATCCAAAATCAAAAACATAACTCGATGGGGAATCGTATTCTTAGGACCCTTCGTCACTGGTAGGTAGTTTATGACTATACAACTTACTTACCAACTACAATAGGTAATTAAACACCTAAAATAAGTTTTTTTTATAAAAAGGATCTGGGCTTGCATACACAAACCCAAATACTTTCCTGCACACCTTGCACTAGGCTAAAAGCCTGTATCGCAAAGTGTGGAATACATCGCCAGCGCCGGGGTTTGAACCTGGCACCTCCCGTTCGAGAGACTGGCGCCTCAACCAACTGCGCCAACCATGTACTCTATGAGTGTAATTTTGCTTATTTAAGTACTTAATAATTAATGAACTTATGGTTGGACTTATCGAAAATTAAGAGGTAAATAAATTAATGTAGAGCCAGCCAACTACAAGGGCAAGATTAAGAAAATCAAAAGCGTGGTATAAAGTATTCACTTAGTAACACCATTAAACTACCGACATCTGCCGATTTTTTTAACAACTTTAGGACATACAAACAGCGAGCATTTTATTATAATGATGCTAGTCTCCAGTAAACGGAGACTCGAATGTCTCTGAGCTAAGAGAGAGTGATTTATGCGCCATTTGTTACTCGCTAGGTAGATGTATGTAACTAACTAAGTACTCTGCAGTTGGTACTCTCTGCTCAGTATCTAAGGAATTCACTATTTGTCACCGGAGCACCCTGGTTATACTTCGATCCACTCCTTAACTACATACCTATATCATTTTATTATACAGGATGTTATCTGAGCATTTCAAACACTGTAATATTACAAGTAGCTACTATATGTATGTATTGTATATCGTATGGCATTGGAGAGACCAGGGTCAGAGATTGAGGTCGTGAGAGCTCAGGTATTGAGTGATTCAGAAGACAAGTTATGAATGTCTTCCATTGTGCCGCTGAACCTGTATACCACCACCAGTGGCGTATATAGGTTTTCATTTGGGGGGGAGGGGGTTCGTCCCTCCCTTCCTATATACGCCACTGACTCCTACCGTATAATCAAATAATAAGATAAAAACTGATTTTCCTGAATAAAAGTATAAAAAAACAACCCCGTAAGGGTTCCCGAGTGGTGCGAAAGTGAAAATGTCAGGGCCGACTCCTATAAAAACTGTAAAAGCGGGCCTGACTTCACCAACTGTCAACAATTGATCTAAATTGTTGTATAGTGTTAAATAACTAAGTAATCTTTAAATATCACATACTGGCACCTTGACACAAATTATTTCATGCTTCTTATTTTTTCATGGTGAATTTCTTGTAGGCAGGAGGGCAGTAGGTGTCGGAGTTTTTTTTTTTATTGAAATAAACCCAAATACACCCTTGTACACTTCACAGAAAGCTCGATAACCTTGTGTCGTGAAGTGGAGTAGATCGAGATCGGGGATCGAGCTCGCGCTCACTGGATTAACAGTCGAGTGCGTTATCAACCAGGCTACTGACCACCTCATAACTCAAAGGTTACTTCGATACTCAAAGGGTATACATTTCGTGTTCATAACTCTAAAATAACAATACAAGTTTTGAAATCACTGATTTAGTATTAGTATGAATGTACAAGTGTTCCTAAAACTTGACCATTTCTTGTTTGTCAAGTGGTTTCACGATATTATTTTGAAACAATGTTATTTCTACCCACTTTACTACAGAGTTAAGTACTTTGGAGTATCATCCTGCCTCTCTTGACCCCCTAAAAGGGGTTGCCCCCCATTCCGATTGTGAACTTTGCCGATTGTTTGTATCACTATTTATAAAAAAAAAGGTTTTCGTTAAGAAGTTTTTTTATTGGTGTTCAAAAAATATCAAACTATTAATAAAGTGTACAAAAAGTGGACAAAAGTCCTTTGCAAATAAATGAAAAGCCATACTTATCTAATACTTAAATAAATTTGCTAGCGTACCTACCTACATTCAATTTTTTTGGAAAAGGTACTTCATATGTGTACAAAAATAAAAAAAAACGGGAGACCTTAGATCTCGACAACCTTACTAAATATGCTTTGGAAAAACTAGAGTACATTTCGTTTCACCTTACTTGTCACACTTTTTCTATAGAATTACTATGTAGCCAGTGGCCAAGTTATTTGAAACCAGGAGTAGATACATTGAACCTTTATCCATGGAATGAACGTAAAAGATTTTTTATATCTTGTATAGATTTCACATCTGATTTTTTTTCCGAAAGACAGTAATTCGTTTCCAGAAAGTTGCAGAGATTCTTTTTGTATTGATAATATGCAATAAAATCTAGGGAATGACCGTAAATGTTTTTTTGTATGAAGCAAAATTAACCTCGAAAAGTAGAAAAAAACGCTATTTATAAAATGTTATCATGCGATTTTGAACCTTAACACCGCGGGAAATAACCGTGACGTCATAGTTGGGTCTCTGATTATAAAGGAGAATGCTAAAAAAAACCAGGCCCAGTGCAAAAGAAATTTAACTCAAATGATAGGTAAAAATTAGCGATTATATACTGCATAGAGGGCATCATCGAAATCAATGACTAAATGTGTGAAATATCTATTCGAAGTTTACGGGGTTCATATGAATGTATTAGTAAAAGGAGCATTAAGCGGCTTCAAAACGTATAATATGATGTGTATATAATGAGTCTTGGTCCCTCCACAACTGGATATGGGCCTTAAGGATAATGCTCATGAATTACGTACTTTAAAAAAACAGGTCCGGCGCAAACGAAATGTAACTCAAATGATAGGTATATAAATGAGAAATTAAATAGTGCATAGGAGGCATCATCGAAGCCAATGGCTAACTGTGTGAAATACCTATTCGAAGTTTATAGCAGTGGAGGGACCAAAAGGCTGATGAAGAAGAAGAAGATGCAGACGGGTTACAGAGGAAAGTCACTCCTAAGAACACCGTCTCCACTCTTTTAAACACATTTTCACTGTTGACTCTAAATTTAAGTTACAAATTTTAATAACTTCTCAATGCCCCAGCATCTTGAAAAGGAGAATGCTCAATTAGTATTAAAACAAAAATAAAATTAAACTCAAATGATAGGTAAAAATGAGTAATTAAATACTGCATAGGTGGCATCATCGAAATCAATGGCTAAATAATGTGTGAAATATCTAAAATGGCTAAATTTATTAAAAACCTACCCTGTGTTCTAAAAAGGAAGTGTTGGGGCTTAGGGAGTAATGTAATAGGTAGAATATGCGATACTTTGAACAACTTCACTTAAATATAATTAAGTTTACACATACTTCATACAGAATTCTAATTATAATTCATCATACAACTGTCAAACTAACTTCTCCTGTGGAGAAAAATACCTCATAATTCTATAGGTTATGTTTCATCATACATACTGTTCTATAATATACTTACATGGTACTAAACAGCGGCGTATATAGAGGGGCTAAGCCCCCCCCCCCTCAGAAATGTAAAACAATTATTTAAAAACGTTGTTTTAAAACATGAAACTTCCTCAAGTTCAGCACTTCACCCATTATTAAAAAAAATTCGCTTGCGGCGCTATTCTTCTTTTAATTTTCTGCAAAAATATTAATACTAATCTAAAACACGACCTTTTTCACTCACCTTCACGAAAAAATTTCGCTATTAGCATTATTTACTATATACGTCTACTATGTTAAAAATTTTATTCCATCCCCAGCTTCGAAGCAGGCTACGCCCGTTGTTTTGCTCGTTTCTGTCGCAACCGTTGACAGGATTCTTTTCGGTTTAAGAATGGTCAGGCTTAGTTCCCCCCCCCCCAAAGTCAAATACTAGAATGCCCCCCCCCCGAAATGAAAGCCGATGTACGCCACTGGTACTAAAAAAACAACGAAACATTACTTTGAAAACATAATGTATTTACTAACTTATTAAAAACGAAAAACATGATTACGTGAAGAAAGTACCTAAATTTATAAAATGAAGTACTAATATCTATATATATATACATATTTTGTAAATGAAGTAGGTACTATAAATATCTATATTTATATGAATGAAATACTCAAGCTAAATGCATAAATTAAATATTGCTGTACACAACATGTAAATGATCCACCCTAGTACGGGCTTTGCCTAGTTAGGTGGCAAAATTATGAATGTATTTTTATGAAAGTTTGAGAAAATATAGTTTATTATTTATTTATTATTAGCTAACAATAAATTTTTCGATAATAAATAAATAATAATTAATTTTATTTTTTCAAACTTTCATAAAAATACTATAATAATTTTGCCACCTAACTAGGCAAAGCCAGTACTAAGGTGTCTCAATTACATATTAATAAAATATAAATAAAATAAAATAATCTTTATTGTACTAAAAAAATAATCGTACAATGGGCGGACTTATTGCCAAATGGCAATTTCTGCCAGCCAACCCATAAATATTGTACATTAATATTGTGTAACATCAGTATTGGATTTATGTATTTAAATCGAGTTTGAGGTGGTCGGTAGCCTGGTTGGTAACGCGCTCGACTGTTAATCAAGTGGGCGCGAGTTCAATCCCCGACCTACTCCACTTCACAACACAAGCTTTTAAAGCTTTCTGTGAAGTGTACAAATATGTATTTGGGTTTATTTCGATAAACCCAGATTCATTAAAAAAAAAAAAAAACGAACAATAAAGAATTATATCAATAGTACTAGTTTTTAAAATAATTAATTAAGTCTAACACAACTCAACCCAATTAGTTTGATAACAATTTAATTGATCTAGTAATGAAATTAGTTTCTAACTATTAGGTAATATTCCATTACATAATACTCGTATTATCCAAGTCATGTAGGTATGTAACGCTTGCCCATTGGAAAATTTTGCAAGTTCGATGAATATGTATGTAAATTTAAAGCAGCGACGCCATCGTGGGTGGCTGGACATTTTCGTCGAAGTCTCACGTTTTGTGTCTAGACATAAACTTTTATGAATGAATAATTTGAAATATCCAATGGTACCATTCCAACTAATGAAATTATGAATGAAAATAGTTTTGAAATATTTCTTTCGTGGAAATAAGTAAGTAAGTACCATTTTATACAACGTGACAGAAAATTAAAATATAATTCTCATACATACTACATGGTAAGTACCTATACACGTAAAGATTGCAAATCGAACTATTTAAAGTACCCACCATCTATATGTGTGTAAAGTACCTATGTATGTAAACAGATATGTAAGAGGAGTTTTGTGGCTTTCAGGGGTGGGTGCCAACTGTAAAAGTCGACAATATGAATCTGGTCTTACGACTTTCATGACGATATTGGAGAGACGGGGAAAAGAAGGAGCCCTGTGATCTTCCTGTGTTTACTCGATGAACTTTGAAGGGTAATAACTTTGGAGTAGTAATAGGTGGTTACACAAAAACATATTTAAGCAAGCCTCCGTGATTTTCACGGGTAGGTACCCACTAGTGGATTGATAATAACTTGATAGCAGATTATCTAAATCGGTTATTAATATCACTAACTAATTAATTTATTAATAATGTATCCATCAAATATTGGACGTCTATATCAATTAAACATTTTAATTATTAATTTCTGCAACAATACTAATTACTTTAAGTTAACCCTCCAACCCCCACTTAAGGTCATAAGGGAATGATTGTGTCATGGCGTGTATGAATAGTTAACCCTTTAATCTCCGTGATATTATAATCTATGGATTTACAACACATTAGGTTAAGGGCTTGGTACCAAGAATGAAGTCACAGTCATTTCCCACGACATTAAGGTTCAAAATCGCGTGACAATCGCATGATAAAATGGTAAAAATAGCGTTTTTTCCATTTTTTGTGGTTAATTTTGCGTCTATCAAAAATTTTTTACGGTTATTACCTAGATTTTAATGCATATTATCAGTACAAAAAAAAATTTACTCCGCGACTTTCGGAAAACGAGATTCCGTCTTTCGGAAAAAAGATCAGAGGTGTTTTTAATATCTTTTTTTAATCTATACAAGAAACAAAAAATCTTATACGGTTATTCTCTAGATAAGTTCAATGCATCCACCCTATTTTGTTCCAAAGCATATTTAGTAACGGTTGTCGAGATATAAGGTCTCCCGTTTTCAGAAATTTTTGAAATGACGGTATGCATACTCTTAAATCCTATAGTTATTACTATAAGAAGTAGGTGTCTAAACAGATATACAACAAAGGATATAATATGGGCTTTCCATCAGGCTTATGACTGATCGCTGGCTGGTTTAATGTGATCTCTTTACTTACACTTAAGTAATATTCACCAATTCCAGTCCATCCATCTGCAGTGGCCGGAAATGGATCCCAGACCTCCAACCTGGTAAGCCGGTATCTACCGCGGTGCCATGATGGCTGGTAGCTGAGTAGAGAAAGACCGTATATATACCTATTGTGCGCCCGCTTCTATTCACAGAAGTGGAATAAAAAATATATATACTGTTAATTTTACTGTTCCTACTCCTGAATTTATACAACCACTGTTACACAAGAATAGTTTATTTGCTACATAACTGCTTCTTGGGCGACCTCTCACATTACTCCCCTCTACCGTTCCTTCGGCTATGGTGATGAGCAGGCGGAGGTGCCTGATGTTATGGCCTATCAATCGCGCTCTCTGTTGGGGAATCTTATTCAAGATTTGTCTTGAATAATATTGGCAAACACTACCATGAATAAATTGATGTAATTAAATACATACTGAGCAGAGTGTAAAAGTTTCCGGCCAGTATTCACGACACGAAGAAATAAGTCGTAGAACCAAGAAGTCACTGCAAGAAGAGAGTTACAGAAGACAGAGAAAAATGGAGAACAAATGTAAGAGTTTGCTGCAAACCAATCTGCAGGATTGAGACTGCAGAAAACGAAGATGCAGAGTATTGCAGAGACGATATTCAGTCTGAACAGGACAGGGCAACATGGAAACAATTAATGGAGGAGGTCTTTGTTCAGGAATAGACGTAAATGCTGCGATTTTCCAGTTTATCCACAATATTGATTGGTTAGAAGAAAAAAAAAACAAAGAGTAATTTAAAATAAAATAAATAAATAAATAAATAAAAAATAAAATAAACTTTATTGTACAGAAAAACATACAAGGGGCGGGCTTATTGCCAAATGGCAATTTCTGCCAGCCAACCCAAGATAGAAACAAAAAATGAGATATACCTAATTATAGATTCAGTACCAAGAGGGTACTGAATACACAAATACATACATAACAATAATTGAATTCATAAATACATACATAGATAAGCATATTATACATATAAATATATAAATTTATATGAATGGTAAATGGGATGGGATAGGGTAAGGGAGGGATGATGGGTTCAGGAGGGACGGGTTGTGGGATTTAAAATAGAAAGGTAATGCTGCTTCAGTCTACTCTTGAAAACGGAAATAGTTGGTGCGAGTCTGATGGATAATGGAAGGTCATTCCACAATCGCGCAGCCTGTACAGTGAAAGAATTAGTGAAAAAAGATGTATGATGGCTAGGGATTAAAAGCGTACGTTGTGCACCAGAACGGAGTGGTAGACCATGAGATGCCAGTGGAGTGAAATTCGTCTTTAAATAATCAGGTGAGGAGGGATTGTATAGGACATTGTATAGAAGAGAGAGGTTGTGGAGATTACGGCGATGAAATATGGTTAGCCATCTAAGTTCAGACCTGAATTCTGAGATGTGGTCGAATTTCCGCAGGCCATACACGAAACGGATACAGATGTTTTGCAGGCGGTCAATTTTCATGATCTGCTCCTTAGTGACGTCGATGTACGATATGTCCGCATAATCTAGGAGAGGTAAAAGAAGTGTAAGACATAGAAGAATTTTGGTAGGTTTGGGAAGAAAATTTTGATGGCGTTTGAGAGAATGAAGTCTATAGAAGAATTTTCGGCGGACTTCGCTAACCTGCGGGACCCAAGAGAGACACTGGTCGAAGTAGATACCCAGATTTTTGACCTTATTGGTCAGAGGGATGGGAGTATTGTCTAAAGATAAAGTAGGTAAAGAGATGGTCTTAATTTTGGGAAGCATTTTCGAACTACCTACTAGAATAGATTGAGATTTAGATGGGTTGAGGATTAGTCCATTTTGCTGTGCCCAGTGGGAAATGCGGTCCAATTCACCATTCATTTGATTAATTGCAAGCGAAGCTTGATCCAACTCGAAGTGTGAATATATCTGAAGATCATCAGCATAGAGATGATAGTGAGCATTCACCTGTTCACTAACTGAGTTGATAAAGAGTGAAAAGAGGAGAGGTGAAAGGATGCCGCCTTGTGGGACCCCTGCCTCCAAGGGCAGCTAGTCGGAAGTTGTATTATTCGTCGATCTGATACACTGCCGCCGGTTTCTCAGATATGAGTTAAACCATGAGATAGCGGGGTCAGATAATTTGTAATATCTGAGTCTAGCAAGCAGTACATCAAAATCGACGGAGTTAAAAGCGCTGCTAAAGTCAAGCAGCACTAGAAGAGTGAGTTTTTATTCCTCCAGAGCACCACGAATATCGTCAGTGACCTTTACTAAAGCCGTTGTGGTGCTGAAGCCGGTACGGAAACCAGATTGAAATGGAGATAGAATATTATGAGAGTTGAGGTGAGCGGTAAGTTGTTCATGCACAACCTTCTCCATAACTTTGGAGAAGATGGGCAATATTGAGATGGGGCGATAGTCCTTAGGGGATGACGGAGACGCTTTTTTGGGAAGAGGAATAACGAAAGCCCTCTTCCAAGCACTTGGGAAATCCCCAGTGTCCAGTGAAAAATTAATTATGTGGGTCAGAACGGACGATATGCAGTCAAGTATGAGTTTGACGAAAGTGATGCTCAAGCCGTCAGAACCAACTGACTTGGAATGAATAGAGTTAATAAGTTTTTTCACTGTTACGGCTGAAACATGGCGAAATGAGAAAGTGGGAATACCTAAAGGAGGCAGGTTTTGAATGCTAGAAAGTGTAGCACTCTTGCGGCTTTGATCAAAGTCACCGGGGGGAGCAGCAAAATGTTTATTGAGTAGATTGGGGTCATAGTGCAGGTTCGGGTTAGAGGTATCCTGACGATTCAAGCCCGTGGCATTCAGGTTTTTCCAAATATCGGTTGATGAGCGATCAACAAAGAGGTGATTAAAGTGCGCACGCTTTGAGTTTCTGCACAGTTGGTTGCAACGATTGCGGAGAATTCGATACTTTTCCCAATGATGGGAAGAGCCTGACCTATTGTACCTGACTCTGGCTCTGTCGCGTTTACCCATGAGAGCCCTGATCTCTGTAGTAAGCCATGGAGCAGGTGGATGTTTAATACGGACCATTTTGATAGGGGCATATTTGTCGCACAAATTCATGATAACATCGTTAAGCAGTCCAACTTTGTCGTCCACATTGTTAGAGATATAAACATCCTGCCAGCTCAACTCTGAGCACTCAGAAAGAAGTCCACTGGTATCCACCCTTCGGTAGCTTCTCAGTGGAATGACTTTGGGCTTAGGTCTAGGACACTTAACGATGTACCTAAGCAGGATGAGGTCGTGGCGTGAAAAAGCAGGAGCGGGGAACTGTCCATGGGATCTGATTTTCTGAGCTTGTGAGGTGATGATAAGATCTAGTAAGGACGTGTGATGAGTAGGCTGTAATGGGGCTGAGTTTAAGTTAAACGAATGTATCAGGTTATTCAGATTGGAACTACGAGAGTCAACATCAAGGAGGTCGGTGTTGAGATCACCCATGATGATGACGTCGTTAAAAACAGGGAGGTGGTCCTCCAAAAGACTTTCGAGTTTGTCAAAATAATTTACTTCGTACGTAGTTTTTTTAAGACAATTTACTTTTTCTGATGTAATTACACATTACGTGATAATTCTCAATTTCCCCGTAACTAAAATTTTACCGGCAAATCATGAAATTTATCATTACGTGTAATGCCTAGACCAGATGAAAACTTGGGTTGGTGGGATGAAGGGTTTGTGAAAAAAAAAAGATCTTCAAGTTTTAACCCCATCTAGAGGTTCGCTTACAAGAGACAAAAAATTTCTTCACTACCAGCAATTTCGCGTTACAATGACGTCACGACAGCATCAAGTTTTTTGCTTTTTGCGTCATTGTGACGTGAAATTGCCGTGAGTGGAGCAATTTATTGCTTTGTGTAAACGAGCCTTTACACTGATTTATGACGGTAAATAAATGTGCGCAAATAGGTACCTATCTACAATTATTAAATATCCATTCTTTCGCGCCATATCGCTTGCAGTGTAGGCATAGAGGAGAGGACATCGCAGACTTATGCCAAATTTTCGCTTTCGTCATATATTCCTTCTCTCGGATTTCTTGCACTTCGTTGTTTTTATCTTTTATTTCTTCCAATCTTTTCTTCCTAACGAAAAGGTCTAGTACACGAATGTGTCGTTATTTAATCACAACACATTTTTAACTATAATTGGTTAAAATAATATATTATAATAAATAAATATATAATAGTATAATCAAAAAATCATAGGTATCAATTTATTCTCGAAATTTCGTTTCCAAGTATTTCAGCAAATCCTGGACGCCAACGGAATTACTTCATTTAAATTCTGATAGATTTACTGATGCAGGTATGTCATTTCATTAAATGTCCACATTGTACCCCCTAGCTGTAACTAAAAACTAAGTGTTAGGCATACTCAAATTCTGATATATTTACTAATACGGGCATGTCATTCCATTGAATGTCCGCATTTTACCCTCTTCCTGTAACAAATAAAACTAAGTGATAGGCATATCCCTAATCATTTACGTAGGTAGTCATATGTAGAGTACAGTACAACAAAAGTTTCTACTAATCTACAGATGGCGTGCCGGCTCAGGGTAGATTATTATTATATATTTTTAAGCTTAATCCAATCATAGGCCCATCCATCCTTTCCTCTACAATATAGTACACCTTAATTATAATACACAAGCCCTCCAGAGTGAATGAAATCCGGGAATTAGTTTTAGACGAGAGAACTGTCAGACTATGTACATATTTTGAGTAAGGATAAAGCAGAATCCTAACTATGTTGGAGATAAAAAAGTGGGAATTGAAATTAAAAAAAGTTAAAGAGAAAATATAGACTTTATTGAAAGAACAAATGTATGCAACTGTGGTTGCATATAATTTCAAATCAAGGCTTAAGCCCGGCAGTTACGATTCTTATTTTCAAATGCACAATGCACATATTATGTTTTGTATGGCTTAAGTACTAAAAATATTAAAAAAAAACTATACTTTCAGCTATTTAGCTATATATCCCCTCACGCCGTATCTCTTGCAGGACAGGCAGGGGGCAGAACGCCAGACTGCCCTATCCTTACAAACACACCAACCTAACCTCACAACACTGGAAGTGTGTGCACTCATTTGTCTAATAACCTTATTCCTTATCTGAATTATCTCTCAGTGCTTTCCCACAAATTCTTCTAAACGCCCTCATTTCCACTGCATTCAACCCTTTTTCGTTTTTCTTCAGTCAAGTCCAATTCTCGGTCGGGATACTTTTATACTATAGACAAATAATCTATTTATTTTCAAACATTTTTTTGCAAATGCCCAATTGGTGCGCATCGCACTGGGGGGCTTCTAGTAATGATTATACCTACTAATATGGTAGGAGAGTAATGATATTGTCCTGGAGAAGCTCTCAAACCCTCGGAAGGAGTCCCCTTTCTCCTCCATAAAGGTGGGCCTTGATTTATGTTACCGAGTAATGGAATTACAATCTCTACTTGGATACATGCGAGGTTTCAATATACAAAATCATATTATTATAATGGTTCTATGTATTATGTATTGTATTGTAATCGAGGTAATTGTTTTAGAAGTAATAAGGTACAAAAAGTAGATGGGTATAGTTTTTTTATTAATATTAATATTTATATTGTGTTTCTTTGTCTGATGTTTTGTTTTTTCTAATTGCATGCTGATCTTTCCATATATTATATTATTCACTATTGTTCTTGCATGCATGTCAAATATATATATAAATTGGTAATTCTTGAGCCTTTACTGGTCCGCTTTTTGTTAATGTTGTACTGTATATGATTTTTGTAAGACCGTCTGTGCTCTAGAAAAGAAATTTGTTTGTATGGGGTGCAGATTTGTAATAAACTACAGTGTGTGTGTGTGTGTGTCTTGCCATGGCGAATATTTCTCGAGTGTAAAGTGATTACTTAAACCAACTGAGGTCGGTAGTAAGCCCGAAAATTATTTCCACCTTCAACTCTACATCATTAAATGAAAAATTTCCTAGCAAAATGGAAAAAAAATGCTACAAAAAATAAGTAATTTACCGAAACAGGGAAATACAAAAACTAAAGCAATACCTATATTCAATTTATTTTTATTATTTTATTGTTTGTGGCGATCCTATATGGTGATCTATACTCAGAAAAATGAAAGGTGCCCTGGGGGCGATTTCATCGCTAAACGGCGCCCAAAATAGTCGAGTTTTTATTTTATTTATTTTATTTAATATTACATGTGACACCCACAGATACATAACAAAACATGAATACATTATCATACAAAAAAGAAAAACATCTCACGTCGACTCTCCAATTAAGGGCGCCCGCAGCATACACCAACAAATTATTAGTATTAAATAAATAAATCTTTATTGGCCAGAGAAAATATGCATAGTTACAAAAACAAACCAATATCATGGTAGTGTGCCGAAAGGTGGACTTATTGCTAAACAATATCTTACAGTCAACCCGATTCAACAGTCAATTATTCCAGAAAACCTGGCTGCATCGGAATATTCAGAATACGTATTTGTTTAGAATGAAAAGGTTATAACTGTAACTGCTGGAAATAGGTGAGTACGTTGTTTTGTAGTTCAGAATACAATTATTTCAAACCTGATTAGCAGAAAACCACATCTCCTAGGAATAAGCAGCGTTTTAGCTATATTGGTATTTACACCTGTTACTAGTGGGACCCGTGAAAATTATATTCACATAATTTGGCATTTTTATTAACTAACTACTTATACTGCCACTCTACCACGCCCTTCAAAGTTCTTCGAAGGAACATATTATCAGAGAGGGTCTTGATCTTACCTACTTTCCATACTAATTCTACATACGTGTCTACCCACTACTTTTGACTACCCAGGATTTGTATTATGTTTGATTAAGTAATGTTTGAGTTTTCACTGGTTTGTTTGCTGATGATATTGTGATTGTTTATATTATATGTAATAACTGTATCCACTCTTTAAGATTAATAAAATAAAATAAAATACGTGCCTACTCTAGGTACCTACAGTAAGTATGATTACTAAAAGAATTCAAATTGCGAAAAAATATTTTCAGTCATAATTTTATTAGTAGGTACAATTCGAAATTTCGAAATTTCATTCATAAAATTTTACGTAGAGACGGATTGGTCAACCAATATTTTTTGACCGAGTAAAAGCGCTGACAGAGTAAATTCCATACATTTAAAAAAACTGTAATTAATTCGATTAATTACAACGTGCCTATTCGATTTCACCAAGCTCTGCGAACATTCGAAACAAAAAGTGAGGCTTCGACGATAATTTTTAGCCACGCATGAACGCGTCGCTGTTTTAAATTTACATACATATTAATAGAACTTGCAAACCTTGCCAAAGGCCCATCGTTACAAACATACCGGACTTGTATTCTACCAGTATTATGTAATGGAATAATAATACCTGCTACTGGTTGTTATCCAGTACCAGGTACTCTCGGATACTACAGAGTATCTGGATACAAACAGTGTGAGTATCTAGTACTGATAATAGGTGAGTATATATCTGTTAGTATTATTATTAGGTTGGTGCCTCTGAGCTAATCAGAGTATTAAAATGCATCACGGTGTCTGTGTATGGAGGAACCGACACTACTTCACTCCGTAGGTACTATCAGGGATACCAACCCAACCAAACAACGTAAGGACAGTAACATAAAACAGTAAAAGTTAAGGGATTGGAATTGTTTTAAAACGCGAATAACAAATTATTTGGTATGGAAAATAGCGGGGTGTTACAGGCAAGCTACAGCTGATATGACTCTTCCATGACAATAAAAAATAACGAAAATAAGTGGAGGTCAATTTTAAAACCCGCGGAGTTCACAGATCATATCTTAAAGCGGTTACTAAGAATTCACAAGATCCTTGAGTTAAATAATTAATGATTGTGCTTACTTGAGGCGAGGCACTATTTAATTATAGCAGGTATCTACCTATATTTCATGTTTTATAGCTTATCAATGATTACTGAGTAGGTACATAGATAGTTAGCGAATTTTTTTGTAAGGTGAGGTTCTTATCACTTCAAGATACAAGCTTTTTGGTTATTGTGAAGCGTGCTAGAATGGGTAATTTGTACTTTTGTATAGGTACACGCCCAAATTATGTTCTTACATTTAAAAAAAATGTTACATCAGCGCTACAAATAGGTACTAGTAGAAGTAGTAGGTAGATACTAAAGCCCTAAGAATGAGTTCAACTAATAATCAAATGCACCTACTTCAAATTCAAATTCAAATAAATTTATTAGTAACTAATATCTTACATTTAATACATACATATAAAACTAATTACAATATTTGATGACCTAGTCCAACAAGCCGGAAGAACCTGGATGCGGAGGGGGAGAAACAGAGATGAGTGGAAGGAAATGGAAGAGGCCTACGTCCAGCAGTGGAGGGAGGAAGGCTGAGGAAGAAGAAGAAGACAATATTTACAATTTTCCATACTACCCTCCAATGTGAGGAGACCTCGTGTATTGGAGGGGAGTTCCGGGGTTTTCATTGATTTCAACACACAACATCAACAACAAGACAATGACACATTTTTTACAAATTATAAAAGAAAAAAAATAGCAACAAATTCATTAATAAATTGGATTCATGCTATAATCTTTCATTCAATTCAAATCTCTCAATTACCACACCAAGTTTCAAAATGCCAAAATAATAGGTATAGGCATTCGGTATTCGCTATTAGTTTGTTTCATTGCATTCAATGTGATAGTATCGTGCTTTCACTTGGAATTGGACTCATTGTCTACCCTAATGAGGTGCCTTGCTTCTTCCTCTTCATCGCTATATTCTACAACACAATATACCTACCTACATAGTACATGTACATCTTTCTACACAAGTATGCCTACAATATCATCATCATGTCAGCCCTCCTGCGTCCATTGTTGAACATAGGCCTCCCCCATTGATCTCCATAGCTCTCTATCCTGGGCAGACCGCATCCAACCGCCTCCCGCAACTCGCCTTACATCGTTCGACCATCGTGCTTGAGGCCTGCCAACACTTCTTCTGCCTGTTCTAGGTCGCCACTCTTTCTTTGTCCACTTAGGGTCTACCACCAGCCCAATATATACAATGATAATTCTGATAAACAACGATTTTAGTATGTAGTTATATCTCAACAGATACACAGCAAATCATGGATGGACCTTCCATCAGTCATAAGCCGTTTGTCAAAAGTGGCAATGGGCAGGACGTATGGTCAGGCAGGGTGACAACAGATGAGCGCCACGAATATTGAAGTGGAGGCTTTGGGCAGATATAAGGATGGTCGGAAGGCCACCAAAAAGATGGACCGACGACATTGTCCAAATCGCTGGGGGAACTTGGATGGGGAAGGGTCTGAACAGAGACGAGTGGAAACAGTTGGAAGAGGCCTAAATCCAGCAGTGGAGGGAAGAAGGCTAATGGAGAAGAAGAAGTATATACCTAGCTGTAACTCTCGCGGGGCAGGGAGGGAGATTTTTAAGGTATTGCGTTTATTTCTCTCTTGACCTTTTTTAACCATGGCCATGCCTCACATATTAGCTTTCCATAAATAAATATATGGTGAAACCTGGATGCAGTCTGCACAGGACAGGACAACATGGAGGAGGCCTTCGTTCAGGAGTGGACGGGATAGGCTGATGAAGAAGAAGAAGAAGAAGAAGAAGGTAGGTATCTACAGATTGTGGGTAATTAAAAATTTACTATTATTATCGTTGGGTACACAGTAATCAATTATGATAATAATTTGATCCTATCGAACTGTGGCGAGCCGTTCACAAACCGCAGCCAATCATTAATACATTATTATATTATTTACCGGCATTATCCGGCCTAAAAAATGAATAAAACTATTCTTACTCCGTACAATAAAGACTGAAAATAATACCTTGCCTTGCACTAAGAGAAGTATTCCTGATTTTTGGATATGTTATAAAGGTCAGTCTTGTGGTTCAGAATCCAAGTTTGCGACCTCCCCACCCTTGTGCGTTCACAATAGGGCGAGCCAAAAACCGTCGAAATTCCGGCCGTTTTTCAGATTAATTATTATTTCCTTTTACAGGTGCACCCTAGAGAAAAAATATTGATGAAAGAATTATAGAATACTAGCTGAGTTACCCGTGCTTTGCAACGGTACGGTGTCTCCAAATGGCTTGAGCTGAACAAAATTTGACTCAAGCTCTGAACTCCTTTTCCAACGCCCTTTTATACCATACCACACATGACCCCACACAACCCTTGGATCCTCTCATAATCATGGTACCTCCTAGTAAAACTTTATTTTTTCAAAAATGGCAACGTTAAAACCTAAAGCAGATCGGTACGAAAGTTTTTGTGCACACACACAGCAATCCATCGTAAAATGCTGGAGTTATGCGAAGACTTAAAAAAAACGACTTATTTTTATATGAATACATTAAATCTCCTAAATATCTTCAATGGTGTAAAAATGATTTATCGACGATACAGATCCTCACCCTACACATGAAGATTGGTACCTACACAATATCCGCAATTATTCCATGTATTCAGGCAGTTTATTGAAGAGTCCCATACTGAGTCACACACACATTCCTATTCAATCCTATTATCATCCCATTTTAATCCTAATGGCTAGTGGTTTTGTCACAATATAATCATATTATTGCTTGTTGGGATAATTTGGTATTAACCCCTAACTGCTCTTATCCGGCTGGGGAAGCCGGTAGCAATTTCAATTAAATATTTTTGGTTCTTAATGAATAGTAATCTCCATGCGCTTTTCAGTAATCTATTAGCCCCATGTGGACATTATAGGCGAAGAAAAAAAAGTTTTGAAAAATTGTTTTTTTTCCATATATTAGCGTTTTTCTAAGAAACTCAGTCAAATGATCCGCTCCGGCGGCAGTGGCCGGGATAGAATTCAGTACTTCTGTGACTTTTTTAGCATTTGAATGTGTTGTTTATTTACAAAATTGACGTCTGACAGTATTTTAAACAGTATTTAATTGAATTTTAAAGTTTATTCTCGTGTTTAATTAATATTTTTAATAGTTTTTGGACCAATTTTGGACTCTTGTAGTGAAATATAAATAATATTCATAAAATAATAAATACTTTCTACAAGAGTATTTATATCGTGAAAATTGTCAAGTTTCAGTGTTTTCTTATTCTATTTTTTTAACTATTTTTTTTATAAAAATGGCTGGCGTGTATCAGAGACGTCTGGAAAATTATAAGTCATTACAATCAAACTAAGGGTGGAACTGATCTCATGGACCAGATGGTTAAGAGTTATACACGTGTAAAAGAAAGACAAAGAGATGGCCAATAGCATTTTTCATGAACTTATTGGATGTTATTACTTTTGCAGGCTATATTACTTACATAAACTAATGTTTATGAAAAATGAATGTAGGAATAAACGACCGAAAGAATATTTATTTGGAAGCAGTGAGCGAAGAATTGATTCAACCTTATTGTCAAGAACGTTTTCAATATTTAAGAAACAAATCTCTAAAAAGAACTCTTGTTTCACTGCAGGATTCCTGTATGACGAGGAAAACGAATCCCTCTTCTGAAAATAAAAAACGTCATGGACAGTGTTATTTATGTGAAAGGGAAAGAAGAATACAACAGTGTTGTTCCAGGTGTATGAAAAAATTTGTAAAGAACATTCCAAAACTGTATGTGATAATTGTTGTAGTCTGTAATCATATTTTTATGAGCTTAGTGCAATAGTGTTGCATTTCCCAGTCATTATCGTTAATTACCTATAGGATTGATTATTAAAATATTTCTGTTAATCTTTATAATTAGTAGGCGAAAGTATGTATATTTTGTTATTTGTTTTTGTACTAAATTGCAAGTCATAAATCGTAATATTATCGATGCCATTTATTTTGAGTTCAACAATAAAATGAGTAATTACGACAACAATTTTTTTGGTAGTACCTACACTCATTAGCCAAGACGCTAAATAACTATAATCTCTAATTTGGATTTACCACCTCCACTTCGAGATTTCTAGGAAAGACCCATTAGCGAATGACTTTATGAGAGTGATTTTTATGAAAGAAAACCAACAAAATAATGTAATTGTTTTAGTATAGGTATGTACATATTTTGAAGAAGATTTATAAGTCCCATTATAAGAATAATAGTAAGGAAATACCTAAGTATGGTATAAAATCCTTTAATAGGTAAGTGTACATTATTTTTTTTAATATTACACATCAACAATAATGAATATTTGTAAAAAGAGTACTGAAATACCGCATATTTATACTACCGGCGGGCGAAGCCGCAAGGGAGCATATAACTGACTAAATGTATGGGAGCAGTAAGGGGTTAACAAACAATTGGTTAACAAAATAATAATAGGTAACTACCCATCATGGGCGTCGCCAGCTTCGGACATAGGGGGGGACAAACGTAAAGTATTCATATTATAGTACAAAATACGCGTAAATAGCGCTGCAGGCGAATTATTTTTACTGTTTATTTAACCCGACTCGAGACTGAAGAAAATTTAGTATATTCCTGTAAAATGGGCTGTCTGGCGCTCTGTCCTCTCTGCCTACCCTGCAAGGGACGTAGTGTGAGGGTATAGATAGATAGATAGATAGATAAAATGGGAATCGAATAATATTGTGATTCAATGAATTTGCTTTTCCAACAAAAGTGAGTTCGAACAATTAACTTTCGAACTATTGATTTTCGAACAATTGTTCTTCGTAAAATTGGGTTTCGAAAAACTGTTTCTCGAAAATTTCCCACGTAACTAACCTTTAGTATTAGCCAGTGGCGTATATAAGGGGGGGCCGAGGGGGCCCGGGCCCCCCCGAAATGTTGGACAATTCTTTAAAAAAACGTTATTTTAAAACATGAAAGTTACTCAAGTTTACATTATTCAAAAAAATTTCGCCTACGGCGCTATTTTTCTTTGTATCTTCTGCACACAATATTGATACCAACCTAAAACACGACCTTTTTCACTTACATTCACGAATAAAATTTGCCTGCGGCGCTACTATAATTGTTATACTGTACAAATATTAGATCGGGCCCCCCCCGAAATTAAATCCTATATACGCCACTGGTATTAGCTGAGTAAGTATAATCTTCCTTTCCTTGTCCCAATTTTTCGCAAGTTCGGGTGCCGTCCGCCTTGAAAGTTGACACTTAATTTTGATGAATAAGGGACCCTTTAAACACATTACTCTTAACCCTGGAAGGACCTCTTGAAAAAGTTTGGTGCGTACTCCGCCCACCCAATAGTCCCGAAAAATATAAAACTCATTAAAGCTTTATTACACCGAGTGGAGAAATTTAAACTCCCAGCTTGTTATTCACTTGTTTTATTGTTGTTGTTGCGTTCTCTTGTTTTCGGTTTTTTTTTTGTTTTATCGAATAAAAATATTTGAAAAAGTTTTACATCATAGCAAACAAAATTATTTTATTATAGGTAGGTACTAGGTACACCCGGTTTATGGTAAGTTCGTCTAAAATCAATTCGTCTAATATCAATTCGTCTTAAATCAATTCGGCCGAAATCAATTTGCCTAACGATCAATTTGTCGATTTTAGACGAATTGATTATTAGACGGATTGATAATTATACGAATTGATAATTAGACGAATTGATAATTAGACGAATTGATAATTAGACGAATTGATTTTAGACGAATTGATAATTAGACGAATTGATAATTAGACGAATTGATTTTAGACGAATTGATAATTAGACGAATTGATAATTAGACGAATTGATAATTAGACGAATTGATAATTAGACCAATTGATTTTAGACGAACTTACTGGATACCAGGTACAGGTACACCCACACCTGCCTGCTACTACGGGACCCTTTACCCTTTTGTTGATGTTGTTTTGTTTCTTTTGTTTGTCTACACATAGGTACTTATTATATTCAGTAGGTACTTATCTACGCACGCTTTGTGCTTTTTGTTTTGAAATTTGGAAATTCTTTTCAATACGTTATTGAATACAAAATTTATACCGAAATATTATATTATTGTTTTTCAAACTGAAAATAGCATCGTCTCACCAGCTCCCTACGCTCAACGAGTATTGGCATTCCCTCTGGAATGAGGCTAAAGCCCCAAATGGACACTTAATAGAAAATCCTCATGGGCGTGTACCCAAATTTGACTCGCCCCAAAAACAGTGGTCCGCGCTTAATAGAATCGGGACAGGCCACGGAAGATGCGCAGACCTTATGCATCGATGTGGGTTTTCCTCAAGCCCCGACTGTGAATTTGGTCGCCGCCAGACAATGGGCCATATAGTTGGGTGTCCAATTTTTAGCATCGAGCGCGGTCTAACTAAAATTCACGGGGTCACTGCTGATGCTGCCAAATGGCTAAGAGATTTACCTTTTGTAGTTGCCAGGTCTATGTCTTTGAAAAAATGTTTTTCATGATTATTTTTGAAAATCACAATTTATGTTTTGTGAGAACATCGGAATTTTCTACATGTCGTAGTTGAATATAATAAGTAATCATCTCAACAGATATACAGCAAAGGATGGACCTTCCATTAGGCTTATGATTGATTGTCGGCTGGTTTAATGTGACCACATTGCACCAATTCCACTCCATCCATCTGCCTGGTTTGATTACGGGCTGCGACTGATGGGTTTATTGTTGTTTATTGTTTATTGTTCATTATCAATTGGTGTAAAGTGATCACATTAAACCAGCCGATGATCAGTAATAAGCTTGATGGAAAGTCCATCCTTTGCTGTATATCTGTTAATATAACTACTTGTTACACTTATTTCAGTTCTATGAATTACAGAATTGAACCTAATATCTTCCAGAGATTTCTAGTTAGTTGAATAAAAAGGAATATTAGTTTTTACAAGACAGGACAGTGTCAGATGGACACCTAAAATCCTGAAGTGGAGGCCCTGGGATAACAAAAGAGAAGTAAGAAGATCACAGAAAAGGTGGACAGATGACATTGTCCAGCTTACGGGTCATAGATGGCAGCAGATTGCTCAAGATAGAAGACAGTGGAAGAGTTTAAAAGAGGCTTATGTCCAGCAGTGGAACGCAAGTGGCTAGCAGTAAGTATAAGTAAGGAAGTATTAGCTTCTATTGGTAGACATTTAGACAAAACTTTCGTCTCCCTTTTATTAATTTTATGAGCTTTTTTTTACTTATAGTATTGTTTTGTATTGGGCCAATATTCTAAAGGGGCGGAGGCCTAGGAAGTTCGATAGACTTAAGGAAGTATATATTCCGTAATAACTCCTGAATGAAAGCCCAACTTAAACTTTGCAAGCTCCTGTGCATGGAGGGAAATTTCACCAACATCACTTAGTTAAATTATAGATTAAGCACACCCCTTCTTTCCGTCAAATTCATGAAATTTGTCATACAAATTCTCTATTATTTTCCCAAAATGTCCGTCGTTGAGGGTTTGGGCATGTTGAGAGAATGAAAGACGAAGGATAACCAAGAAAATATACGTAGAATCTGTATGAACTATTCGATTTATGTGACGGAAGCAAAAAGTGTGTCAAATATAGGGTAGTCTAGCGTTCTGAGCTCAGTCTAGCAAAGGACGATTTTTTTCTTTTTTTTTAATATCTGTCTGCACACACTACAGTAGATAAGCTAAAAGCTTCTGTCGAGAAGTTCAGGATATGACATCCTAGTTTCGAAATTCGAACCCAGAACATCAAAATTAGAAGTTCGAACTCTAACCAACTAAATATACTCGTAATATTAATATGTCTCCCAATTGCTTTTTAGGTTTTGAATAAAAAATAACTATCATCAACATTTGATAATATTATAAGGGTTTTTGCAAGAAATTCGATTAGGGTGGGTCAAACAAACGGCAATAAAAGTTTTTTACTTATTTCGATGCTACGGGATGAAAACTTTCGTTTGATATGGAATAATTTATGTGCATATTTTATTTCCACTTCGCCATGCCGTGAGGGAAGCCTGTATTTTAATTAATTGTTTATTAACCAACTTCTGTTTTCTACGCAAATTATCGTTTTCATTAGGTTCTGTTCTTCAATGTAAGTACATACCTACCTACGTACTTCTTCCTTTTGAATATTATTAGCAATAAGCATAAAATATTATTTTTTATAATGACTCCACCCTATTTTTGTTAAAGTGAAAAAAGGTACTTTGAAACGTTTGATCTTATTGTTTATTTTATTCAATGTATGACCTCACGCCGCATCCCTTGCGGGGTAGGCAGAGAATAGATAACGCCAGACTTAATAACTATCGTTACCTCCATCACATTAATGTAATTTGTCATAAACGATCTTCGATTACTTTTACTCAAAACGCGTCAATTCTTGAGGATCTGGTCGAAACGATTGGTCCAGGCAGCTCTTTCTCAAACCTCTTCGCTCACCGAAATATAGGTAAGTATGTAATTAGTCATCCTGTCGTTAATCATTCTCTCTCTTCTTCTCCATCAGCCTACTCCCGTCCACTCCTGGACGAAGGCCTCCTCCATCTGCTTCCACGCCGCTCTATCCTGGGCTCTCTGGATCCAGTTGGCACCCACGTTTTTGACTAGGTCGTTTCTCCATCGTAGTGGTGGTCTTCCCACACCCCTGGTAGTCGTTCTGGGCTTCCAGGTTAAGACCCTCTTCGACCAGTTATCGTCTGGATCTCTAGCCATGTGACCTGCCCACCGCCATTTGAGAGATGCGATACGCTGGGCAATATCTGTTACTCCTTCATTCTCTCAACGCGTCCAAACCATATTAGTTTATTCACTTTTATTCTAGTCACAACACTCGTCTTACAGTAGAACAAAAGTTAGCAGACGTTCTACACTCTGTTAGCATTGATGTGCTTATCTTTTCTTATTCCTCCTCTTGATTGTTAATAGACTATAACTATGTAAATTTGACGAGTCTAAGTGCCCGAAATTAGGGCCTAAGGACGATTATGAACAATACACAACAGGAAACAAATAACAAAAGTTTATAAGTTAGAAAGAAATGATATACAGTAAAAGAGGGTCTTTTGAATCATCCCAGAAGAGTTTACCATAATATTTCCCTAACAATTGCTATAATGAGACTGCATTGAATTCGGTGTCTGTGTGGAGAAACAGACTATGCAACAAATTCATCAGTATTATAATTGTATAGTCGCAGAACTGCTAAGGCAAACTTCATCAAAATGTTTACACAATACTCGTAAAACTTCAAATTATTGTAGAAAGTAGAATCAAATGAGTCGTCGCAGAAAAGGAGCAGTCACATTTCTTTCATATTTTTAAAAATAATAGGTAAGTATATACTTACTACTAGCCACTTCCGTTTCACTGCTGGACATAGGTCTCTTCTAAACTCTTCCACTGTCTTCTATCTTGGGCTATCTGCTGCCATCTACGACCCGTAAGCTGGACAATGTCATCTGTCCACCTTTTCTGTGGTCTTCCTACGCCTCTTTTGTTCTCTCAGGGCCTCCACTTCAGGATTTTAAATGTATAATAAATACATAACCTAACTTTAACATATCCTCAAAATGTAGCTACATTAGGCAAATTTAGCTAACATTGATTTTTTTAGAAAAAAATATCGATTCGAAAACCATTACTTGTTCATATTTTTTTCACTGTTAGGTATGATACGTCATGGGGTTAACTGAAAAAAAAACGCAAAAATGTTGTGAGGTGGCAGAAATCTCAACACTGCGATAAACTTGCCCTAGTGAACAAATGTTGCTATGCGTAATGTTAACAATTCTCTATATTTTGTTCAACAAAAGTGTAAATAATAAACAGTAAAACATGTACGAAAGCTAATAAAAATAATAGTGTGAAAGTACGAAAAATATCAGTGACTAATATTTTAGACCCACTGCTAAATTATTCGCTCGACTAGTACGATAGCGTCCTAACTCAAACAATGGTTGAATATTTTAAACTGAAAATCCGTGGAATGAGCTTAGTTTACATTTAATTATAGCTGAGGATTTTTAGTAATCAACTTTATTATATTAAAATTTATATTCTTGGGCGAGAATAATAATTTCCCATTCAAATTAGTTTTAAAGTTTCCGTATTTTTCCTTATCTATCAACTACAATAATAAAAAGATTTATGTTGAAATTTTGCACTTATATCATGTTGTTGGTATATGCACTATGCAGCGCAGGATAAACTGACCGTCGAATGGTTTAATGTGATCACTTTGCACGTGTGTATTACTATCAACACCACAAGGGCGACCACCTACCAGATGGATGGACGACATTAAGGGGTTTGCCGGACCCCAGTGGATGGGAATCGCACAGGAGCAGGAGAAGTGGAGGAGGAGAGGGGAGGCCTATGTCCTGCGTCCCTATGGTCTATGTCCCAGTGGGCAACCGTGGGCTAGTGATGATTACAATCAAGGCATATCTAGAACACTTAAGTTAAGTATTGCGTTCATGCTTTCTAACAAAAAAATGGTAATTTTATATTTTTAAAATAAAAGCAAGTTAATTTCGGACTGGTTTAAAGTAAATATAAAAAAAACAAATCGTTGTTCTTGACTCTCATAATTTTTCAGATTGATCTCATAATACCCCTAGGTATTTGAAACCATATTGTCTTTTTTTTTTTATTTTATTTCTACGTTTTTAAATCAATTAACACAAAATCGAGAGACTGCTTTTTTGTATACGATACGTCTAATTAATTTTAATGATTTTTTGAGCTATACTATCTTCATAATGACGTGCGTCTTTACTTCGTCTCAAACTAAATTATCGCATCATTTTCTATACTAAGTGTTTATTTTGAAAAGTTCCCATGCACACTCTGCAGTAAAATACATATTATATTATGCTCCACTAAACGATTATATAAAAACTTTTCAAATTTATCGCTTGCATGATCTGGAATCGTTGTATTTTAATACATTATAATTTATTTTTATTTCATCATTATTATACTAGTAACTTCATCCTCCATAGCGTGTAAATGATATTCGTGGTGTTATAGAAAAATTTATTTGCAATTGTTGAATAAATAATACAATCTAAATTGTGACTCATACGGTTCTTGCACCGAACCCTTAGTGATGTCAATAACATATCCATTAAAAGCATCGATTTTATAAATTTGTTGCCTACAGGTATGAATGTCTTCGTGTTTTTGAAATGTTTAAACGCTGATTATCTCTGATATCGGTGCATGTGTAGCCGCGGTAATACTGATCAGTGTTGCCCTGATTTTGAATTCAGAAAGAGGTTTTGGTCGGAGCTTTTTTTGAAAACGGTGGATTCAGTTATCTGAACATCAGTGCGTGTGTGGCCGCGCTAAAACAGTCAGATTTGTTACCAAGCTAATTATTAACAACCTTTACAAACCATCACTTCCGTAAATGATTTCTTGAATAAATAAATAAAAAAGGACTTTTTTTTAACATTTCTATGCTACTAGTTTTTTTCCGATTTACAAAAATTCACAAAAGCCGAACGGAACCTTTTTAGACTCGGAAATTCTAGCTCTAAATGCCCCAAGAATAAGAATTCTGTATAGCTGCTACAAAAACTCTGGCTCCAAAAAACTCCTCGTTTCCTTTGGGCTTACCCCCTCGTTTTTTTTACGATTTTGGAGATTACAATTTTTTACTCAACAGAGACGGGTGTTTGACGCTTACGAGTTACGCTTCGGAACAACCATCCTGATTCCTACCTAAGGGACTTTATATAACACTATAGTCCAAGAGCCCGCTGCTTAAATAATGACGTATCTGTTTTTTGATCGAAATGTGGTATAAATGATAGCTTACCAATAGGGTATTACATCGCACTAGGGTTGCCTATCAAAATCTTGCCGCAACCCCCCCCTGTCCCCCCGAAAAGGTCCCTCTTCGCGGTTTTTCGCATTTTATAGGAATATGGTAAGAGATAGGAGAAAGTAGTCAATGACAAAAATAATCCTTGCTAAATTTTCTACAAAAAATGTTAAGCCAATTTTTTCATAGGACTAGTAGTTTACCCGCAATGGCCGGCCAAGACCTTTTCGGGGGGGGCAGGGGGGGTTGCGGCAAGATTTTGATAGGCAACCCTAGTGCGATGTAATAGCCTATTGGTAAGCTATAGTTTATACCACATTTAGGTATATCTCAAATCATTTTCAAGATTTTTGTTTTTTCTTTTACTTTCAAATTCGCGGATGTCGAAAAATTTCACTTTTTCCAAATTTCACACAATTTACTTCCACGAATACCTTGTACCTACTTACTTATTAAATTTTTATTAAAGGGTATAATTTACATATTCTGGTATTTCATCGATTGACCGATGTAAGAACGATGTAATGATTATCATCCCTAGAATAAATGCAAAACGAAAAGCAGAGCAAAGCAGGAAGGTGTACCTAATATTATTGAAATTTTGACTTGGCGTGTTAAGTGGAAATTCCAAAAATAACATTTTTTGATTCGAAATTTATGACAGTCTTCCAAATGTTTGCAGAATTTTAGAAAAATATTCAAATGTGTTCTAGAAGAATTTTCAAAAAGTCTAATTCAAACATTGTATGCGGTAGTTTGCGCAATATGGATAAACTTATGCAAAAATAAAACAGTGGTTATGCGACAATTTTCCGGTTTCCGACCAGATAATTGAGGTTACACTGTGATAGCGACCGGATAATTGATGTTACACTGTGATAGTGATGTCCTAAATTTATCATTCGGGATCTGACTACATTGCTTTAAGCAAGCGGTCGTCACACTTTTTTGGTCAAGGGCCACACAGAACAATGTAAAATGTTACAGCGGGCCGCACACTTAATATGAATGATTTAAGTGCCATGGAATAGCGCCGCCGGCGATTTTTTTTTTTTTAATTGTATTTTAATGGATTTTTGTAATGATATAAGAAAACTTTCGAAGTTATGAAAAAACGTGTGGTAATATGTAACATAATTTTTGTGAGTATCATTTAGTATGAAAAATTGTTTGCTATATCGCGGGCCGCACAAATATCTACATCGGACCGCATGTAGCCCGCGGGCCGCAATTTGACGACCACGGTTTTAAACTGTCCGATCAACAGGGCCGTTCGTTTGTTGAATAAATTAATACCAAACACCTAACGAATATCAAGTCAGGTCTCGAACAAGTTGAGATGGTTGGGACATGTAGAGAGAACGAATGATGAAAGGATAGCAACGACCTTCCTCGATGAAAGCAGATATGTAAAGAAGCTCTACCGATCAAGTATCACTTGGTTTAACCGTGTTTTTTTTTTCTCTTTACCGTGACATTTTATATTTGTATTCCATTGTGTTTTTTTTTTATTCGAAGGCCAAATGTGTACACCTTAAATAGGGCATTGTTTCGATTACCCTTGTGTTCAATTTATAAACTACTTTTATATATCATATTCAATATGTGTGTGTGTGCTTGAGTCAATAAATAAATAAATAAAAATAAATAAATAAACAAGATACCCAACGACGAGCGTGATTTGAGTGAATGAATAATAGTGTATGTAACGAAAGCAGCTGGTGTATTGTTAGAGTTGTGTGGAGTTCTCTCCTCTCCGCTTACCCCGCAAGGGACGCAGTATTAAGAGTTGATAGAAATAATTATGTTTGTTTGAATATTATAATACTCGTATAACAAAACAAAGTTTGGAATTTCATAATGATGTTTTTCTAATTAGGGAACTTGTCAAATTGAAAAGTCAAAGTCCATAAGACAACTTGTGTAAGCTGAAAGCTCTGAGCTGAGGGATGAAGGATGTAGAGAGAGATAGGCAGGGAGTGGGGAGGGGGGCTGTGGTAGGAAGCTGTAAAAATAATTTCATTAATATTATTACAAACTAAGTACTAGTCTCCACAGGCCTGCTAATCCTATCGTTTGACAGAATGATTTTTCTCACCATCTAGGAAAAAAAAAGGTTTATCTATCTATACCATCACGGTACGTCCCTTGCAGAGTAGGCAGAGAGGACAGAGCGCCATACAGCCCTATATTTACACACACTACTAGCTGCCGTCATATTCATGTAATCTGTCATTCACGCTCTTCGATTCCTTTTACTCAAAACGCATCCATCCTTGAGGATCTTATGACTTCAGATCCTAAAACTGTTGACATAACACATATAAGTACCTATATTATGCAAAATGTTGCCGCAGACGTGCGCGAGCCACCACAACCATTTTGTGTTTATGAGTAAAAAGGCGTGTGGATGGGAAGTTTGTCTTGACGTGTACGTAACCGACTGTTGGTGTCTTTTTACTCATAAACACAAAAAGCTTGTGGTGGCTCGTGCGCGTGTTGCGGCACCATTTATAATTCCTATTAAACTTTTAAATAAAACATTTTTGTGTCTCCAAGAAACGTGTTCCCAAAATTTGGTCTTTTAAGATTGCGCACGCGATTTTGAATGTTAACGATACGGAAAATATTTTTCGGAACCAATAAGATTTATTTTCGCCGGTTTTTCTTACAAGAGTGTAATCATAATTATAATTCAGCGAGCAATGGAAAGACAAATGTTGGGCATCAGTCTTCGTGATCAAATTAGAAACGAGGAGATCAGACGTCGAACAAAAGTTGCCGACATCGCAGAAAGAACAACAAAGCAAAAATGGCAGTGGGCGAGATATGTGGCAAGACGGGACAGTGTTAGATGGTCACCTAGAATCTTGAAATGGAGGCCCTGGGAGAACACAAGAGGCGTAGGAAAACCACAGAAAAGGTGGACAGATGACATTGTCCAATTTACGGGTCGTAGATGGCAGCAGATAGCCCAAGATAGAAGACAACGGAAGAGTTTAGAAGAGGCCTATGTCCAGCAGTGAAACGTAAGTGGTTAGCAGTAAGTAAGTTATTATAATGATACCTACAATTACTACTGATGGAATTATTTTTATAGTTCGTATAACTTGTGTATATTTTTTTAATTAGAGTGTTTTTTTCCACCCACTCTGCCACGCACTACTCAAAAAGTTGCTCAGAAGTTAGACACCTGAGTTATGCCTAGATACACCTTATATTTTCTAGTAGTAATTAGTTGTCGTATACGTAGAATCGTAGAAGGTCTACGTTCTACGTAGAATTTACTACTACAGTAGAGTCTCGCTAATCCGGGACTAAATTTAAAACCAGAGGGCGTCAGATTATTAGAAAGTCTGATTACTGAATTGTATAGGGAAATTTAAGGTTAGTAAAATAATCCATAAAATAATCACATTTTGGAGGTGGTCGGTAGCCTGGTTGGTAACGCGCTCGACTGTTAATCCAGCGGGCGCGGGTTCAATCCCCGACTTACTTCACTTCACAACACAAGCTTTTAAGCTTTCTGTGAAGTGTACAAATATGTATTTGGGTTTATTTCGATAAACTCAGATTCATTTTTATAAAAAAATAAAAATATTATGTATGTGGGAATAAGCAGATATGTGCCGTCAGGGGGGCGGGCAGGGGGGCAGTTGCCACTCGCTAAAGATTGGAATAGGTAAGTATATAATTCTCACCACATCAGAAATATTCTAAAATTAGAATGAAAACCCATTAAAATACAACAGTTACTGTTTCAAAGAAAATTTTGCCTGCGGCGCTAATTACGCATGCTTATTCTTATTAAGTAGAATACTACGCTGAACAAAAATTTAAATTATTATAAAATTGTACACACATCACGCTGAGAGATAAGATAAAGAATGAGGTTATTAGGAAAATGAGTGACTGCAAGAATGGTGTGTAACTAGAATGAAAGTGAATAAACTAAGATGTACAGGGCATTTTGAGAGAATGAAGGATGACATGATGACAAAAAATATATATCTGAGTGAAAGAAGAGGTGTGAGGAAGCGCGGCCGCCCCCGAGACTGACCTGTTCCGATCATGTCTACCAGATCCTCAAGGATTGTCGCGTTTTGAGTAAAAGGAATGGGAGAGCGTGTATGACTGCATGCACGAATGTGACGGAAGCTAGGAGTGTGTGCAAGGATAGGGCTGTCTGGCGTTCTATCCTCTCTACCTACCCTGCAAGGGACGTGGCGTGAGGGTATAGATAGATAGTTTACCTGTATAATAACTCTTCCTTCTAATTTTTTTGTATTTTTTATTCTTGTTTATATTCTGTTTTTCTGCCTAAAAATTGTGAAATCTGATGTGTGCGTATGCTATGGGTGAGTGTGTGAGCGAGATTGAGTATGGGTGTGTGAGACGACCGGAATGAACTTATATGTTTTAATTTAACTGTGGTGCATGCTTGTGGGTGACAGCTGAATTATGAATGAACTAATCTTCAATTACTTATAACTATAGTTGTTATCTGGTTTGCACTTATACCTGTAATAAAATAAAAAAATAAAATAAAATGTCCTGCCTTGTTAATTCATTTCAAGAATTACGCAGTTGCTTGTGTTTTTATTAGTTTGAAATTATTTTCATTATTTCAGCTAATTGAAGAAGCCCGCAGTAAACAATCATGTTTGATGAAACTTCAGTTTTTGTTTGTTAAAATTAAATTTCTCAGATGTGGAGAAAAATATTTGGTAGAATATTCTGGGAACGGCTAAGGAATCTGTTAAAATAAAAGCCAATTAATGTACCTATGTTCGCATTGGTACACTTTTATTTAGCATCACTCGGCGTTTTTATACGAAGTGCCAATAGAGACTGTTACACTCTGTTTGACACTGAATTTCCCTGTATATTTATTGTTTTATTTCTATTTGTATTCCTATATTACTGTCAACATGTAACTTTGACGAGTCCAAGTGCCTGCAAATGGCCTAGGGACGATTCACAACAATAAACAATATGAAAAGATGCGTTAGATTTTTTCCCGTGACATAGGCTATTTATATTTTCAATACATTAATCGAGAACTTTAAAAATAAGGCTGTAAATGGCATCCAATTCAAATGAAATTCTATGATAATATAGCCATCCCTCTTACTCATGTTTTGTACCTTTCTCTCTCACGGAGTTAATACGAATGTTATGTATTCTTACAAAACATCAAAAGGGGTGCACCAAATCAAATATGGGATGTAAAGAACAATTAATAATAGATTCCGTGATTTTAAAACAAATTCAAACTCGTAATCGTAATTTAAACATATGCTATATCGACTACCAAAAAGCCTTTGATAGTGTTCCTCACTCCTGGCTCATTGAAATCCTGAAAATTTACAAAATAAATCCCATTATCATAAACTTCTTAAAAATAATCATGAATAACTGGAATACAAACATATATTTAAATTTTAATAATAATAGGTAGCATAAATATTCCAGAAATTCAAATTAAAAGAGGAATCTATCAAGGTGATTCGCTAAGTCCACTATGGTTCTGTTTGGCTCTCAATCCTCTATCAAACTTATTAAGAGATTCTAAATACGGGATTAAAATTAACGGAAATGTACGCTCTAATATAATAATATCACATTTAATGTACATGGACGATATTAAAATTTTCGCGAAATCGGATACTGATCTACAAAAATTAATTGATATAACAAAAACTTTTTCACAGGATATTAAAATGTCTTTTGGGCTAGAAAAATGTAAAACAATACACATTGAAAAAGGCAAAATTATTGAATGTCAGGATATAGTTACAAAATATAAAATTAATAGTAGAACTACTGTAGAACTGTAGAACTACCACAGGCCAACATCATTACTCCTTCCTGGGGGTGAAATGGTACAACGCCTTGAGTGGTCATAATAGATATCATGGAGGCTGCACAGACTATCTCAAATTTAAGTCTAAAATAAAGTCTGAAATTGTATAGTGCTATTATATGTTATTTTGAATGTTTGTTTTTATGTTGTCATTCTGCTGTTGTGTTGTGTGTTTGTAGTTTGTAATTGTGTATTTTCCATTGTATGTGTGTGTATATATGTATATATATACATATATATGTGTGTATGTATATATGTATGTATTGTATTACTTTTGAGATCCTCCTCGGAACACGAGTAATATACTCATATCCGGGGAGTAACAAGATCATTGCTAATCATATTCTTACCATGTATTTAATAATTGTAAATTGTAAATGTATTTTATGTTAAATAAATAAAAAAAAAAAAAAAAAAAAAAAATAATAATATGACTAATAACGAGATATACAAATATTTAGGCTTTCCGCAATCTAGAGATTTAGACCATACTAGTATTAAAAATAATATTAATAAAGATTTCAAAGAGAGATTAAACAAAATTTTTAAATGTGATCTATCAGCAAAAAATATAGTCAAAGCGGTAAACACTTGGGCGATCCCATTATTAACATACTCTTTTGGCATAATAAAATGGAGCAAAACCGATTTAAATAATTTAGAAAGACTAATAAGAACCCAATTAACCAAAAATAGATACCATCATCCAAATTCCGCGAAAGAAAGGTTGTCTCTGCCTAGAAGTATAGGTGGTAGGGGATTTGTAAACATAACCGATTTACATAATAATCAAATAGATTCTTTAAAAACATTTTTCATTACTAAACAAAATCATTCAATTATGCACAAAATTATAGTACAGGCCGACAAAAATTATACGCCTTTAAATTTAAATAACGAAATAGTAGGTCCGCGTAATAATTATTTAAATGAGCTTTTAGTAGCTTGGGGTAGGAAAGAGATTCACTCCAGACACCTCAATGATCTTAACCAGTCTCATGTTGACAAATTTGCGTCAAACAGATGGTTGATTATTGGGGATTTGTTTGGGGAGACTGAGGGGTTTATGCTAGCGATTCAGGATCAGGTAATTAAAACAAAAAATTATCAAAAATATATAATAAAAGATACAAATATAATAGATGATTCATGTAGGAAATGTCTCGCTAAACCGGAAACTATACAACATATAACAACGCGCAAACTGAATATACATATAGACATAATCATGTGGCAAAAATAATCCACCAAAATTAAGCTATAAAATATAAATTAATAAATTCGAGAAATATAATTCCATATTATAAATACAACCCGGAATCGGTTTTAGAAGATCAAAATTATAGGCTCTATTATGATAAAACAATTATAACAGATAGAACAATACATCATAATAGACCCGATGTAGTTTTACATAACAAACAAACTAAAATTACTTATTTAATTGACATCGCTGTACCAAATACATTTAATATTCAAACAACCGTCGCAGAAAAATTTCGTAAATATACAGAATTAGCAGGTGAAATAAAAAATATTTGGCATTCTAGGTCGGTATATATAATCCCATTAGTATTATCAGCTACAGGTATAATACCAAAATCGCTAATAAACAATTTAAAAAAATTAGATTTACCGGAAAATTTATACATAAAAATGCAAAAATCGGTCATTATTAATACTTGCAATATTGTAAGACGATTCCTAAATACTGATATTTCAGGCACAATGCTTGTATTTTAGGCCCCGCGCATCTGAGCCTAATCCTGTGATATCCGTGATATCTGGATAGGTGAATTTTTCCCAGTATTAGGCTGATGAGTTTATATGTGAATCATGAATGATAATATGTAGACTCTTCTGGCTGATAATACTGAGAAGTGTGTTGGCAAAGTCATGCCTCCGCGTAAAAAAAAAAAAAAAAAATACGTTACAGGTTTGAAGTATATTTCTTAATAGGTACAATATTCAATAGATAATACATAATTTTGGTGGTCCAAAGTAAGTTTGGCTACAAATAGAGCAAATGTAGATGTAGAGTTAGTAGAGGGGGACATAAATAATTGTAGCAAAGTTGTAGCAATTATAGAAAACATGGTCGTGTCCGATTGCCTTATCGTGTAGCAGGATATTATACAACCTCCTCTCTAGTACTAACTAGTAACTCCTACTATTATTCCTGCAATACGTGGACGAGAGCGGGGAGTTAGAAATACTAAAGTCTGAAATACGTAAATTTATTCTTCTGCTTCCAAATCGGCCCCTCAATGCTGAGGATCGTGACTTTCATGCGGTACTTTTTGCAGCAGTCTGACCCACCCTAGTCTGTCGCAATGATTCTGCAAACGTCGTTCCAGTGACATCCGTCACCTGGTCGGACCATCTCAATGGTATACGTCCGCGACTTCTCCTGCCTTCAACTCGGCCAGTCATTATTATTTTATTTCTCCCCAACTGCCTCACTAGGTTTTGGTTTTGATTTCTAGAGGCGGGGCCGAAAAAATTCTGGGAAAGGCAATTATAATTTTAACATAGACGTAGTAAAAACATGAGTAATAGCGCCGCAGGCGAAATTTTTTCGTGAAGGTGAGTGAGAAAGGTTGTGTTTTGAGCTGGCATTATAAGTGTCGTGTTAAAAAGCAACAAAAAAGAGAAGCGCCGCAGGCGTTTTTTTTTTTAATGGGTTAAGTGATCAACTTGGGATCTTTCAACAGTAGACGGTACTTCATTGTTTGAAATTTTGGGGGGGGGGGCTCAGACCCTCCCCTATATACGCCACTATATTCTACGGCATTTATACCAATCTCATCCCATCCTCTCCACCGTCAGTCATGTCCACGTTTCACTAGCATAATGACATTGTCATGTTTACTATGAGATCCCTTGGTGTATCAATTGTTATATTATAAGCGGAGTGATCTATAGGTACCTAGTAATATTATTATTATTAGAGGATATATCTAGATCTCTAACCTCTACAACAGAGCTTCTGAGATTTATTATTAATTTATCCTCCCACAAAGATCAGTCCTGGGACGTAACGCCGAGGATGTTTCGCTACAAAATACAATACGTAATAAAGGTATGTACAACATTTCATAACAATTCTGAAAGATTGTATGTTTGTTTATATGTATTTTACACGGGAGAATTCTCTGACATCGTATTTTAACCCTCTCACTACCACTGTCCTTCCTGGAGGACAAGACGCAAAAATAAATCAAATCCATTTGAAGCAAATTCTCATACTTAATCTATGGTAAACTTATCATAGAATGTTTATTGTCTATAATGACTAAATATGTTTTACCAGTAAATTACTACCAGTGTCCTCCGTGGAGGGCATGGGTCGAAGTCCTAAACGGAAAAACTCTAAAAAAAATTTTTGTTCTAAATTCATATAAAAAAATATTCGATATTAGATATTATTAAATCCATAGTCAAAAAAAATCTATAACCCCTCTATTATATTTTGGTAATGAGAGGGGTAAGGGTAGAACAAAATCCTGGCTATCAAAAATAAAATATCTCTTATTATAGAGAAAAATGACTTTATTTGCAAAATAACATGTCAGCCATTTATACGAGTTTAACCTAAAATCGCCGTTTCGTAACCTTTTCGCCGGGCAGAATGCAATTATATGCTGAACTATGTTCAGCAGACAAGTAACCACTAACAGTAACAGATACATACATAAGTAATGAACATACACAGAGTCGCCGCTAGTAATAATTCACATCAAGAAATTACGGAAATCAATCTCTTATTCTAATATTTTATCAGGGCTATGCCGGGTTAGTGAATGTAGTCAAATAACAATGTAAATCCGTTACGGGTATTTCCCCAAGGAGCCGGAAACGAACACACTCCTAATTATTATAATTCTCAATTGAGATACAAAATAATACTTATTTAGGTAGTGCCTGCTCTTAAAACAGTAATATTAAAACGACACTCTCTGTGAATCACATCGTATGTCAACAGATACACAGCAAAGGATGGACCTTCCACCAGATCCATGTGATCACTTTACACTTAATTGAAGGAAAATCCCGCGGACATAAGGCCCTCCACATCCCCGGGTAGCTCAGGCGCATTAATAGCGACCTCTTTACCCGAATTTCTAGCAAAATATTATTAAAAGGTGGGCCCAGGGTTAGCCTTAAGGGAGCCCCCCGGCAAACCCCACCCCTGAATTACGTTCCTTCAATATCCTTGTCCAAGGAGGTTACAAAATTCCACTTATTACTACAATATTTCAAACTATATCTTTACTCATATGTAAGTCTGACGAGGTATGTTATAAGTAACATTCACCAATTCCAGTCCATCCATGTGCCGTAGCCCGGAATCGAACCCAGACCTCCAACCTGACAAGTCGGTATTCTACCGCTGTGCTATGTTATTAGAAATGGTGAATGTTACTTAACTTTAAAGGGATCACGTTAGACCAGCCGACGATCAGTCATAAGCATGATGGAAAGCCCATCATTTGCTGTATATCTGTTGAGATCACTACTATGGTAAGATTAATTATAAGTGTCGAACGCAGTAATAAAAAGGTGACGGAGAAGGGACGACTACCCGCTTTATCCGCACTTATGGCTCTGGCACTTATAAATAACCGTACTATAGTATTATTTTATTAAGCACATCCTATTGAGTTTACTAAAAACGATACGTAGTCTGTTCAGGCGGAATGTCCTAGGACGTTCTCTAACCTAATATGGGTGTGCCTTATGCAAGGTGAGAAATAGCCACAAATACTTCGTAAACTATAGGTACGTTCCCTATATTAGTAAAAGGTACGTAAGGGTACGTGGGGTATCTGTTCACTCATTGGCTATATATTATTGCACCCAGTGTTGCAAGGATAAAAAATGTTAGGAGGGGGAGGGCTATTACGTCATACACATATATCAAGGATAAGGTCCTTTTTGGTAATTTGGAAAAATGTCGAATTGAATACACAAATAGTCAACAAGTATCTGGATATTATCTCTCAACCAAGATATGACCTATATGTAGTCCCCCTTCTCCTTCTTCTTCATTAGCCTTCTTCCCTCCACTGCTGGATATAGGCCTCTTCCAACTGTTTCCCCTCGTCTCTGTTCTGACCCTTCCGCATACAGGTTCCTCCAGCGATTTGGACAATAACGTCGGTCCATCTCTTTGGTCGCCTTTCGACGTTCCTTCTATCTGTCCAAAGCCTTAAAATCGTCCAATCTCAGGATTGGACGATTAGACTTGTAGTCAGCTACACGATGAGTCACACCAGTAAATTTTTGTACTTTCTAAGCAGTCAAGATTGCTATATTATGTATAATATTCGCACGTTAATTGTGTTTATAATAAAATTTACCCGAGTCATGTGGCACTATTTTTACCCAATTTCCAAAAATTTCAGATTTCGGTATGCACTGTCAAACGTACATAACTATCTTTTCAATACTTATAATAAATATTTTATTTTTAGTGTGCGATTATTTGTGAAGATTTTCTGAATATGTATGTACTTAAATATTTTCGACAATAGATCTTTTTTTTTTTGCTGCTGTTATACCTTTTTATTAAAATGGACTCCATCACATTAATGAAATGAATGCTCTGTTTATGCTTTTTTTTTTTTTGAGTTTCCTTTTGACGTAAAATGTTTCTGACAGACACAATCCATAGTCGATATGCCTGATGGAAAGTCCATCCTTTGCTGTATATCTGTTGAGATAACTAATTATTTTAAAATAGAACCTTGTTACTTACGGATAACGCGCCACTGTATTAAAATCATAAACGACCTACCGTAAATTTTAGTAGGACTGTCTAGTTTCAAATCGTTTTAAACTAGACAAAATACTTCAATGTATCTGGTACCCACCTATCTACCGATTTCAGGGAATACCCGGGAAACATCTGACAAAATGAAAAGAGAAAAAAGAAAAAGCAAAAGAGAACTTATTTCTATTTCCGTTTCATCGATAGGTTTCATTGTGATTTCCTCTTGAATTCAAAAAGTCGCTCACTTTTTACTGAAAAATGAAAACTCTACCTAATATCTGAAAGAGTCTGAAAACTAGAATCTGTGTGGAAATCGGAACGTAGGAAATGATGTTACAGTTACGGGCTTGGCACCAAGAATGACGTCACAGTAATTTCACGGCATTAAGGTTCAAAATCGCGTGAACTATCGCACGATAAAATGGTAAAAATAGCGTTTTTTCCATTTTTTGGGGTTAATTTTGCGTCTATCAAAAAACTTATACGGTTTTTCCCTAGATAAAAGTTCAATGTATCTACTCTATTTTGTTCCAAAGCATATTTAGTAACGGTTTTCGAGATATAAGGTCTCCCGTTTTTAGAAATTTTTGAAATGTCAGTATGCATACTCTTAAAGCGTCCATTTAGTGAATGCATGCACTAACTAGGCAATGTATACATTGACTGACGCGCTCAGTGAATGTGTTCACAATCATTCTATTTTACGCTTTGACTAGTTAGTGCATACATTTCAGTCAAAGCGTGCACAATGTTTTGAGTGAAGTGTAAAATGGCCGCCATTCGCGAACAGCTGTTATCCTATACACACTGTTTTCAACTGTTATTGATAGTTATATTTGATTGATTTTACATTTCTTATCAGGATTACCGCAACAAATATTCACACAACTCGTATTAATCTTGAATACTCTTCAAATTGCATTATAAAACTATAAAAAATACCATGCTGGTTGTTGTTTATGCTTTAAAAAATCCACAGTAGTTAATGCATGCATTGGCTAGTGAATGTGTACGCTGTACAAATGTACACTCACTAGTTGTAGCAGAAATTATACGGAGTTAATACTTTGACTAAAATTATCAGTTATTGACTAGTGAATGCATACATTAATGCATGCATAGATCAGAGGATCTGTTTATGCCGCTGTGTTGGCCTCCTGTGATATGGACTTCCAGCTGTCACGCCATCGTCTCGGGGGTCTTCCCGGTGGTCTTCTTCCGGTTGGATCACCATGAAGCACGATAAGTGGGAGTCTGTTATCTTGCATTCTATTTACATGCCCATTCCTGTATACCGTCTTCTCTGTCTTCCCCATCTGACGATGTCTTCCGTACTACACAGTACACATCCTCCTATTTTTCTGCGTTAAGTGATCACTTTAAACCAAAAAACATAATTTAAATCAGTCATAACATAAGCCTGATGGAATGTCCATCCTTAACTGTATATCTTTTAAGATAACTACTTAATTGTTATACCATACACTATTTGTTCGAGTATAAAAAACATAGGTTAAAACTGCAGTAGGTAAATTATTATATTTTACTAACATAATACAAAATAACAAAACGGAAAATTTTGAGTACATTTCCGAATAACATATTCAACACGTTTTTAATTAAAAATTCCTGAAAAACATGGCTATACCTACATACGTATAAAATTATTATTTTGTTATATTTTTTTCATAAACAGATTTCTGAAAAATTTCATCACATCTGTAAACGTGCTTTTAAGCTCACATCTGAAGCTTCAAGCGTGCGTGGAATTTTTCCGCCTATTTATTAAAATGTGGGTTGTGCCTACTGGAAATATCTGCCTAGTATAATTGTGTTAACTTGTTTTATCATTGGGAAATCTTTTCTACAGTAGACTTTGATGTCTACAATTTGTTGGTATATCTGGTGGAGATTTTTTTTAAAGGATCTGGACTTGCATACACAAACCCAAATACTTTCCTGCACACCTTGCACTAGCCTAAAAGCTTGCATCGCAAAGTGTGGAATACATCGCCAGCGCCGGGGTTTGAACCTGGCACCTCCCACTTGAGAGATTTTTAAGAGTATGCATATTGACATTTCAAAAATTTCTAAAAACCGGAGACCTTTGATCTCGACACTCGAAAAAATAGAGTAGATGCATTGAACCTTTACGTAGGGAATGACTGTAAAAAAAATTTTATAACTTGTATGGATTTATCAAAAAAAAATGTGAAAAATATCTCTGATCTTTTTTCCGAAAAACAGAAACTCGTTTTCCGAAATAGTCGCAGAGAGTTTTTTTTTGTGTTGATATATTGTCTATTTTACTTTTCCAAGTTTTACTTTATAAGGGGGGGTAAAACGTTATTATATGTATTTTTAAGATCTGTATCCTCAAACACAAATTTAATCTGTATATTTATTGTAAATAACACATGTTTTGAATAAATAAAATTAAAAACTAGAGAATTAATACAAAGGTTTTTGATTGAAGCGAAATTAACCCCAAAAAATGAAAAAAAAAAAAAACGCTTTTTTACCATTTTATCATGCGATTTTGAACCATAATGCCGTGGGAAATGAGCGTGACGTCATAGTTGGGTCGGGAACGGATTTTTGTTAATAGGTATTTTTTTAAATAAAAATGAATCTGGGTTTATCGAAATGAACCCAAATACATCTTCGCACACTTCACAGAAAGCTTAAAAGCTTGTGTTGTGAAGTGGAGTAGGTCGGGGATTGAACCCGCGCCCACTGGATTAACAGTCGAGCGCGTTACCAACCAGGCTACCGACCACCTCATTTATTATGGCAATTCATTGGCGAATGCCTAGATGTTTTTATTAGTACACTATATTATGATCAATAAAATCTATCTATCTATCTATCTTTTTCTTTCAGCTAATCAGCTGATGTGATTATTAATAAAATTTCACATTATTTCTGATCACCCTGTTGGTGGGTAATGGATGGGTGCGGGTAGGTGCCGTCGTGTGGCCATTTGTATGGCCGAGACAGCCAATAGGTGCGAATATGATTTATGGGGTTTAAAGCGTCGGCGTCGGCTCTGCTTTGAGAGGAAATTATTACTCCAAGACACTAACTACTCCTGGAAGTAGTACCATCAGGTACTTAAGGGAAGGGACCTCATAGTTGACACATTGGATTTTCATTGTTTGACGACCGAAGTCAAAGCATGGCTGAGGGACAATCACGTAATTTTATAGCGCCTGACATGCCATACGCATATATACCTACCTATATAATAGTTGACACTTAAAAAAAAGTTTTTTTCTGATTAAAAAATGCATTTTATTATAGAACGCTACAAATGATATCTCAATGGTAGCACTGCATTCTATTGCACTGAAGTTCATGCTTGTTTTATCAAATGTGTTTGAGTATTTGTTTTTGTGTTAATTTTTTAATTAATTTATTTTATTCTTACAAAGCAAAACAGTGAGTGTAATTACAGCTTTGGGTCTTTCCGACACTCACTGCGATTACAGTGAAAGAATCATTTATCCATCTCGACAACCCATCATCATGAGTACAATCGAGGAAAACTCTCTATATTGAACATGAAATATGTCCGTGCACGATGCAACCCGATTGAGTTTGACACAAAAGAGGTCGCCATTATAAAATAAGTTATTATCAGAAGCTGGTTTCTTCACACCTCACAAAATATTGTTTCGCAACTATACTAAAGCCAATTCAGACGAAATATATCCAAGACTTTTCTTATTCTTCTTCCTCTTGTATTAGATCCGGGGATCTGTTTCTTGCACAGAGGTCTCCTGGGACAGGGAACTCCAACTTCTCGCCACCTCTTTGTTGGTCTTCCTGGTTGGCGGTTGCCTTCTGGTATGTTATTAGCCACCACGTGTGGAAGTCTGTTATTGTCCATTCTCTCCACGTGGTCGCGCCAGAATCTTCTTCTTTTTCTGCCCCATCTTACGATGTCTTCCTTGTTGCAGGCTTCAAGCTTCAGGCTTTATTTTAGTAGAAAAAAGTCTAAAGTCTACAAATATTAGTGCCCTGTCAACTTATAGTGCCTTTACCTTACATCCAACATCCAATATCGAGGGTGGAGCCGCTCTATACGGCGGCGCTTGGAGAGAATCTGTCCAAGATATACTGCCTTTTAAAATACCTACGTTCTAATATACGTAATACGTACCTACTTTGCTACTTCCTGTAATTATAGGTACCTACCTCTAATACAAGTGTTGCCAACCTATAAATATATCAATGTTACCGCATTATATTTATTTATTTATGTATTTTATCTATGCATGCTATTATGATTCTTACGCTTGTTTATTTTTTTATGTTTCATTGTTTCTTTTTATGTAGGTACGCTTTATACACACATCATATTAGGTATCTTGTTTTGTAATCTCCAAATTGGTTGGTTGGCAGGTATTACCACTGGCAATAAACTCGCCATTTGTAATGTCTTATTATTTGCAATAAAAGTTTTTTATTATTATTATTTTAAAACATATACGGCTTTTTAGGCCATGAGTATTTAGGCCATGTGTATGTGTGTGTGTGTGTATATATTTTCTTACTTTATATGTTTTTTTATGGTATTTATCTTTTTTTTCTAGGGTTTTTTTTTCTGGAAGAAATCGCAGTTCTGCGATAAGTTCGCCCTGGTGAACAATGCTTTAAAATTTGCACTATGTCCATTTTTTAGTATGTTTGCCTTTGTTCACTTAAAGAATAAATAAAATTTAAAGTCAACAACGACAAATTAATTTAAATAAAATTGAGACGCCTTTCTTAGGAGTGACCTTCCTCTGTAATTATTTTCCATTGTCAACCTTAAGTCGTTTGGTTACCAATTTTATTGACGCAGAATTATATAGCTTCCAAAATACACAATAAGGCTCTATATCGCGTTTCAAGTAAATAATGAAACTATTAAAAGGTTCTGAATAAGATCTGAATAGTCCAAGAGCCCGCTGCTTAAATTATGACGTATCTGTTTTTTGATCGAAATGTGGTATAAATTATTGTGATTTGAGTTTGCTTCTCCCGACACAGGATTTTCCTAGTGGGGGAGGCAAATATATAGGCAATGTATATCCAATGTTAGGATCAAATAAATAAATAAATAAATAAATTAAGCTATCATTTATGCCACATTTCGATCAAAAAACAGATACGTCATAATTTAAGCAGCGGGCTCTCTGACTAGAACCATTTACAGCTGTTTTACGAGCTAATTTTATTGCCTCGCAACAGTCGCCTGCCGTAAAACTTCAAATCGCAGCGATTTCTTAAGGAGAAAGGTGGCTGAAGATAACGAAATGGCCCTTAAGGAATTTTAAAGAAGGTACCAAATCAATACTTTGGCTCGACCTTCTCGACCAGTTGCTCAAGGACGGTCGTGTTTTGAGCAAAAGGAATCGTAGAGTGTGTATGAAAAATTGCATGAATGTGACGGAAGCAAGGGTTTGTAATGATAGGGAAGTCTGGCGGCCTGTTCTCTCTGTCTACCCCGCCGATGCGGCGTGAGTAGATAGAATTAAACCGAAAGCCACTCTTCCATTCACTCCTTTCTTCCGTCACATCGCAGCTTACCCTAGGACTCTCAAGTTTTCCAAAACCCCTGCTTTTTCAGGCACATACTCTATTTTTCTTATCCTATCGTCACTCATTCTTTCAATATGTTCAAACCATCTTAAGTTATTCACTTTCATTCTCGCTTCACACTCATTTCTCTAATTATTTAATTTTTGTCTTATATTATATGCGACACCCGCAGAGACATTTACAAAACATGAATACATTATCATACAAAAAAGAAAAACATCTTATGTAAACTCTCCAATTAAGGGCGCCCCCAGCATACACCAACAACAAAGACTGTCAAAATAATAATAATAATAAACCAACTAAAGCCAATCAGTGCTTGCAAAAATACAACCAATAACCTCATTCCTTATGCGATCCACCCAAATTTTCCCACATATTCTCCTTAACGACCTCATTTCTACAGCATCATCCTTTTTCAGACATATGTCCACATTGTCCACGTCATGTCAAAGAAATTAAAAGTGCCTAAGTAAACACACTACAGAAATAGCAGAATCGAGAAATCCCCAAAGTGAAAAGATATTTTTCGTTATACCTAAGAGAAATAATAATTTTTCCCTTTGTTTTTTTTGTGTCTCCTTTATACCATCTGCCGTCCCTAAGAAGTCTGTATGTATCTGTATGTAAGTCATGATGGTTACAAGTAAGGACCGACTTGGAGACTTTGGGAAAGGATCTGGCCGTAACAAAAAAAAGGATTACCTTTAACTTACTTGTCATTGATGTATTAGAACGAGATTTGCCGTAAAGCCTTCTTAGAGGGTGACCACACGTCTTGAAAACTAAAGTAATAAAATTTTAAATAAAAGCACTTTCGTTCTTTACTTATTTATTTATTCACAAATTAAATATACACAGTACAACATCACTGGGATTGCGCAACTAGGTATAACCGGTATTTGGGTCAGTCCCACCAAAAATATAAAGTAAAACAAAAAAAATAAAAAAGGTAGGTATTTTACTATCTACGTAGGTATTTGATATCTTCTTTTATCATGAAACTGCCGGGAGTCTGTTTGAAACTAGAATAAACAAATTTGAATGAGGCTAATTTATTTTGATTACGTATATTTTGCACATTTACGATAGCAGCCGCTTAGGAATCACTGGTATCAGTATCACCCAAGTGATACAAACTCACTGGATGAACTGACTCGAACATATTTTCCGTATTCCCGCTGACAGCATCAACTACAGTGCTGCCAAAGGCAACAGACATTTGGTCAGGTCTGCAATGACCATCCAGATACATCAGAGCTGCGACATCCTGGAATGACATATGGGAGCAGGCAACTGAGTAGCCCCAGGATAAAAATGCTGTGAAAAAGAAATGCAGAAAACTGGGTGACGACTACACACTCCTCAGAGACTTACTTAAATACACAAATTTATGTTTTTGCATTTTGTTGGTGATGACTTTTTATCATACAATATTACTTTTTTGTGAAGCGTTCTCGAGGTGCTCCAGCATGTAGGTAGATGGCACTATAAAAATATTCCAAATATTACTATTATTTTATGTAGGTATGTATTTTGTACGTCATGAACACAAAAGGTCATGAAGTTCCTACGTGGATTTCAAACTCTGAGTAGGTCTAATGGTGTTCCAATATTATTTTCAGTGTAGTTATCTCAACAGATATACAGCATAAGATCGTCGGCTGATTTAATGTGATCACCCTACTCTGCTAAGTTTCAGCGTTTCTAAGTAGTCAAGAAGTGGTCGAAAAATCCATTCAGATTTGCGCACAAACCAAAAAAAAACAGCCAATATAAAAACTCCACAGTGAAGTGGGGCAATAAAATCCAGTACTTCTTTTCGAATATTGTGTTTTGTATTTTTTTAGATATGAAATAAATGAAAAAAAAAATATATTTAAATTAAATCTTATAAAAATCAGTGTGGTTGTATGGTCACCGCATTCTGATATAGTATTCTCACGGCGTCCTATAAGGGGTCCAAAACCCTTTCTTGAGGATAAAGGTTTTTTCCTCGAGTGGTGGCGCACCCTCCTTACAGCGTTACAGCCTTACAGGATCCAGAATACTTTCACGGAGTGCGGCTGGAATTGAAACAAATTGAAAAAAGCGACTCAGAAAAGAGGTGAGCTTTTTTTACATAATATTATTTATTTGAAAAAGTGTTTATTTTGTCAAGTTTGTGTGCTTTTCACATTTGTCAAACATTTTTTAGATTTGATAAAAAAAATTATGAGATCTGCGGTAGATTTGGGTTTGTTAACAGATCGTTGTATATGCCTCATCCACATGCTCGCCGACCCTCCACGTTTTTTGAAAGACGTGCAGACGGGATAATTGTCTTGGATTGTATACGTAATCGACGGTTAAAGTCTTTTTACTCATTCACACAAAAAACATGGAGGGTCAGCGAGCATGTGGATGAGGCTGTAAGTTCGCCCTAGTTAGTTAGAATTAAGTATTATACTATAATACGCCATATCGAAGACGTGAGGGGAAAAGGGATTAAGAGTAGGCATATTGACATTTCAATCTAAAAACGGGAGAACTTTTAGATCTCGACAACCTTACTAAATATGCTTTGGATAAAAATAGAGTAGATGCATTGAACCTTCATCTAGGGAATAACCATTAAAGTTTTTTTAGTGAAGCGAAATTAATCCCAAAAGATTGAAATTTTTTTTTACATTTTATCATGCGAACAAGCAATTTTGAACGTTAATGCTGCTGAAAACGACAGTGACGTTATAGTTGGGTCCACATACTTACGGTAAGAAATTACTCAAATATCTACAAAGTCTGTTCATCAGAAGTCAATACTGAGAATTGAACAGAGATTCGTCATCAACAAAAATACCTTGTTTCGACCCGCCAATTACAGATCTATTAGAAAAGATATCTATAATGCTTTTAAGAAAAGAATAAAATCTTCCATTCAACTTGGGGTGGGAGGTTTTATTAAGGGCTTGGTACCAAGAATGACGTCACAGTCATTTCCCACGGCATGAAGGTTCAAAATCGCGTAAACAATCGCATGATAAAATGGTAAAAATAGCGTTTTTTTCCATTTTTTGGGGTTAATTTTGCGTCTATTAAAAAAAAAATACGGTTATTCTTTAGATTTTAATGCATATTTAATGCGTACAAAAAAAAATTACTCCGCAACTTTCGGGAAACGAGTTTTCATCTTTCGGAAAAAAGGTCAGAGGTGTTTTTCACATTTTTTTTTGGGAAATCTATACAAGATATAAAAAATCTTTTACGGTTATTCCCTAGATAAATGATCAATGCATCTACCCTATTTTGTTCCAAAGCGTATTTAGTAAGGTCTATATATATATAAGGTCTCCCGTTTTAAGAAATTTTTGAAATGTCGGCATGTATAATCTTAATAATCCTATGATTCTTCCTCAAAGGTGTTAAGTTCTCATAAAATATAATATTTTAATTCCGGGGATTTTAAGATAAATTCTTGGTACCTCTGCTTACTTACATACGCGCCCACTGGTACTTATCTTAAAAAATATATTATTGGAACACAGGAGAGCCGCAATTAGAAAGGCTAGTGACTGTGTCTTGATTAAATGAACTCAGATTGTTTGGGCGTGTTGAGAGAATGAATGATGAATGGCGACTAAAAAGATATAGGTGTATGGGTGAACCAAAAGATGTGAGGGAACGGTGGCGATCCTAGGCTGACATGGACCAATCAAGTCAACCAGATCCTTAAGGATGGACGCGTTTTAATCAATAACCGTAAAAGTAATCAGAGAGCTTGTATGACAAATTGCACGAATGTGACGGAGGCTAGGAGTATGTGTACGGATAGGGCTGTCTGGCGCTCTATTTTAGATTTTAGACGAATTGATTTTAGACGAATTGATTTTAGACGAATTGATTTTAGATGAATTGATAATTAGGCAAATTGATTTTGGCCGAATTGATTTTAGACGAATTGATAATTAGACCAATTGATTTTAGACGAACTTACTGTAAACCCCTGATATTATGTGTTTGTCCATTAGCCCATCCAACATCAAAACTATTATGAAATTCCACAAATCGAAACTATGATAATCTGGGTACTACTGAACATCATTTCAGATCGTCTCCATTGAGGCAGAAACCACTACCCCCGTTTTTCTGTACACGGGCGATGTCGATTGTTATTAAAATGTGTGGAAAATGAGTTTTTCAGGTATGCTGAAAATACTGTGCGAACGTTTCCCTGTATTTTGTATTGGGAAAAAGTTAAGTAGGGGTGAAATGATTGAATCGAGAACACATTTATATGTTATTCGTAATGGGTGGCGAACCACATTGCTGAGAATATGATAAATGTCTTCAGGTTTGCTAACACGAGCAACTATTGTCGAAACAATTGCGAAATTAATTGCTCCAATTTGCCGAGCAACTATTGAAAGTGTGAAAAAATTATGAAATATTGCCGAAATTTGGTACTTATTATAATTAGGTATATCTCAATTCAATCTCTGTTATGGGTTGGCTGGCAGAAATTGCCATTTGGCAATAAGTCCGCCCATTGTACGATTATTTTTTAGTACAATAAAGATTATTTTATTTTATTTTTATTTTATAATAGCGCAATTGCGCAACAAACAAAAGTTGGGGCAACACGAGCTGCTGAGAAATTATTTCTCTAAAAATTGCCCGTTTAAGAGTACCCTTATGGAAGTTTTACGAAAACACGATTTTTACAGGACACTCGAAAAAATTACGAAAAAAGAGTGGAGGCTATTCTGCAACCAGAAGATCCTAAGATGTTGCCCCTTAAAGTATTTACATAGTCCATCAGTGGCAAAGGATCCTAAGAATACGATTCCCATCGAGTTACCATAAAATTTAATTTAGGTCTAATCTGACATCTTCTTCCTTCAGCCATCTCTCCACTGCTGGATATACGCCTCTTCCATTTGCTTCCATTTTCCTCTATCTTGAGCTTTGCGAGTCCATCTTGTACCCGCTACTGGGATAATATCGTCGGCCCATCTTTTCTGTGGCCGACCTACTCCTCTCTTTTTGTCCCACGGTCTCCATCTTAGAACTCTGGGAGTCCATCGCTCTGGCCCTTGTCTGGCAACATGACCCACCCAATGCCATTTTTGTTTAGCAACCCAGTCCATGATGTCTACTACTGACAAAATACATTAAAAATGTTACTCCCGGCTTCCCTTCTACAGAAATCCCCTCTTCGCCGCTGGTCCCTACTTATTCTTTACAATCCAATGAATAGATAAGTTCAGGTAGTACTAGTCTTGTACCCGCCTTTACTTGACACTCGTGACGAGTTCCGTTTTCAAATCACATTTCCTGAAATCGTTAATTCTATAGCCGTCCGGGGAAATTAAAATATTTCCCAAAAATTCATAAGGAACTGTGTGGCCGCATTCAATTTATCTACGTAAAATATTCCTACGTATTGAAATATTTAATTACTATGCAGGTTTTTATTTTCATGATTTGAAAGATTGTTCTTTTTTTCGAAAGAATCATGGGCTTTCATATACAAACTAAATACTTTCCTGCACACTGAGTGCACACCTTTCAGTGGGCTAGAAGTCCGCAAGTATCGCAAAGTGTGGAATACATCGCCACCGCCAGGGTTTGAACCTGACATTTCCCGCTTCAGAGACTGCCACCTCAGCCAATTGCTCCAACCGTGTACTTGTTCTAATTTCTTACATTCCCTGTGGGAATCCCAGAGTTGTCCCCTTCTCTTTTCTTGTATTTTTTTACGAGTGTTCTCTAAATTTGTGCTGTTTCTGCTAGAAGTCCCATAAGACTTTTGACTTATTTTTTAAGATTTTTTTGACATAACCTGTTTTTTTTAAGGATTTGGGCTTCCATATACAAATCCAAATACTTTCTTGCACACTTTGCACTATAAGCTAAAGCCTGTATCGCAAAGCGTAGAGTTTGTATGTCCTGAATTTTGTTCCTACTTACGACACCTCGGTATAATATATAGAATGAAAATTTGACATATATTTGACATCGACAGCTGTCTAATTTTTTCGGCTAGGAGTTAAAAAAATCTATATTGAGTGCATTTTTTAAAAATATTAACAAACAATTAAGTTCTTCACGTTAGGTAGGTGAGTAGGTACAACAAACAAGGATATCATACCGACAAAATTTCTGTCGCTGAACCATCGATTATAATCTGTAGATTTGTTTGTTTTTTTGGGTTTAATCGTGTGAAGATCTGATGATCATCAAATAGGATATTCAGATCTTCACACGATTAAAGCCGAAAAAAATAAATCTACATATTGATCATCGTGAACACCTGCAAGTACCATAATAATCTGTAGTTATATTTCAGGCGGTATATTTATTGCGGTAACACGTCCCAGTTTCACTATATTCGCGCATCATTCGCTCGCGTGAGCGATAAGATGAATATTCCACATCACTATTTTAATATTCTACTCGATGTTGTACATAGGCCCCCCCATCCTTAATTCACAATCATCATTGCCTGATTTTGTATTCCATCACTCGGGATATTCCCCTGTGGGGCAGAGAGAGAGAATTAGTTTTGTTGATATGAACTATGATGGAAAATAAATATTTTCGACGATAGAATCAGATGGGAATTAATAACTTGTATACGTTATTGATCTTTGATGTTCCTCCTTGTAACATAGGGATGTAGTATAAATTAGGCTATCAAAATTCTGACTATAAGGGTGTATTTTGAGTGTGCCAGATATACTAAAAAGTGCAGTTTTTCATTTCAAAATGTTTCAAAGGTCATTTATAAATGTACATCGTTCCTGTGACGAGTAATAAATTTCACAGAAGACAAACGCCAGACTGTCCTATAACGGCACACACCTTACTTCTGTCACATTCGTGTATTTTGTCTATTACCTTTATTTAAAACGCGTCCATCCTTGAGGATTTTGTTGACATGATTGATCAAGGTCAGTCTCGGATAAGCGAGCTTTTTCACGCCTCTTTTTTCAGTCATATTATAATATATTTTTATAGTTATCGTGTCATCATTCATTCTTTCAACATGCCCAAACCATCATAAATTTCTTGCTGCAATATTCGTAAATACCTATTCGGCGTGCCTAGTCAAGTAAATAAAAACACCTGGCAGTTTCATTTGATAAGAAGTAATTCTACTACCTACTTACATACAATTAAGGCCTTGGCACCAAGAATGACGTCAGAGTCATTTCCCACAGCATTAAGGTTCAAAATCGCGTGAACAATCGCATGATAAAATGGTAAAAATAGCGTTTTTTTTCCATTTATTGGGGCTTATTTTGCGTCTATCAAAAAAGTTTTACGGTCATTCCCTAGATTTTAATGCATGTTATCAGTACAAAAAAAAATTTTACTCTGCGACATTCGGGAAACAAGTTTCCATCTTTCGGAAAAAATTCAGAGGTGTTTTTAATTATTTTTTGAGAAATCTATACAAGATATAAAAAATGTTTTACGGTTATTCCCTAGATAGATGTTCAATGCACCTACCTTATTTTGTTCCAGAGCATATTTAGTAACGGTTGTCGAGATATAAGGTCTCCCGTTTTTAGAAATTTTTGAAATGTCGGTATGCATACTCTTAATATGAAAACGAAAAAATGTAGAACATTCAATGTCTACGGAATTGCACCTGACAGTATGGAAAAATAAATAAAAAATGTTAAAGCAGAATCGACTTCACGATACACCACTGCTTTTCAATCAATTCCGTGTCTTCCTTTTCATGATCATGCTTCAACGATTTCAAGCAGTGGCGTCCTCTACTATGAATACACTATTTTCGATATTATTATTTCGGTGTTTTACCGGAAAAACGACGAAATAAAATATGCGTCATTTTTTTGTTAAATAAAATTGAATGAATGGTGTCATGTATCCCTATTAAATGCCCATCTTATACCTGAATAACGCGCCTGTTGGCCCTTTTAATTCGCTATTTCAGCCCATAGTTACTTCGAAGGCCCCAGAGTTGGAAGGGCATCCCCCAACAACACCTCCCAGAATGACTGCTCCAATATCCCTGCTACAAAAGGAAAGTAAGTAATGCTGCATTACATACTAACTAATGAAAACAAAACAACAAAGATAAGTAAATCGAATGAACTCATTAACACACAACCCAAAATGATAATCGTAGAGAAACTAAAATTGGAAGACAGATAGGTGCTAATTCAAAACCTTCCACTAAGGAAGGATTCAACAGAAATTCTGCCCCTAAGGGAGAAAAAAATATGGTAGATATACTATAGACGCGGTACGCACTTGAACTTTCGCATTTAGATTTTTCTATCGAAATTAGTAGTAGGGTGTTAGACTGTTTTTATTAAATACTAGTGGGTACCTACCCGTGAAAATTCACTGGTTAAATATGTTTTTGTGTATCCACTATGACTACTCCACCCTTCCTTGAAGTTCCTCGAGTAAACACGCACAAACACACAAGGCCCCGTCTTTTCCCCGTTTTTCCAATATCGTCATGAAAGGTTGCGTAGTATCATTATTGTCCGTAAAACCAGATTTTTGAATTGGTACCCACCTAACCGTGTGTCGTTACAACTCCTTCATTCAATTTATTTATCGATTGGCAACGTCGAAGTATTGTGCCTCTAGCCTCTAGCCATTGGCATTGGAGGAATTCAGGGGACAGGTTGGCAGCACTGTCAATGGTACCTGGGTAAGCACGTATGGGGCTATCACGCAAGATGTGCTGCATGGTTTGCTTCAGGTGTCCACAGTGGAACATGTCACCGCAGCAACCCTGACCCGTCCTAAGCCTATTGCCTGCGGTCCACTGCCTGCGAGGCAGGTGGAAACCAGGCTGTTGGGATGTGTAGTTTGTGACGGGTATGACGGAGTGTTCGGGACTATAGATCTTGTAGATCGCACCCCAATACCTGGTACTAATGTTCCTCGAGGAAACATCTTCTTCTTCTCAGGTTTCAATCCAATGGATTTGTTTGCAGCAAAGAACACCTCGCTTTCCACTCCCCCCGGTCCTCCGCACAACGCTTCAGCTCCAAGTATGAGGAGCAGCTCATATCCAGGAGAACCTGCTCCATATATTCCTGTCGGGGTCGCCCTCTGTGAGTTGTCCCCTCGGTCATTCCCTCCATTACGGTGTGGAGGAGGTTTTCGTGTCGTATTGTGTGGCCTATCCACTTGGCCCGTCTCTCTGAGATTGTTTTGAGAAGGTGCCTTCCTTCTTCGATTCTGTTGAGAACTTCGTCATTCGTGATGTAGTCCCTCCAGGATATTCCTAGGAAACATAGTGAGATCACAAAGCACAAGGCTCTGTCTTATCCCGTGTCCATCTAAACCTTGATGTGCAATCTGACATCATTGTAATAGTAGGAAGTGTACCGTGAAATGAAATAGGGTACATACCTACATACTGTCCACCTACATACATAGGTACTTTTTTCAAATTACAAACATATGAAAGGTGCGTGCTTTAGTTCGATCTCTACGTATATTGTATAGGTACGTACCGTATATCCACGAACGAAATATTTCAAAACTATTTTCATTCATCAGTTGGAACTATTCTAAATTCAATTTTCATTCATAAACTTTAATTCTAACGTATTGTTCAACCAACAATTTTCATCCAATGTAAAGCGCTAGTGTAGATAACATTTTCAAAATCTCATAGATTCGATCCATTAGTTTGCATAATAATCACGGTACTGTTTATTTTCGTCGTGCGCTGCGCACAGATGGACAGACATAGGACAATTATAAATATGATTGTTAAAAAGAATAACGGCGCGCACTAAGAGTAAGTACTCATTTTTCACTATCATTTGAGTTACATTTCTTTTGCGCCGGACTTGGTTTTTTTCCATACTTCATGAGCATTTTCCTTTAGGCCTATATCTTAGGACCAAGGCTGATGACGAAGAAGACGGGTTATATATACTTATACTTTTACTCATAATATTATACACTTTTAAACCGCAGTTGTAACTGTTTAATGCTCCCTTTACTAATACATTCATATTGTGACCCCTGTAAATTTCGAATAGGTATTTTACACACCAAGCCATTAATTTCGATGATGCCTCCTATGCAGTGTTTAATTACTCATTTTTATCTACTATTTGAGCTTCATTTCGTTTGCACCAGGCCAGGCATTCTCCTTTCAAATAAAGTGACTGTTAGTCCGTTAGTCACCACAGTTGCTGAATTTCTCAAACATATTGATAGATATCGAATACGTGTGGTATTCAGTTATTCAATACTTTCTTTGGCTTCTAATAAAAATGCCTTTATATCAAACACGGAAACACATACAAACATACATACCCATCTATGATATTATGCTATACTACTAGCTTTGATAGCGAGGAGTACTACGAGCAAATAATTCATCGTCATATTCAGCATTCATTTGTCCATCTGGGTTTGTCGGGGGGCTCCCTTCTGGCTAACCCTGAGCCCACCTCTTAAAAAGATTTTGCCTAGAAGTGCGGGTAAAGAGGACGCTATATGCGCCTGTGCTACCCGGGGATGCGGAGGGCCTTAAGCCCGTGGGAGTCCTTCAATGTATGTCCATCGTTGAACATAGGCTTTCCTCATTAATCTCCACATTTCCCTATCTTCAGCAGAGAGTATCCAGCGTTCTCCTGCAACTCGTCTTATTTAATAAATGAGCAAACATCTACGTACGGATCCCTTCACGGCAGTGGCGTATATGGGTGAGGAGCTAGGCCCCCCCCCTGAAATGTAAAACGATTATGTAAAAAACGTTATTTGAAAACATTGAGAAAAACACCCAGGTTCATCACTTATTCAGATTGAATGGTCAGGATTAGTTTTCACCCCTCTCCCCCTCCCCAAAGTCAAATACTATATCGCCCCCCCCCCCCCCCCCCGAAATGAAAACCCATATACGCCACTATTTCACGGCGCACCCCTTGCAGGATAGGTAGAATGGACATAATGATTCTTAGAGAGAAAAAATGTCAAAAAGAGTGGGGACCTATTTTACATACAACCCAAGGATTCAACATTACAATTCTATTCCCCTATGCAGGACACTCGAAAAAATATTTTAAAAGAGTGGGGGCAATTATTCTTAAGCAGGTGCTAACATTCACCCATCTCTCTCATTTTTTATTCGATCATTCAAGGTTTTCATAATATTTCACTTCAGCTATCCACGTGTGAGTATCCCTGTGGGTAGGTACTAGGAGATTTCGCATTTTGTATAAAGGTGATGCCCGGATACAACTCTCCAATCGGTGCTAAACTTTGCAATATTATTAAGACCACCCAATACTTGTACACTAGTATTGCTAGACAGCGCAGTGAAATGAAACTTATACATTTATTTTTAGGTCAGTCAGTACAACCGTCAAACACAAAGTTTTCATATCAAAGGTACCTACTTTCTACATCACTCGTATTGCCATTTGTTTTTGACGTTTTTTTTTTCAATTGGGTGATAGTCATATATATAGTACAAGGTAGAATCGTTGACAATATCTTATTCTTCTTTTTCTTTATTAGCCTTCTTCCACTCGTCTCTGCTCTGACACTTCCGCATCCAGGTTCTCCCAGCGATTTAAACAATGTCGTCGGTTCATCACTTTGGTGGTCTTCCGAGACTTCTTTTATATGTCCAAGGCCTCCACTTCAATATTCGTGGCGCCCATCTGGTGTCACCCTGCTTGGCCATATGTCCTGCCCATTGCCACTTGAGTTTTGACACACGGCTCATGATATCGGCAACTTTGGTTCTCCGTCGAATTTCTTCATTTCTTAACCTATCCCGGGGACTAACACCAAGCATCTGCCGTTCCATGATCACAGAAGAAAATTTCGTTAACCAACATCTTATAGTGTGGAAAGGTAACATGGAATTTAATTAATCGTCGTCGACATTACGGGATATAATTATTAAAAATTGGTGAATTCATTTATCTACACTTGTGTGATACGTAAATAGATAAGAAAGTAAGATAGAAAACTGTTTCAACTTCATGTTTTTATTTCAATAATAAATTTCATCTAGATAAGTAGGTAGTTTAGACAACATTCCTTGTGATTTTTAAAATATCTTGGGATACCTTCATAATTTGTTACATATACATAACCAACATAATATAACGGAAAAAGATCAGAGGTGTTTTCCCCATGTTTTTTTTTATATTTAATATACCTACCAGACAAGATATAAAAAAATATTTTACAGTCATTCCCTAGATAAAGGTTGAATGTATGTACTCTATTTTTTTCCAAAGCATATTTAGTAAGGTTGTCGAGATCTAAGGTCTCCTGTTTCTAGATTTTTTTTGAAATATCAGTATGCCTACTCTCAAACTCAGTTCATAGATGTGTTTACAGGCAACGAAGCATTGTTCAGTTAACTGAAAACACACCTGAAAAAAAATGGCATTCATGAAAATTTCAAAGTAGTTGAAACATTAGCGAGTATTGTTGCAATGCACTGCATGTATTTTCGAAACACGAAAATATTTCCAAAAAGCGTTTCATGGAACCGAATCCCACATAAATATTTTAGTCCGTATATTTTTTTATTCGTATCACGTACTCTCCGTTTCACATTATTTGTCTCATGGGTTTCCATGGATATGAAATTTTTCCATAGTATTTCTAGTAAGAATCAAGTATCCAGTGGACAAGTTATTGGACACAGAGTAATATTCTAATTTCAAACTTGACATTTACTGAAGCAAAAATATCTGCCATAGTGTCAATCATAATACCTACTAAAAGTATTTAGGAGTGTTTGCTGCTTCTATTTGTAAAAAAATGTGGGCAAACAAACATACACATTAGTTTATTATGTTTCAGTATTGAACATTATCCTTCTTTATTGATGATGTTAAAGTTAATCGAACATAATATTCGCCCCGTGGCACATAGACTGAAAAAAGTTTCAAAAAGTTTTATTTGCTTAAGTGTACGCTTATTTAATGTATTACCAAGAGAGGTAAAAAAGTATCTTGTTGCTAAAGAATTATATACAATTGACGAAATGCTCTCCAGGACAATAAGTCCAGTTTAGCATGGATCACTATGTAAGGATGTTATTGGTGTTATTATCTTCATGACGAAATGCAAACTGAGCCCTTTACACTCTGTTTGAATTGATTCTACTTCTCTGGCACTGTTCACTGTTAATTGTTCAAAAATCCTTTTGATTGTTATAAATAACTATGTATAATTAACGAGTCCAAGTGCCCGAAATTAGGGCCTAGGGACGATAATTAACAATAAAGCAATTGTTCTACTTCATCAACCAAATTTGCCGTTGTGAAACACGGGTAACTCAGCTAGTAGTGAATATACCAAGTTATGTATAACATTTTACAGACAATTTGCTATCATCAGGCAACAACAATAACTGGAAAACGAAAATATAAAAGAACAATGAAGTATTACCATGAACGAACATTTCAACAAAATATGAACTAAACTCACAGCAGCAGGGGGGAGTTTTGGGGGTTCAAACCCCTCCCCTAAATTTCTCAGCCAACCAACTTTTCTATGCATAGGAGAAATGAATCATATTATTATTACCACATCGTTTTTTCATCACGTCACGAGTTTTCAATAATTATTGTGAAAAAACATTAAATTACAGTTGTTGCATATGACATGTCATTGTGATCAGCGATCGAACCCGCGCCCACTGGATTAACAGTTGAGCGCCTTACCAACCAGGCTACCGACCACCTCATCATATACAATTTATTTTTCTTCGTAGGTGTTTGGTCTTTCGACCTTTATCAGGTTAATTAACCAAGTTGTTTTATTTTTATTTGAATAGGTATTATATTATATTTATGACTCATTTACTTTGTTATGAACACTGACCAATTTTATATGCTATACTGCTTTGTCTTTTCTCTTTTTTTTTATATTCTTTTATTTTGTGACTGATTTGTTTTATTGTCAATGTTATATAACGGAAAATTTTATACATTGTATTTGAATTTGAATTTAATTTAATTTTTTTATTATTGATGCTGTGACTTGTTTTATATGCTGTGGCTGATGTTCTGTTTGGTCTGTTATTCTTGTTGGTAATCTTTTATGTGATATGTGACTGATTGTGTTTTATATGTTTGTTGGCTGATTTTACTTGGTGTGTTGTCACTGATCCTATTTGATACAGTGCATACTTGCCTGATTAATTTTATTTGTTGAGAATGACTTGTTATTTACATTTTATGACAGTTTATTCTGTTTGCTATGTCTCCTATTTAGATCTGACTATGTTTTTTTTGGTGCATTATGTGTAATGCACAATTGTTCTACTGTTTTTATTGATTGATTTTTTTGTGTGATTTTTGCAATATACTTTGTTCAAAAGGCCTAAAAGCCGTGTACGATTGTAAAATAAATAAATAAATTTAACAACATTGGGTCTAGGTGTGCTTATATCTAGTTTTGTGGTACCTAGATACACAATGAAATAGTACTCATGAAATAAAATAAAATATTATAGTATGCAGCCAGTTCACACATCACTAGTTTCCAAATAATAAAACACAATGAAACATTATTTTAAACTCAATTCAAATTCTATATTATGAACCGCCACAATAGTAAAATTATTTTATTTACGTTACTAGCTCTCGTGTGCCAGGGAAATCTGCGCCTGATTTTAGGCTTTATGCAACCATTGTTTTGCAATCAAAAGTCATTTCTCTAACCTAATAGGTATTAGATTTTTTAATGTCTTAGTTAGGATCTATCGTTAGTGTTACGCCAAACTGATTTCTGAAGATAGGCGACATCATCCTTATAAAGATAAGATAGTACTTATAGATACATAAATGAATCCAGATGATAAAATTATATGATAAATTATTCCTGAAGATGGCTTCAGCAAAGGAGCCGAAAACGCGACATCAACAAGAAACACACGGTTCACCCACAGACTTTTATATCTTAATCACCCAGATGGCGTACCCAACACTGATAGTGAGGATAAACCGATGCCTCCAAAGTGCCAAATTGTATTCAGGGTTTGACATTTCGTAGTGATCCTTTATCGAACTTTGTCTCATAATTAAAAAAATGTATTAGTTATAACTATATTTAGGAAATAAGTTATAAGATATTTTACGGTTTATTAGTTATTTACATGCCTTATTAATTTTATTTGTTGAGAAGGATTTATTATTTACATTTTATGACAGTTTATTCTGTTTGCTGTATCTCCTTTTTTGATCTGAATATGGTTTGTGTGTGGTTTTGTGTTATGATGTAAATTTGTAATTGATGAATTATGTGTAATGCGCAAATGTTTGACTGTTTTATTGATTTTTTTTGTGATTTCTACAATATACTTTGTTCAAATGGCCTAAAAGCCGTTTACGATTGTAAAATAAATAAAATTTATTGTTAATAGTGTGAGCTTCTCCAAAATATCAAAAAATGCCGAGAGTAGTGAAGTTGCCTCACATCCTTCCCAACGAAATTACACGGAGTCAGATATCTAGGTACTTAAAATATGAAAGTCCAAGAGTAAACCCGAGAAATACAAATAGGATATAGATGAATCATAAGTGAATGGATGAATGAATGAATGAATGAAGATTTATTTCCCATATATACATATACATTATACATATACACACTCATAATATATAAATACAAAAAAAAATACAAAATAAACATACATAAGACAACAAGATACATGGGAAATTGTACTGCCCCACTAGACCAGAGTCTGTTCTAGGGCAGTAGACACATAGGTGAATATTATTATATCTAACAAATACGATTACACTCCATTGCTATTGGTTATGTCCTGTTTTATGGCAATGGCAACATTTGTTCGCGCAAATATATATTATTACCTCTTCCATCCACACATTAAAATTAAAATTAAGAGCAGTATCATGTACATAAAAATCATGTAGGAGAAAGAAGGAAAAAGAAGGAAGAAGAGGTAAGTAAGTAGATATTGTCTACTGGAGATTTGTGGATTTATTAATACAAATTTCGAGAAAATTGTATACAAAACTCACCAATATCAATAATAAGAAAGTAGTTCTAATATAAAATCAGTCATCTCTCTTGCAGCTCCCCATAATAAATTCATACTGCTATGCTTGTATTCAAGTGCATTGCAATATATAGCAATTTATCATATACTAGTGTCTCAACTCTGCTAGAATAGGCGAAAATATTAAAAAATGGATTACTGTTCTATTTTGGTTGATGGGATAATGTAGACTTTACTTTGGTACTCGGTTACGAGTGATGTTGCTGTGTACCACCGTCACGTGGGCGGCGCTAGGTTTGGGCATACCGGCAGCGCATCTCCATGACGAATCATGCGCATGTCAAACGACGGTGTCAGTATTTTCCCAATACCAGTTGTCATAAAATAAAATTCATACAGAATAAAGAGATGCTAACTAACAAATTTAGAAGATTTGACTTTTTGCATGAAAATGTTTACAATAAAAGCACAAGACTATAATAGTTTTGTATACAACGAGACTAATAATAAAAGGTTCCATTTGTTCGTAAAAGATACATATATTATGTGTGTTTGAAACTTTCATCTCTTTTTTCTCAGAATTTTGGTCTTGTCAATTAGAACCTTGTGAACCGAATAACTTTAAAAAAATAGATTCAGGAGATGGGTTTAAAGCAAGTAAGAGATCTGTGACACTATCTGTCAAAGCACAATGACTAACGACATCTATTGATATTTTTTACAAGATGACATACACACACCAAGCATAATATTATAATGATAATAAAGGGGAAAGGAAGGAGAGTTGGGGGTTGAAATGAAAACTTTTCTTTAGAGAATGAAACTAAAGTTTAGAGCGACGTGTCTTGCGAGCTTATAAGAGCTTTTCCTTTATGAGCTTCCATTCTTCTTTCACAACACACTTTAGGAGTCTAGTGTGGAGAAGCAGGAGACATCTCCAAGTCAAGTGGTGATGTTTGACTTATTACGAATTCAATCACACCTTGTTCTCTTTACAACAACTTGTTCTAAGCTCAGGATATTATTACTGTGCCATGGATTGTCAACAGTTGTGCGAGAAATCGACAAAACAGCAAACTGAAAATAGCAGCATTGCGATTAGTTCGCCTCAGTGAACAAATTTATTCTAGTACTTTGGTCGCTTGCAGTAGTGCTAGAATTTTAGCCGCAGCCGGGGTGTACCAACATGTAGAAATTCTACCGTCACACCCCGGATACTTGCTCCATAAATGGGGCAAAGGAGATCAATGATCATCCCCTTTGTGAATGTGACCAGATCGAGACTGTTAACCATATAGTGGAGAGGTGTCCTGTATATACGACATTATATACTTTTAAACAATTATGTATGGTTCACATCTTGCCCTCTTAGTGGTGAATACAAATAAGCTGTACAATATATTACACAGAGTTACATTATTTTCAGAGTTTCAAGTTTGCAGGGGTTCTTGAGGAAATCCATAAGGTGACGCCAAGGGCAGTCGATTAGCGTCGGAATTGGCGAATCTACTGCCCTTGGCGTCTTTGGAGTCGGTTAGTGATCACTTTATACCCAGGGTAACGTTCACCCATTTCCGCTTGCTATCAGGTTGCTAGTAATAAAGGTAAGTACTTATGTGCTTCAGGTTAAAAACAGTTTTGTCATCCCTGTCTTTCGCGATATTAGGGTTGTGAACTTTGGGTCAAATGTGACTTTTCTAACTTTTTATTTTGGGTATGTTACAAACATAAAATACCTAATAAAAAACATCAACGATCTGATGCTATAAGATTCATAAGAACAATGTACAGTGCAAGAGGGTTTTCCCGGGAATCAGAAATTGTATGAGGTAGGTACTGATATAATCTATCTATCTATACCCTCACGCTACGTCCCTTGCAGGATAGGCAGAGAGGACAATATATCAACAGATACACAACAGAGGATGGACCTTCCATCGGGCTTATGACTGATCGTCGGCTGGCTTAATGTGATCACTTTACACTTAAGTAGCATTCACCAATTCGAGTCCATCCATCTGCTGCGGACGGGAATCGAACTTAGACCCCCAACCCGACAAGCCGGTATTCTACCGCTATGCTACGAAGGCTGGTATTTGAGACGCCGTGAAACTTGTATATATTGTCCACGGCCCTCCATCGAGATCATTTTTAGGTATTTTTCCATCCTCTGCTGTGTATCTGCTTCGATATGTTAATTGTTAATTGATATAATAAATTACAATATTAATACCCTAACTGAAGACGCTCGGCGACGTGTGAACTTATTTGTTTATTTATTTATTTATTCACAGCATTAAGTGAGAAAGTATAATAATTAATTTGTGAATTAATCACTTTAACAGCCTGAAACAATAATTATAATAATATGTAAAATGATTACTCACACAAACGTTATACGCCTCACGGTGGGGAATTAGAACACAGAATGTGAAATAGGATAGAACGAGCATAAAAATCTGGTCTATTCTTTGCCCTCATGCCGTATAATGCGGGTAGACAGAAAGAACAGGGGTCTGAGTCAAAACAAGAACGTGACGGAACCGTTGGCGTTTTACGAGTTTGTTTCCATGGCAATAATGTTATCACCATGAGAATAACTATATCACCATGGCAGCAACGTGTAAAACGCCAACATTTTCGACACGTTTCGTGGCTTGAATCAGGCCCAGATCTCCAGATATTCATATTATTAGGTACACAGACTCGTTGCTTTCGTCACATTCATGCGATTCGTCATCATATTCTATGGTCCATTATTTGATTATTGAAGTGGGTACCTAATCTAAATTGATTTTGGTTCATTTGACTTAAATCACCTCTGTGCTTAAGCAACTGGTCGAAGTGGTCAACTCATGTGTTCTTGGGACATGGTGGGACAGAACAGAGAATCATGGTAAAATCAGGAAAATCCCTGTACTATCCAGCAGTGGAGAAAAGCGGCTCATAAGAAGAATAGTTCTTGCTAACCGAGAAGTTGTAATATGAATTGTGTATTACACAGGCCTAAATGCAAATGGTGAGAACGGAATAAAGTTATCTTTGTAGATTTTCACGGTCCTTGTTAATCTCTTCTCCATTCTTCTCTGATGTACCGTGTGTAGATTGTCGATGTTGTCGAGCTTTCGGCCTACTTGCTGAGGCCATCTTCAGGACTAATGTACTGCGTACAAAAATGTAGTACATTAGTCCTGAAGATAGACTCAACCACTGCCACCTCTTTCTCTAGCAATGTTGTAGAAATTTGAGACCACTTCGTTTTGTAGCGTTGCCATCACAGTCGCTAAGGAAATGTATGGAATAACAGTCTGGACCACGTATTAGTGTATTCCGTTACGAAATTTGACAGGAACAGAGGTCCTGTTTGATCATTTCACTATTTTGTCAACTTACTGTTACAGCACGGCTAGAGTACCTACTCTAGGAGGCGGTGCCTCAGCAAGTAGGCCGAAAGCTCGACTACATCGACAATATACACACGGTACACCCGAGAAGAATGGAGAAGAGATGGAATAAAGTGTCTAAGACGCATCTGTAAATTGACAGCTCTGTGACGTAGATATTTTGAAATGAGAATTACTTCTGTAATGATTTAAAGTTGTGTTGCGCGCGTCAGAACTTTGTCAATTTTACTTTCTAATTTGTTGCCTTTAGTTCTAAACGATTCTACATTATTCTACTCACTCTGTACATTCTATTCTACTTTCTGTAAATTCGTTTACCTATTCATTACAATAATTTACATACTATATACAATAAGAAGTCCTTGCTAACAAATGTAATAAGAATTTAAGATTATAATTGATAGAACATGACGAGTATCATTCAAAATTAATGAAAAGTAACAATACAGGGGTACGGAGAAAGGAGCGGGAATGGCATTTTGTAAAAAAATGCCATTTCGGGTCACCTATCACTGTACGTGTTGAACGCAATTAGGTAGTTCCCATAATCCCTGTCTTCTTATGGTTCATCCACATGCTCGCCGACCCTCGACGTTTTTTTGTGTGAATGAGTAAAAAGACGTTAACCGTCGATTACGTTTGCAATCCAGGGCAATCACCCCGTCCGCACGTCTTTTTACTCATTCACACGAGCGTACGCGAGCGTGTGGTAGCCACATTACTTTTCTCGAGTTTTGAATGTTTTAGTATTCTATCAATTGAAATAAAGCATCCATGTATCTATTTTTCACATAGAATCTCAAAGTTTTACTTTCTTTTTTAAGAAAAATTAATCTGGGAATCCATATTTGTACACTTCACAGAAAGCTTGAAAAGCTTGTGTTGTGAAGTGGAGTAAGTCGGTATCGGGGATTGAACTCGCGCTGAGCGCGTTACCACCAACCCAGGCTAACGACCACCTCAAATGGAACCACGTCAGTTTTTCTTAGGCAAAATATTTCAAGAGCAGTGTGTCTAGACGATTTACAACAAATGACGGCAAAATTTCAAAATATAACGTTCAATTTAAATACTCAAAAATATTTACACACGTTTATCGACATCAAAAAAGCCGTGAATTTTCACAAGTTCCAACTAGTATACAATTAAGGCCTATTTATTATTTTGATAACTCATTTAATAATGGTGTATAGAATTTTAATTTTAATTGAAGCATAAAGAGGAAAATATGCATGAGTAATAATGATTATTATTAATACAAAAATAATTATGGTGTTAATAAAAGTTATGGTTAGAATAGAAATTCAGACATTTTTATAAACATCGGAAAAATAATAATCCTTTACTAGGTATTTACGAGGTTTACTAGGCAGGTCACATGGCTAGAGACCCAGACGATAAGTGGTCGAAGAGGGTCTTAACCTGGAAACCCAGAATGACTACCAGGGGTGTAGGAAGACCACCACTACGATGGAGAGACGACCTGGTAAAATATGTGGGTACCAACTGGATCCAGAAAGCCCAGGATAGAGCGGTGTGGAATCAGATGGAGGAGGCCTTCGTCCAGGAGTGGACGGGAGTAGGCTGACGAAGAAGAAGAAGAAGGTATATTCAGACACTTCACGCTAAAAGTCGAAATCGCAAAATGTACTGTTAGTTATTGTCAGATGACCACTGGCACTGGCCTGAGTCAAATCATGAAACTTGACGGAAACGTTGGCGTTTTACGCGTTGTTGCTATGGTGATAACATTATCACCATAGCATAGCATAGGCGCTATATCGTCGCTTCAGTTCTTATTTTGGTCACGCGCCACTAACCAAACTTTACAGGAGAGCATTTTTTGTGTTTATGCGAATAATTTCACATATATTTAAACGTAAAAGTATGTCAATAACAAGAAGGGCATAACAAAAATAGAATAAAATTTATTTTTCCGAATTTTGAAATCAATTAAAGCTGCTTTTTGAATTCTTATGTGGATATGACCCACATCTACGAAATTTCAGTTCACTTCGGTCACCTTCGGTGGCCCGTGACACAATGCATAGCGGATATGAACAAATGACTAATAATATTATTTTAGTTCTTGTTTGGGTCACAGACCATTTTAACGGTTATTCTATATAGATGGTGTTTTTTTTTTTTTTGAATGGATTATTTTGTCTAGGAGCATACAATTAAATTATTTATTAAATGAGCTGAGCACATTATGAATTACATATTTGTAAATGTAATAAATATGTATTACTAACCTTTTTTTTCACCTTTTCTATTCACCCAGAGAACATTAGGTGCACTATGAAGAGTGAGATTTCGCAATTTTTATCTTTTCCCACAATGTCCAAATCCATAGCAAGCAAAGTACCTAATTTTTAATTTTTATTGTTATATTGAGGTGGTTGGTAGCTGGTTAGTAACGCGCTCGACCGTAAATCCGGTGGGCGCGGGTTACTCCGTTTTACAACATAAGCTTTCTGCGAAGTTTACAAATACGTGTTTGGCTTTATTTCGATAAACCCATATTCGTTTAAAAAAGTATTATATACCTCGGTATTTGTAAGATTCTTAACTTATTTATGATAAAAAAAAATGTATGTATCTATGTACTATAATGTACCTACCTATAAAGTTATGTTACGGATACGTTTCACTTATTTTATAATTTCCTGGAATCTTTTGTTGCATAATATAAAATGAACTCTATTTTTGGGAAGACGTTAGTCCATATTGTAATTTATAAAGATGTACATTTTTATGTCCTTTTGTTTTCGTTAACAATGCCATTATGAAAGGATTCGATGAATGCTTGACCGCCCGCAATTACACAACAATAAACTTTTATTCTAAAAGATTCATATGAATACGTTTGAAACTCTCGAAAATAATAACAATATCGATGTTAAATCAATGAATTATTTTTTGAAAGGCAAAATAACAAACTTTGGTGCATTATTATTGTTATTAAGTTATTTAATACTTTCACAAGTACAATAACTAATCTCTTACATTGTTTTTTTAGAGCAATAAAACATTCTAAAGATATCCATAGGTACCAATCATAAAAGATCTTAGGTTCATACAAAGAAACAATTTTGGGCACCACAGTAAAACAATAAGTGGGGTTGTAAAATTCTCATAATAACGTAAGCGTGCCACTGTAAAATTATGGTAGTACTAGCTGTATAGCGTCTAAAATGACCCGGTTTATGGGGTAAACAGAGAGAACATATACAATTCTTACACGTATAATAAATTATTTTACCTTCATTCTTATGATAAATTGCATTTTATTTAGTGATATTGGGACATTGGGTTGACTTGACTGTAAGATATTGCTTTTGCAATAAGTTCGCCTTTTGGCACACTACCATTGTCTTGTTTTTGTATCCTTATTATTTTGTATATTTTTCTTTGGCCAATAAAAGTGTATTTATTTATTACAATATTTTTTCGATGAAAAGTAGAACCTATATTAACCAAACAGATTTTGACTGCAGCTGAAGGCACACTATACCTAAGTGTTTTAATTCAGTACATATTCAAACAACTTGCATAAGTTGTTTGAATAGTATATCAAATGTACTGCGTTTCATTGATACCCGATTTCCACTAGAATTATGTAAGTTGATTATAGCATTTTTGACCAAGCTAACTTACTTAATTCTGTATTTTTCTGGCTTAGTCGGGTACTTCTTTTTTTTTTACATATTTTTAATCTCATTGCATTCGCTGGATTTTTTAACTAAAAAATCTACCGTTACAATTTTATCACTGAATGAGATGTAGGTAATAATTTTGTACCTATTGTGCAATAAACTTCATAAGCACCTCTTTTTACAGGGCACTATGTAAAAAAATCAAAAGCACGAGCGAACCTATTCTACAACGCGGGTATACTCTATGGGAAACATACCTAGTCTAATATTTAATATTAATATTTTTTATTATAAATTAATGCTCAGCCATGTTAAAAGAATGAATGATATTAGGATGACTTATCTTTTCTACCTACCCCGCAAGGGACGCGGTGTGAAGGGATATATAAATAAAAAAATAAAAATTATTTACAAAAAGTGATCATGCTGTATAAATTATTGGATATTTTAAGTTCATTTTAATTTCTGTCGAAATATGTATTAAAACTCATGTAATTTGCAAATTATTCTTTCCTAATGTATGTGTTTTACTTCGAGAAGTAATTTAGACATTTTTAAATCTTAAAAAATATTAAATCACAGAAGAAAACACTGAAAAAGTACTAGACAAAAATTCAAATTGAACGTTGATCTCTTAAATTAATAGCCGTGCTGCTCCCTGATTGGATGTCACACAAACAAGAAACCAATGAGATCATTTATTCCCATACAAATTAAGCGCGAAGCGTCCTGATTGGTGGATGTTAGACGTGACCAAAACAAGAACTGAAACATTATTACGATGTTGGATATGTCAATTTTAAAAATGTAAAAAAGTACGTGTTAAACACAAAAAACTCGGGTGTTTTTTGGCTGAAAATGTGTCAAATTTGATTTTCTACATCACTGCATTCATAACTCATTTTTGACAAAAATGGTCTGTGACCAAAATAAGAACTGAAGCGACGATATATATACTCTCGAATGACGTCACACCGAGATGCAATCCATTTGCCTTGGATTCGTTGGGTTGGGACGGTGTCTGATCGAACAACCCAACCGTAGTAGTAGTAGTAGTAGTAGGACCCACCCAACCATAGATACTTAACCTAACCGTCGCGTTTCGTGTTGCCTGCAGTTGTTTCTAGCGAATATTTTTCGATATTCGACCTTTTTTTAATACAAAATCGATTTCATGGCTTTTGTTACTATTTTTAGGTCCTCACTTTCATGCAAAATTCGTAAAAGTTGGAGGAATTAAAAAAAGGTTTTTTACTCAAAGCATATCACACCTAAAACAAAATACATATTACTTTTAATCGAATAGTTTAGAATTTATATAAATTCGAAAATTCTCCACCATCTCCGAACCATCTCAGTTAAAGAAATATTAGATACATCATCAATATTTATTTCAAACACTTCCCACGAAAAATTCAAATTTAAATAAGTTTATTAATTTCTAATATCTTACATTTCTAAATATATACACATATAAAACTTATTACAATATTTATATTTTTCCAAACTACCCTCCAATGTGAGGAGACCTCTAGCTAGCAAGCGTGGAGGGGGAGGGGGGTTAGTTAATTAGGTAATTCACGGAATATCTGTATTTTCCACATTGACTGCCACCTGCAACTCATAATTTCTATTGTAAATACTAGACTTCATTATTTTCCTATTATAAAATAAAATAATAAGTATTAATTTATATACGTTACAATATATTAACGATAAATTATAATATTTAACTAATGTATCTGTAAAATAAAATAAACATTCATTAAGAGTATGCATACCGACATTTCAAAAAATTCTAAAATCGGGAGACCTTCTATCTCGACAACCATTACTAAATTTGCTTTGGAACAAAGTAGGGTAGATGCATTGAACCTTTATCTAGGGAATAACCGTAATAGATTTTTTATATCTTGTATAGATTTCGCAAAAAAAATATTTAAAAACACCTCTGACCTTTTTTCCGAAAGACGAAAACTCGTTTCCCGAAAGTCGCGGAGTAAATTTTTTTTCTTGCACTGATAATATGCATTAAAATCTAGGGAATAACCTTAAAAGTTTTTTGATAGACGCAAAATTAACCCCAAAAAATGGAAAAAAACGCTATTTTTACCATTTTATCATGCGATTGTCACGCGATTTTGAACCTTAATGCCGTGGGAAAAGACTGTGACGTCATTCTTGGTGCCATGCCCTTAAACAAATTGTTTATTATTTGTAATTATTTTAATTCTATTTATTTTACTAACAATTAGTTTCATTATTTCTTGTATAATGACTTCTGTTACCACCCTGCAAGTGATGCGGCATCGGAAGGTCGATACGATATCTATAATTCGGAGTGGTGTGACTGGGTGTGATATTTTTATAAATTTCTGATCAATGTCTTGCCATACAGATCTAAAGACTCCATTTACCTTTCGGAAAAGGTTACACGCTTCTGATGACCATAAAATAATTTGATTAATTGAGTCAGGATTTTCGCTGTAGACGCAGAAAGTTTGAAAATGGAAAAAAAATATTTAAATCAAATAACTGAAATTGAGTTATGTTAGCTTTTTTATGTCCATTTCTCAAAAAGGTACAAAAATCTGTCGTTATCGTTTAGTGGCCTACCCTAAAAAGGACGCGGCGTGTAGGGATGATGAAGTTTTAGATTTTTATAGATTTTTTTCAATAACAATACTTACCAACTTTTTTTTTTAAAACGTCAATTTATGTTTTGTGAGACCATCGGAATTTTCTACATGTCGTAGTTAAATATAACAAGTAGTTATCTCAACAGATATAAAGCAAATGATGGACTTTCCATCAGGCTTTTGACTGATCGTCGGCTTAATGTGATCACTTTACACTTTACACCGGCAGATGGATGGACCGAACTTGGTTGAATGTTACTTAAGTGTATAGTGATCACATTAAGTCAGCCGACGATCAGTCATAAGCCTGATGGATAGTCCATCCTTTGCTGTAAGTATATCTGTTGAGATATCTCTACTTGTTGGATTTTTTAAATTCAAAAATTCAAAAATATGCATGATCGTTTAACCATAATCCTTAAAATTTAAAAACCTCGAGATTGAACCTATTATCTGTTGACCTCAAAACCGGTTAACTCACCCCAAGGGCTTCAATAGAAAATGGTCTTTAAGAATTTCCAGAAAACGATCTTAGAATAAACTATGAAAAATGAAAAATCTGTAGAAATGTCACAATTCGTGTTCATTTCAATAATTCCAGAAGAATTGAAAGGATTTTACGTTTGATATTATTTCTATCAGAATCTGTTTGTTTTCAAGTTATGTTACCAAGGAAGGGAATAAAGTCTTAGGGATGATTGTGGCTGTGATTTAGGAGCCAAAAGTAGCAGTAAGCGTTTTTGAAATAACATCATAGACAAACTAGGAAGAGCAGTGATTTTTTTCTTTCTTTATTTATTCACATAGGTATACGATCGAAAATATTACGAAGTATGGGCAATACAGAATAATTCGCAATAAGAATAATACAAAACGAATAATCAAAAAACACATTAGAACACACACTTGACAGTTGAAACAATAACAAAAGAATATTGACGTGTCAAAATGCAGTGCTACCACCTTTACCTTGGCATTATTATTCCCACATGATATTGGAGGGTTTAACAATTTTTCCGCAGCTACTTCGCTGAATTCTGTGCATCTTTCGGTGCGATGTCATACACTCCTTCACATCCTGGAAACTCTAAGTTATCAAACAAAAAACACACGATAAAACAAAATTTCAGAACCAGGCCGATATAAGCGATTAACGTGTCATATTCCCGTTAGCTGCAATACTATCTTTAATGTATGTTAATGTAACCATATTATTCCAATTGCATGCCCCAGATTTGAATTTACCGAAGGATCCAAAGTGCGTTTTCCCGGCTCTGCTAAAAATAACATATTATCGAACAGGCGGAAATTTTATTACTGAAAAAGATGTCGGTATGAAAATTTTACGAAGAATTTATTCTTATAGGATACACTAAAAGATATCAAAAACGTTTTTATCGGGAATATCTCAGATTACAGAAATATTTTGATTCACACAGAAAAATAACAGTGAATATTGTTTATTTTCACAGTGATTTTTTTGCTCAATCCTTCCCTATTTTCAAGTAGCTTGATAGAGTTGCTAAGCATGAGAGAGCTACTTGCTACTACGTGAAAGGTGATATGTCTAGCTAATAATAATAATAATAATAGTGTAGGTAATAAGTCCGCCAGATGTTACAACGGAGAGGAGTTCATGTTATCAATAGAGTTGTGTCACAATTTGGCATTCAGAAAATAAAGACGAAAGATGATAAAAATATTATTGAGAACTTATAGTTTTAGTTGAAATATCTGGCGTTGCACATATTTTTTTTATTCTATGAGACTAAATGCTCAAAACTGATCAAAACGAGAACCTTTTGCTTTATGATTTGAGGTGGTCGATAGCCTGGTTGGTAACGCCCTCGACTGTTAATCCAGTGGGCGCGGGTTCGATCCCCAATATCTGACTTGTTCCACTTCACTACACAAGCTTACTGTGAAGTGTATAAAGGTTAGACTATTTTATTTAATAATAAAAAAATAAAAATAAGTAAAGGCAAAATGTCTGTTAGTTTTGGTACATATGGATAGATACAGTGCATGGTTGGCACAGTTGGTCGAGGCGGCAGTCTCAAGCGGGAGGTGCCAGTTTCAAACCCCGGCGCTGGCGATGCATTCCACACTTTGCGATACAGGTTTTTAGCCTAGTGCAAGGCGTGTAGGAAAGTATTTGGTCTCTGTAGGCAAACCCAGATCCTTTCAAAAAACTGATGTTTCTGAGACCTGGTACAAAAATGTCAATTTTGTGTCTCCCGGGACAGAATTTGATAATATTTTACCAAAACACTAAGGTTAAAGCATGTACCGACATAGGTCACTTCAGTAGAGGCTATTGGTGCGGTCTCCATGCCAAATCGCTCATTGTCTTTTCAAGCTGCTGAGACATTGGGAAGTTATTAAGAGGAAAATGTAGATGCAAACAACGGCAGATGAAGTTAAATTAAAGCGTGGAAGTTGAAATATACACAATTGACGACATCATGTTCACGAAAATAATTTTACACGAATCAGTGACACAAAGAGCCATGGAAAGGAGAATGCTGGGTATTTTACTGAGACAGGAAAACTAATGTATGGGTCAGAGAGCAGACCAAGGTCATTGATGTCGTTCACAGAGTTTCCAGTCAGAAATGGAGTTGGGCTGGTCATGTGGCCAGAATCACAGACTCTAGATGGACAAAGAATGTCCTGGAGTGGCGACCTAGAACAGGCAGAAGATGTGTTGGTAGGCCTCAAGCAAGGCGGTCGGACGATGTAAGGCGAGTTGCGGGAGGCAGTTGGATGCGGTCTGCCCAGGATAGAGAGCTGTGGAGATCGATGGGGGAGACCTATGTTCAACAATGGACGCAGGGAGGCTGACACGATGATGATGATGATAATGATGATGCACGACAGCATTTATTGCGATTTCAACCAGCTAACACAGAACACCAAATAATCCATCATACTACCCAAAATTGAAGAGTTTTTTTTTCTCCTCTCACACACCCTGGGGGTTAAAAAACGAAGTTCTTTATCGGATTACCAAAGTACTTGCGAAATTATTTTCCAATCATATTATCATCAACATCTGTAGGTGCGACAGAAAGTATATATTATATTTATTTTTGAATTTGCTTCCAATTCATTTCCACTTCCCAATCCCCCCCTCATCCTACCCCCTCCACTCACCTTACTTTCTCCTCCACACCGAGTTATCAGCTCCAATCCATCGATAAAGAACGATTCAAGACGTTTCCATACCTTTCCAATATAGGGATGGAAACTATGTGATTATGAAAAAAAAAAATCGATAAAACTGAGTAATGTTTAATCGTTCCATCGACAAATGAATAGGTATATGTCATTGAATAGGTTCCTGGAACGTAGATAACAAACTAACTTAGAATGCTTTATTACATAAATGACCATTTCAGAAAAATCGATTCAGAACATTCGATTACAATAAATTTTATTTTCAATTTTCTTTCAACAGAGGTATCTACATACACACAATGTGTGAACTTCCTTGGGGAGAAACCAGAATGGACATTCCGGCGGATACGAATCGGCTGTGGCTGGCTTAAGCGATCACTTCATGCCCAGGGCAACGTTCACTCATTCCACCACATCCTGCTGTCAAATGCGTAATTTTGTTGTAGGTAATTTTTCTATACAAAAAAAAATGTCGGTATACATATTATAATAATAATAATATAATAATAATATCTTTATTCCAGATCTGGAGGTGGGTTGTGCAAGCCTCTCAGGTCCATATTATGATACATATTCATATAAAAATACAAAATAAAATATAAAAAATTGGTATAGTCAAAACATACTCAATACAGTATAGTCAATACAAATGTAAAAAATTGGTATAGTCAATACATATTCAATACGGTATAGTCAAATCAAATGTAAAAATTGGTATAGTCAACAGAATAGGCATAACATCTACTAGGCATAAGGTATAACATATACAAATGCAAAAGAAATTATAATATTGGTATGGTCAATACATATTCAATACGGTATAGTCAAATCAAATGTAAAAATTGGTATAGTCAACAGAATAGGCATAACATCTACTAGGCATAAGGTATAACATATACAAATGCAAAAGAAATTATAATATTGGTATGGTCAATACATATTCAATACGGTATAGTCAAATCAAATGTAAAAATTGGTATAGTCAACAGAATAGGCATAACATCTACTAGGCATAAGGTATAACATATACAAATGCAAAAGAAATTATAATATTGGTATGGTCAATACATATTCAATACGGTATAGTCAAATCAAATGTAAAAATTGGTATAGTCAACAGAATAGGCATAACATCTACTAGGCATAAGGTATAACATATACAAATGCAAAAGAAATTATAATATTGGTATGGTCAATACATATTCAATACGGTATAGTCAAATCAAATGTAAAAATTGGTATAGTCAACAGAATAGGCAGTTTAAGAAGGTCCCCCATCTGTTCTTAAAAGTACAAAGTAAAGTAGTTCTGAATTTAGATACTGATTCGTTCTGTTGATTTCTATACTGTATAACATTCATTGTTATTATTTATTCATCTATTTATTTATAACTTTATTCATTTTATACCTATTTTATTTTATTTAAGAAGGTATGTATTATGATATAGTGATTGTTAGCAATAATGTGAGAGAATTGGAAACTATGACCAAAGAGTTGCATGAAGCATCCAAAATAACGGGCTTGGAAATGAATGTACAAAAAACAAAAATTTTGAGCACGTCCAAGCATAAATTCATGATAGACAATTGGGAAATAGAAACAGTTGACGAATATGTGTACCTTGGCCATAAGATAAAACTTGGAAAAGAAAACCAAACAGCAGAACTACCAAGACGAGTAGGTCTGGGCTGGGCCGCATTTGGTAAATTGAAACATGTGTTTGAAAATAAAGAAATCCCGATATGCCTAAAAAGAAAAATGTTCGATACATGTATCCTCCCGATGTTGACATATGGCCTAGAAACAATGACACTAACAGCCAAAAGCATACACAAATTAAAGTGTACACAGCGGGCCATGGAAAGACAGATGCTCGGCGTTAATATATAAAGTAATATATAATAATATAAAGTTACCGATATTATGGACCGCATTGCAAAATTAAAATGGCAGTGGGCTGGGCATATGGCTCGACAAGAGGATACTAGGTGGGCACCCAGAATCCTACAGTGGAGGCCCTGGAACAAAAGGAGAAGCGTCGGAAGACCTCCCAAAAGGTGGTCTGATGACCTAGTCCAACAAGCCGGAGGAACCTGGATGCGGAGGGGGAGAGACAGAGATGAGTGGAAGAAAATGGAAGAGGCCTACGTCCAGCAGTGGAGGGAGGAAGGCTGAGGAAGAAGAAGAAGAAGAAGGTATGTATTTATTCATTTACTTATTTATTTTGTTTGTTTCTTTATTTATTAATATTTATATTGTGTTCTTTGTCTGATGTTTTGTTTTTTTCTAATTGCATGCTGATCTTTCCATATATTATATCATTCACTATTGTTCTTGCATGCATGTCAAATATGTATAAATTGGTAATTTTTGAGCATTTACTGGTCCACTTGTTGTTAATGTTGTAGTGTATATATGATTTTTGTAAGACTGTCTGTGCTCTAGAAAAAAAAAAATAAAAAAAAAATAATAATAACTATTCGATGTTTCGATGTAGCGATTGGCGTCCCTAGGGTCGTTTAGAGATCGTAGATAGGACAGTGTTCCTCTTGTGCAAGATGTTGATGTGAGTACTAAAGAACTCTGATAGCGTCACCAGTCACCAACTTCTACTCCTGTACTCCTTGACAAATTATTATAGAGATGAATATATTAGTACCTTCCTACTATCTCTACAGTACCTACCTGCCTGCCTTGTAATATTAGGTAGCTACCCCAACCCACCCTACTTTACCCTAGTATATACATACACTCGTACATACATAAATAAAAAATAAATACATGTTCGTCTCTTTTACAAATTGATACACGGCACAATTATGAATCCTACAATTCTAGAAGAATTAAAACTATACGTTCCTGCGCTCGCACATGTTGTTCTACTCTCCACGGGGGAGGACAAATGTAATACACAATTCTCCTATCGCAAGAGCAGTCCGCTACCTGAATGAGCTTTCAGTACATGTTGATATGTTTGGTGTGACTTACTCAGTGTTCATCGCGCATGTTGATGTGTATTTATAGATTAGTATTTGTAGATTTTCTACCTTCTTTGTTTATGTTTTGAATGTTGTCCTTGAATACTCTTCTTCTGTACACAGCTCAGCACAAAGGCTAGCGCTATAACGTTGAGCTGTGTTTTATTGTAACTAAATAAAATAAATAAACTCTTCTTCTTTTTCTTCCTTTATGTAGATCCGAGAAACTTTTTATGCCGCTGTGTTGGCCTCCTGTGATATGGACTCCCAGCTGTCACGCCATTGTCTCGGGGGTCTTCACGGTGGTCTTCCTCCGTTTGGGTCACCATGAAGCACGATACGTGAAAGTCTGTTATCTTGCATTCTATTTACATGCCCTTTCCAGTATCGTCTTCTTGGTCTTCCCCATCCGACGATGTCTTCCGTACTACACATCCTCCTAATTTATGTGTTTCTTATCCTGTCCCTCAGTGTGTTTCCGGTTATGCATAAACACACAAATGTTATTTCATAAGAAAAAGAAATCGGAGTGCGTGTATGACAAATTGCATGAATGTGACGGTAGCTAGTAGTGTATGTAAGGATAGGGCAGTCTGACGCTCTGTCCTCTCTTCAAACCCCGCAAGAGATGCGCCGGGAGGTTATAGATACTTCTTCTTCTTCTGCTTCATCTAGGACGCAGATCTGGATAAATCTAGACTCCTAGACTGTTTTCTTAAGGTTCGCACGAAATATGCAGACCGTATCCGGACCACGGCCCACCATTTGGTGACCCCTGTTCTATACTAACCTATATCATAGATTATAATGTGTTCAGAAAGTTGGTAGATTTCGCTGTCCCGGGCCCCCCACTGGGACGCATTCTCAATAATTAGAATGCAAATTAATTGACATTTATGAAATTACGTTGCGTCACTATATTAAATAACAAAATGAGTCAATATTTATAATATGTGTTACAGAATCATTTATGTGTATTTCCCTGGGCGCCCCCCCAGTGAGGGGCTTCGCCACGCTATATCCCCCCCCAGATAAAGTCTCAGGGGTAACAACATGGGGGTAGAGCTTCATGACATGGAATTAAGTATTATACCATAATACGCCATATCGAGGACGTGAGGGGAAAAGGAATTAACAGACATTCACAAGATTGAATTTTATGAAAAAAATAGTTTTATGAAAAATGAATTTTATTTGCACGTTATGAAGATGAGAAGATTTTTCATTTTATCCTCCCTTTCCTTGCGGAAAAGGCAGAGAAGACTCTGAAACCTCTAATAAGGTCCTTCTTTCTATTTTAATGCAATTATTCGTCAAAGGTTTCATTTCATTTATTTGATTTCCAAAAGCATTTAACACAGTAGAATATAAGCAAAAATCAAGTAATAGATTTAATTGCCCCACAAGCTGTTCTGGGGCAATTCTAACAAAATATAATAGTTCAAGGTTACATGCAAGTACAATAAAATAACAAAAATGCTGAAGACTAAGCGAATGATTTTAAAGAATGTTGCAGACTGATTATGGTGAAATGATTAAGGACACAACATGTTTCCTAGCAACCGTGAGAGTTCGTCTATTTTTTTTGCTTAGTTGATGGAAAAAGGTAGCTTCTGAAAACTTTTTTCGTATTAAAGGATCCGCATTTATTCCCAAATATTTTCCTGTAAACTAAATGTTCCTATCGTTAAGTGCAAAACAAATCATCAGCGCGGGTACATCATCAAAATACAGCATAGATTCCAACCAGGCACTATCCGCTGGGGGCCACATATTAATTATTATACCTTGAATAAGAGGCCCAATCGTTTTTTAGACAAACAATGTTTTCTTAATAATTTTTATACTACTAAATATCAAAGTATATAGGAACCTGTCAATAACGCCGTAATTTTAAGGTTACTGTGACCAACATTTCAACTATTATTATTTTTTAAGCTCGACTAAGAAAATTATAAATAAATAAATCTTTATTGGCCAAAACAAAAATACATATTAATTACAGAAATAAGACAATCGTAGTGTGCCAAAAGGCGGACTTATTGCTAACGCAATGTCTCACAGTCAACCCGAGAAAAGAATTATACATGTTTTAATTTTCCTCAAATTGTCGCATATTACCTTCTTCCTTTATAGATTTCTTCAGAGTGTCCCATGAGATGGAGTCATCTATTATTAAAAACTATATTATTCGTCTCAAGCCGTATAGAATAAAACCAGGGACTCCACTGTACTTTGTACCTATCTACTACAGCATACATTGAGAAGCTTTCCCAAGTAGGTGCATACTGGGGTACCCGGAGAAAAACCCACAGGAATATTGCTCAACATGAATAAATTCTAGAAAAGACGAAGAAATATTATGCTCAATTGATAAAAGCCCAAACTTTCTAGTCGGAAGTAAAATGAAAGACTAAATATTTTGATTAAAATTCATAAAAATTACTTTAAAATTTAGAAAAAAAAATATTGCTCAGTTTAAAACTTCATTCACAATCGCCTGATGATGAGGGTGCAAATCCTCGAACACTAGTCGCCTAATCTAAAGTCAGTTTTGTGGATTTTAATCTAAATATTTAGTCTTTCATTTTACCTCCAACTAGAAAGTTTGGGCTTTATTATCCATTGAGCATATTTCTGAAGGGCGTTTTTGTTTTCTGGGATTTATCGATGTTGTCTTTCATTTTACCTTAAAAATGGACTTCCACCATGTACGGTCACAAAACATAGAGATTTCTAGATGGGAATCCAGTTGATGAATTATTTATAAAATGTTGACTCTTTTCCCATTTAAGATCCGCTTATTTATTTGTTTATTTTCCTATCTATGGTAGTGTCTAACACACTGAAAAAAATCGTATAGTATGCTAATAGATACAGTTAATTTTATTTCCAAATCCAGTTATATTTCAGCTTTTGTCCCTTGGGCAAATTTCTTAAGGGTTTTCGTCTTTTTTGCGATTTATTCATGTTGAGCAATATTCTTATGGGCTTTTGTCCGGTCACGCATACCTAGTAGGTATATTGCTCAATACAGTATACATAGATACAGGGTGGATTGGTTTTACTGGAATGAGGAAAATGGTATATAAGGTGTTGTTATTTGTCGCTCCGTTCACATACATAAAAACTTTCTTTCGTTTTTTTTTTATTTTTAAATGAATCTGGATTTATCTAGTAAATACACTACAAAGTAAGTGCCTACATTTCACAGTAAGCCTAAAAAGCTGGTGTCGTGAAGTGAAGTAGGTTGGCGTCGGGGATCGATTGCTAACCTCCTGACCAACTCGAAAACAAAGTTTGCCCTAAACTATTTTTCACTGTATGTCGTTGCATATAAACAAAATCTACGCACTGAATTTGAATTACCTCTTTCCTAACTGATAAAAAAGAAAATTATGAGGGTATGTACTTATATGTAAAACATGGATCTGAGCTTGTGTACACAAACCCAAATGCTTTTCTGCACACTTCGCAGTAAACTAAAAGCTTGTATCGTGAAGTGCAGTTTACATCGTCAGCACTGGGATTCGAACCGGTCACCTCCCGGTTAGAAGTGGTGGTAATTATCTGCTTGGGAGACCAGTGCTTTACTAGGTACCTACTTATAATATATTCTGGAATAATTACGTAAATATGCTATGTAGAGTCGATTATTTCTGGTGGAAAATTGGATATTCCGTATACATTAATGTTCCAGAGTTCTGAAATCAAACTAATTAAAGAAGAACATCACGCCAGCAGGGCTGGAAGCGAGCTGGAAAGGGAGGGAAGAGTTTGGTTATTAGATTCTGGAAGTTCCAGACATCATGGCTTCAGTTCCAGCATCACCGGCAGCAGTTGTAGCGGAGTAACAGCATCTGATGAATGGAAATAATAAATTGGAGACAAACTTTGGGAACTGGAACTGGAAATATTAATAATCTGTCGGGTAGATTTCCCAGCGAGACTGGAATGATGAATGAATGATATTGTATGTAACTGAATTGCATAGTGAATCATAATAACTGGAACTTAATAATATTCTCGACGCAACTTTCCAGGGCGTGTTCTTTTCAAAAAACTTTAATTGCATCTTTTTTGGAATGTCTTCACAGATTTACCGCGTTTGGTCAATTGAATTCAGATTGGCAAGTTAGTAAAAAAGAGGAAAAAATGAAGACACGTACAATGACTGAAGTGAAATCATAGCGTGGTAAGTTTTATAATCTAATGGTTTTAGATTTCAGAATATGCATACACCCTTCATTGTCTTACCCATTTTAAGGCATTTTGGATAGCGTGATTCTTAAAAAAAGTGATGGAGAGCAAGATAGGTATTTTGTGACAACCCAAGTATCATAACAATAATGGACAATTTATATAGCGCCGTTTTGTGAGTATTCCCACCTCAAGGGCGCTCTGTGTTCCTACTGCCTATGTTGTTGGGAAGAATTTCTTACACAAATATGTTATTTTTTATAAATAGGCCTTTAAACCCGGTTAACGTTTTTGCCTCTCTGATATCTACAGAAAGTCCATTCCACTCTGAAAGACCTGCTGCAAAAAATGCGTGGCTAGAAAAAAAATAATGGCCAGAAATAAAAGTTATGCTCGTTGGTTTTGGTCCGTAATTGAAAAGCGATATCTATTACGTATATAAGTATGTGGTTTATTATATTACGCCTCAGATATTACTGTACAGTGCGGAGTACAGCCTCTCTGTGAGGCTGGAAGGCTCGCCTCAAATAACTGGAATGGCTTACAGATAATGTGAAAATAATTGATTCTGTATATATTTTACATTAACACAAAATGCCGCCGTAAGATGCTGGCTTAAACAAGATACCCCTCTATTATTTTTTCTTTTGTGTCAGTTCTGATCTATCCACTGCTGGAAATATGCCTCTTAGAAATGTTTATATTCCTTTCCTGACTCGCCATTCTCTCTCTCTCCCTGGGCATTTATTATTCCCAAATTATGGTGGGGTCTGGCATTCTTGTTTTCCGCCGCCAATCGGCTCTATCCTGTGCATCTTCCGGGGATGCTCCACAGTCTCTCATATCTTGACTCACAACCTCACGCCACCTCCGCTTGGGTCTTCCTCTGGATCTCCTACCTGGGATAACTAAGGACTGTGCCCTGTTACCAATGTATTCGGGGGGTCTTCTACTCATATGCCTGTACCACCGTAATCTGCTTTCCTGAATTTTGTTGGATAGGTACGTCAGGTACACCTAGACTTCCACGTATGTACGTACTATGGACATCGACGCCATTCCATTACAACCATTCTCTCCCACTACACTATGAAACTATGTCAAATAATCTTGTAGGCTTTCGCAGCGTGATGAATCCATATCTTCGTTGTTGGTTCTTCAAGTTTCCTCACTTGTATGAATAGTGGTTGAAGTACCGAGCTTTCGGCAGTGATACTTCATCCTGAAGATGGCAGCAGTATCGCTGCCGAAAGCTCGGTCATTCAACCACTCTACACGCAGTAAGAGAACCCGAAGTACCAACAACGAAGATAATATATGGATGAAACTATGTCATCTGCTTATTATACGATTTTCATTTGCGGTTACTTATACCTCATTTATTTTCCCATCATCCCGTGGTCTCTTTTTGGTTACTCTGGGTTATTAAGTGCTTTTGTGGGTTTTAAAGTAATCGATGTCATGTAGGTAAATTATTAGACTAAATTGAAATCAACTAATAGCTAATATCACTAATACTTATCCCAATAAAATAATCTCGACTAATTATTCAATAATTCGGTATATATTTAATCCCATTAGTATTATCAGCTACAGGTATAATACCAAAATCGCTAACAAATATTTTCAATAAATTAGATTTACCGGAAAATTTATACATAAAAATGCAAAAATCGGTCATTATTAATACTTGCAATATTGTAAGACAATTTCTAAATACTGATATTTTAGGCACAATGCTTGTATTTTAGGCCCCGCGCATCTGAGCCTAATCCTGTGATATCCGTGGTACCTGGATAGGTGAATTTTTCCCGGTTATAGGCTGATGAGTTTATATGTCAATCATGAATGAAAATATGTAGACTCTTCTGGCAGATAATACTGAGAAGTGTGTTGGCCAGTCTTGCCTCCGCGTAATATGTAAATAAATAATGCAGTACCAACTACCTAATTAGCAAGTTTTTTTTATCAAAAAAAAAAAGAGAAAAGTCGCTCACTATTTTAGAGAAATCTATACTCGCTTATATCCTTCACAATATGTCCTCCAAAGCTATTAAATAATTATTTGGGTTAGTCGAATTTTTTGTATAAATAATTATTATCGTAGTCGATTTTCTATACATAAGTCGATCGGGTTTAAATCATGTTTTGTGTATGTATTTTCAGCGGTCTACAGAACCCAGAGCCACAGTGGAAAAGGCTTGCGTCCTCCTTATTTTGTCACTACAGAAATTATTGAAGGGCGCAGTTTGTTACAATATTGTACCCAGATTAGGACTTTATAGGGGAAGGTACCACATTACAAACCTTGGCAATGTCATCTCATGCCTTATGGAGTAAATCTAGAGAAAGATTTAACTAGTCAGAAACAAGACGCCCCAAATCTCAGACGGATCTTGCTACTCTGGTTTCCAGGTTTCTATAATAAGTACTAAGCAGAGCATCGCGGACTACATCCTCGTGTCAGTCACAGAATGAAGAGGGTTGGAAGTAACCGCCACGTCTACCCCGGCCCTGGTGATGGACAGGAGTGGCTTTAGGAACTAAAAACATAATTGTTTTTGGTAAGTTTTAAATAGTGTATTATTGTGTTTATGGTGTTTATGTACGTCTGTTATTGCATCGTGTATTAGCATGTAAGTACCACTTTGTTAACATAACCTGTACCTGGACTGGCGCTAAGGCAACAATAGTCGCTGTTAAGCTGGTCCAGTACTTTTTTTACTTTATTAAATAAATAAATAAACAAATAATCAAACTTTTTTTATGTGGTCTTTTCAGGAAAATTCCTAATAGTCTTCTGTAGCACCAAATCACGATAATTGCCTTTAGTCTTTGCGTGTCTTACAGTCTATTAATTAAGATGCTCAAAACAATTGTTTTGCAAATTGCTTGAGGAGCTAAAAATCTATGTTGTCCGGGTTGCAAGATATTACTTTATGTAATAAGTCCGTCTTTTGCCACTATATTGTCTCAAATTGTTTGTTATATTGTTTTTAATTTTGGTCAATAAATCCATATTTTTTTTTCGTGCTTGACTAAAAAATCTTTTGTTTTGTTAGATGCAAGCCTTGCCTGATGTATACGGCTTTAGACTTTTTTTTGTTTTAATATTCTAGGTGATCCGGGTCGTACTTCTAAGGCATACCAACTCATTCCCGTTTTTCAATGTCACCCATATCATTACTACATTTATCTCTTGCTTATGAGAACCTAAGTCATCATGCTCCAATCTATCCAAGTTATTGAGCACCCTGGTGCAATCACTATTTTAATGTTTACCTTAAGACGTCCCTGCATTTACCCTTCTTCACTTCATCTCTTGTTTTGACCCTTATTATAATAGTGGGTATCCATCTAGTAGCTAGGTGTCTACTAGTGGCTGTAGACCTTATGCGGCCGTAATCCCCTTAATCGTTTTATTGCATGTACCTTATGCGGCCGGGTTGGCCAAGGGTCTCTAATCCTATAGATTTTACCTGCCAGACAGAGCAGGTAGGCGGTCTATACAAACTGTAGTTTCTTACCTCAGATACAGTAAAAACCAACTAACTTGGCCCGATCTGTTCGGCAGAGCAGAGAATATTGTTGAAACTATATCTCCCACATTGTATGTTGTGTTTTTATCATCTCATGAAGTCAATAATAATAAGGAATGATTCAGCTTCTCATGTATGGGCAAGTATTTATATAGGTACATCTCTATTGATCTTGATTGATTGGTTCAATCAAAACAACTATATTATGACTAGTTTAGTACTAAATTAATAAAAGAATATTCATAAATACTGGTCTAAAATTTCTTTCAGGAAATTATTAATGACTGCTATGTATGTACATATGTAACACAACAGCAACATTGTAACATGGGTATTGGGTATAAAAGGTATTAATTAGTTCACGATATAAAGAGTAGGCACAATGCAAGAATAATTGATAAATACTTAATCAAAGCAATATAGTTAGATACATTAGCGATATTTTTAATTGACATCTATGACATAATTAATATTGAATTAATTAAAAAATATCGCTAATGTACCTAACTATATTGCTTTGATTAAGTATTTATCAATTATTCTTGCGTTGTGCCTACTCTTTATATCGTGAACTAATTAATTCGATATTAATTATGTCATAGATGTCAATTAAAAATATCGCTAATATATCGCTATATTACTTTGATTCATTGTTAATCAATCAATTAGGTACTTTAGCAGTAGGTATACCTAATCTTTATATTGAAAACTAATCCAAATTAAATAATTATTAAATATGTGATTTACTATTAATATGATTCGATACTTCGAGTTCTATTGACAAGATTATAAAGTTATCTGGTCTCTAAAAAAAACTATAATCAGAAAGCACTTTAACGATTAATAATTAATAATAAAAAAGGAAATAATACATAATGGTGTTCTTATTTCTTTATTTATACCTCTACACTACACACCTACTACGTATTATATATGTCGATTGTCGGTAGATATTCAATAATGCTGCCGTCTTATCGTATAATACAATAACAACTCAATAATACAATACCTACTTTACAAAAGCTTGCTAATGCCTTGTTTCATTATCATTCCTTATTTATTATTTTCAATAGTACTTATCTTATAAGTTTAATTTCACAATGTAAAAAAAAACAATTAGTGTTTTCACTTACAAATGTACCTACCCATTACAATTCAATAGACATGTAAACGTTCGTTAATAACAATAACATAATACGCGGTAGTAAAACATTAATGTATAGATCGTCGCTGAACATAATATTACAAGATTTACAAATAGGAAAAAAACCAAATGCAAGTCCAAAATTCTCCGAATCCATTATTCTCACACTACATGTACATATCTATTTGATTTTTACATCAACTATGTTAAGTATGTGTAGTGATAATACCTAATTTATTTCCATTGGGTATTTTCTGAATTACCGTAAAATGTACAAAGAATGCGTAGGAGGTAACTATTTATTTGAATACGACCGGAATGCCAGATTTTTTTTTAAACTTTCCTAGGTACCTTCCAATCATTAACTGATAACTTCAAATTGTTTACAATATGTTAATGACGTATGTTTGAGTTAATTGCTAAATAAATTACAAATTATTATGATAATAAGTACAATATACAAAATTGGCATACGTAATCCATACATTTTCTGTCCAAGTTAGTGGTAATCTACTGTACTACAAATATTATTAGTATTATTATTAGTTTTACCCGAGCAAACCGGCCGCATGTGGTCTATAGGATTAAAATAACCTTTTTATATGGCCTATGCAATAAAAAGATTAGGGGGATTACGGCCGCATAAGGTCTACAGCCCTACTAGTCTACTAAGCATAGCCCTTATTCTATCTATCTAGACAGTTTTCTGTTTCTTAGTCACATCCCCTTTATCCACACATCCACTCAGAACAATACAAAACAAACAAACACGCAATACTTAATATTATTACTCGAGATTACTTGATAGATAAAATTTGTTAACATATTATTATATTTATTATAGGGTTAGGTACACGATAAAATCACCCAGGAAAAAATCTCAGATGGAAGAAATCGCACGGAAAAAAAATCACGTTGGAAAATTCTCTCATAGAAGAAATCGGACAGCGAATAAATCTCACAAGAAGAAATCACACATTTTTAGTCAAACTTTATTAATAAGTATATATCGGGACTTTCGATGCCATTTATTAGGGGTACGTCCATAAATCATTATTAATCTTCAAAATCCATAGACGGCTCGTGACCAAAACTATTATTTCTCTTCGAATTTAAATTACGGGGATTTCCATGTTTACCTGAATTCTATACAACCATCAATATCTATAGGGGAACACAACAATAGTGATTTGTAAACATCAAATTCCACGTAACTTGTATCTGTGTGCATTATGTAGGCAGATTTAACAAAATTTGCGAAGTAAATAAACTGAATAATATTTTTGTTCACTCTACGTCCCTGCACCCATGTCGTAAAGAATCCAAAACGCCTATGTATATTAATAAGTAAGTAAGTACTTATACTTACAATTATTTGGGTGTCATATTTTTTATAGGATTTGGTTTATTATACAAACAAATTTTGTATAAGTAATAAAAAAAAAACAATTGTATAAAAAATCATTTTATCCTAATTGTAAAAAATGTATACAAATAAAAATTTGCGGTTTGGTCTTGTGAGATTTTTTCTTGAGCAATTATTTCCTGTGTAATTAATTCCTGACACCTTAATAATATAGTACCTATTTTGTCTTTAAAAAAGTGAGCCAGTCTGCGGAAAGTTTTCACAAAATGGCCTGCTATAAAATGTTCCAGAATTACTAAGAACAAACTACATATTGTTTCAATTACAAATTACAATAATATATTCTGGAAATACTGCCTACACAATACACATGACATATGTTGGTAATTTTCTTCCAGGTGACAAGTTAATTCCTCATCCATCGGACGTCCCAAGTCCGCTTGTCATCCCATTGGATATGGAGACGTCTCAGAGACATCTGGAGACAGTTGGCTTAAGCAGGATCTGTGGATAGGCTCAGCATACCTATCTTAAGCAATCAATTTTTGATGTGGGCTATCTAATTTACTCTATGAAAATAAAATGAAATAATAGGTATAGGCTGGCCACACACGTCCCGAAGTTCAGTTCCGGAATCGACCGTTTTGCAAAAAAGTTCCGATCAAAACCTCTCTCTGAATTCAGCGTCACCCCGATTTTAAATTCAGAAAGAGGTTTTGATCGGAACTTTTTTGCAAAACGGTCGATTCCGGAACTGAACTTCGGGACGTTTGTGGCCAGCCATACGTATGCATGTATGGCCTACCGCCATCTAGCTTACGAATGACAACAAATTCGATGTGTACCATAGACTTTTATATTAAGTACCTAGATGGCGTACTTAATGCTAGTATTGAAGTAAACTGGTACCCACAAACTGTCAAATCTTATGGAGAATTTCTAAATTTCATTTTACTTAAGGTTGTACGTACGAGTACATATTACCGGAAATGTATGAAATCCGTCATTGTTTCATACAATTCGTAGTAAATGTACCTAAAATCGATAGGAAATGTGTGAAATAAATTTCATTTTTTGTGTATTACTAATTATATTTTATAGGAATATTAATCTAATGAATTATGGTATTATACCAAAATCTCTAATAAACAATTTAAAAAAATTAGATTTACCGGGAAATTTATACATAAAAATGCAAAAATCGGTAATTATTAATACTTGCAATATTGTAAGACGATTCCTTAATACTGATATTTCAGGCACAATGCTTGTATTTTAGGCCCCGCGCATCTGAGCCTAATCCTGTGATATCCATGATATCTGGATAGGTGAATTTTTCCCAGTATTAGGCTGATGAGTTTATATGTGAATCATGATAATATGTAGACTCTTCTGGCTGATAATACTGAGAAGTGTGTTGGCAAAGTCATGCCTCCGCGTAAAATGTATTTATGTAATAATGGGAAATATTTAGAGTAAATTCTATAGAATTTACTTATATTTTTTTATGTGATTGATTTTCCTATATTATATTCATTTTATTAGGAATTATGTACATTTTTAAACATTTCTGAAATAGGTACCTACATCAAATTAAATATGTAATTTTAACTGCATCTCCAGTTTACCTGCAAAAATAAATATGTTTTTCGGTTTGATAACGTTTTTATTCCCGATTTTATCTATTTTTTTTACCCAGTAAAAACATTTCTTTGAGTTAATTGTTTTCCTAAGAAAAGTATGAATTAAAAAACCTGAGACAAATTTATTACTTCACACATTTTCTAAATTGATCCGGCATTGTATACAATTATTAAATTTAGGTAAAAAATAAAATATTTTTGAACAGTTAGATATCAGTTTTTTCAACAGATTTATCAATAAAATTGCGTGAATTTCCACGTGGATCGGCTAGTCTACCCGTCAAATAATTGTTTATTTTTATTGTAGAAATAATACACAAGCGATTTGTTTGGACATAAAATACAGCTTACAGCGAGGTTTAGTGTTCTGTAATGGCGGCGTATTGTTCTTAACATTTTGTATTTTCGCGCCACCGGAAGTGTAATAAATGGCGGGAAACTAGACTAATACACCAGGACCGGCCCGAGGCAACTACCAGCTTCCGGTCATACGTATAGCTCCCACAGTTACATACAGGAAACAGAGTCGGTTATAGGTATTATCGTTATAGCTACAAGGTTGGTTTATACTCTGAGAATTCATATTTTTGAAATATTGCCTAAAGTTAGGTTTACACAGTCGAACAAAACACTAAAATTCTTGTTGATGTAAAGGTGCGCTTACACGAGAAATTTTTAGAGCATTAATTAAAGGCATGTTGAATACGAACGAGAAAGAAATTTTCATTGCATCGGCAAAACGAATTGCTGAATATCCAATCGGTTCGGACATTTTAGTTAATTATCTTTCTCGTTTTCACGCAATTTCGTTATCTCGATTTAAATATTGCTGAAATAATTGCTATATATTGCGAAATAATGTTAATCAATAGGATTTAAACGGGATGCCGCAATTATTGTTCGAAAAATCGCTCGTGTAAGAACACCTTAAAACATTGTTACAACGACTGTAAAATCGCGGTGTTACATCGTTTCAACAATGGGGTAACCAGTGAAGGCTGTGAGTGTATGAAAACATGCACAACCTTCTCTTGTACAAACCTTTAGATGACATTTAGAATGAGTTTAAAATATGTGAAATGTATAATAAATTATTTACTCGTAAACATTCAAAATCAAAAACGTAACTCGATGGAAAGCCTGTTCTTAGGATCTTTCGTCACTGACAAGTATACCCACCTTCCTACCCATCAGTGACGAAGGTTCCCAAAAATACGATTCTCACTGAATTTTTTTCAATGAATCTGGGTTTATCGAAACAAACACAAATACAGAAAGTTTGAAAAGCTTGTGTTGTGAAGTGGAGTAAGTCGGGGGTTGAACCCACGTCCGCCGAATCAAGCTCGATACCAACCAGGCTATATACAGACCACCTCTAATTTTTAGTTACCTTTCACTGCACATTTGTTGAGATTTCGTCGCATTTTAGTATTGAGTCCTCGAGAGTTTTTGTCCTTATTCATTTCACAAAACGGCTCTAAAATTATGATTATCTATTATTTTGCAATACTAAAGATAGGTATCTCTAAAATATTCCTTTCTGAACCTTTCTCCTACGTGCCCCTCCCTCATTTTACGTGGCCTTCAATTCTTTCAATAGCGAAGCACCACGACCCTTCCCAATTTACCCTGTACCTTACTAGGTCTTTTCAAAATACATTTCTTCCATTGATAATAATATACGTGGAATCCTAAATACACGAATTTGTTAAGAACGAATTTCGTTAAAAATACTATAATATATGGACATCTGAGACAAACAAGGTTGCAAACTTTAAGTATAGGCATATTGACATAAAAAAAATATAGGTATGAGACCTTAGAACTCGACAACCTTACTAAATATGCTTTGGAAATATAAAGTAGATACATTGAACCTTTTTCTAGTGAATGGCCGTATTTTTTTTTTAGTAGATTTTTGATATCGTGTATAGATCTCCCAAAAAAGAATGTGAAACACACGTCTGTTTTTTTTTTCGAAGGTGGCAAAAGAAAAAAGTTTTTCGTATTGATACCTAATATGCATTAAATCTAGTCAACAACCGTAAATTATTTTTTAATGAAGCAAAATTAACCCCAAAAAGTACAAAAAACGCTTTTTAAATTTTATCATGCGATTGAACATGCGATCTTGAACCTTAACGCCGCAGGAAATTACAGTGACGCTATAGTTGTAAGATATTGTTTTTTATGTATGACGAAATGTCAATCAGTGCTCTTTACACTCTGATTGGCATTGATCTGATAATGGTAATTGTTTTTGAAATCATTTGATCTCGATAGAAAACAATAAATATAATTTGAGATATACCTAAATTATTTTAGGTATTGAACCGGAATTCATCTGCATTGCACAGACGGATCTAAAAACTGTAATAAATATAAGGTTTGCAAACTTTCTGTGGGTGTGTGAATGATTTTCTGTGATATTGTTCCTTCGACAATTTTTGACCCTGGACTCAAATCATTAAGAAAGTCAAAAAGAAAACCACACCTACTCATTGGCATTCACCGATTCAACTCTCATATTGTCTTCTTAGAAAGAAAATACCGCGAATTATTTCGTTATAAGCGACACTATTCCAATCACAATTCGCGTGGATATCGAAACTGTAAATTCTGTTTGTATAAATACTTGCGAGGCACTATTCCGTTCCTATTTCACTCAGGCCTCATGCCTATTACACATATTCGTGATATCTATACAGGAGAGATGATAAGGTTCAATTATTTCCAGAAAGAATGGAAAAAGGAAAGTGAGATCCTGGAACGAAAATAATAAGAAAAAGATCCTACAATTGGAAAAATATAAAGGTACAGAAAACAGATAAAGATATTTGAATATTCTATACCTATTTAAGGAAGTATATATCTATGTAGCTGTAATTTCGAGGTTTTTGACCGTCGGTACATGGTGGAAGTCCACATTTAAGGTAAAATGAAAGACTAAATATTTAGTTCAAAATCCATAGGAATGACTTTTTTTAATAGAATCTGGGCTTGCATACTCAAACCCAAATACTTTTCTGCACACCTTGCACTAGGCTAAAAGCCTATACTGTATCGCAAATTGTGGAATACATCGCCAACGCCCCGACCGATCGCGAACCCGACACCTCCCGCTTGAGAGACTGCCGCCTCAACCAACTGCGCCAACCATGTACTTTTACTTAGATTAGGTACGCGACTAGTGTTCGAGAATTTGCACCCTCATCACCAGGCATGTAAACATTATTCAAATCGCCTGATGATGAGGGTGCAAATCCTCGAACACAAGTCGCGAAATTAAAGTCATTTTTTTGTGAATTTTAAACTAAATATTTAGTCTTTCATTTCACCGTATGTAGCTGTAGTTTTTTGAGGGGTAGGCAGAGAGAAAATAACATCATAACATAATATTGTTTTACCTACAAGTTTTTGCCACCCGTTTTTGTATATCTTTCCTGGTACAAGAATTTTATCCCATACGCTGGAGAGAATTTTGGAAATATTTAATATTTTTATTATTTTTTTCAATTTCACAATTGTATTTTTTGTGAGAAACATCGGATTTTCTACATGCCGTAGTTGAAATAATAAGTAGACAGTTATCTTAACAAATATTATTTGTATTTGTATAGGAACCCATGGGCGTCACCAGCCTCGGAGCTAGGGGGGCAACAAACATTATGAAAAATGATATAGCATAAAAAAATACGAAAATAGCGCTGCAGGCGATTTTTTTTTTGTGAGAAATAGTGCAGAAGAAGGTCGTGATGTGGTTTGTTTATTTGAAAATGTACTTAATACTTTCCACAATAATATGTACGAAAAATGTTTTTTATAAAAAAGTAACAAAAATTAGCGCCGCAAGCAATTTTTTTACTGAAACTAATGGTTTTTCATACTAATTTTAGAAAATTTATGACGTGATGAGAAAATGTGTCGTAATAATGTGATTTTTTGTGTGGTTTTATCATTTAGTATGAAAAAATATATACCTATTCTAATCTCTATCTGCCCTGCCCCCCCCCCCCCTGACGACGCCCATGTAGGTACCTACTATTATTAAATTCCCTTTATGTACGTATTTACATAGTTATTAAACAAAGATGTTGTCCTTATTATTATAAAAACAAATTTTAATCAAGGGCTTTGCTTGAAAAAAAAAAACAATCTTCATAACCCCTAATATTATGTAATCAAAATAATAGAGCCAGCTATAGTGATAGTGTAATACTAGGCGCCTAGGCTGACGACAAATTGATGAAATATACAGACATTTTGATAAAGAAAACGAAAGCTGACCATTTTTGTACTCGAATGTGAGTAGCTTTTTTTTTTGAGGGTGCAAATTCTCGAATACTAGTCGCATCTCTGACAAAGTTCAGGAGAGCAGACTAGGATGGTACGGGCATGTCAGCAGAAGACCGCCAGAATATGTTCGCAACAGGGCACAAACGTTCCCGGTAGGAGATTCAGAGGAAGACCCATGCGCAGGTGGAGGGAAGTGGTGAGGCAGGACATAAGAGAGTGACGTTGTACCGGAGGATGCGCAAGATAGAGCAAAGTGGCAGTGAAACACAAGAAAAGCAGACCCCACCACCATGTGGGATTAATGCTTGCTAAGGAGAAGAACAAGGAGTGTGTCTTAGTTTGTTTGTTTGTTTTGAATCATCCCTAGGCCATTTGCAGGCACTTGGACTCGTCAAAGTTACATGTTGACAATAAATATACAGGGAAATTCAATGCCAAATAGAGTGTAAAAGGCTCTATTGGCACTTCGTCATGGTCGTAAAACTAGGGACATATTCTACAATCCTCAGTAAGCACATACAAATAAAATTAACAACGAGATTATAATTATGGTAAGTAGTAATGAGTTCAATGTATTTCAGCTACATTACAGTTTCACAATATAATTACTACATCTACATACAGGTAAATGCAGAAATGATACACTCAGATATTAAAGCAGTGGTACCTACCTACTCAACTCACATTTCCCTATTGAGAACAGAATCTACTGTAACACCCTATTACTTATTAAGTACCTACCTCTCCCATATACATGTAATGCTGAGAGTAATTTGAGATATTAATCTATAGGGAATATGAGTGGTAGGTACCAGTACCTATACCTAGTGGTATTTTATAACTGGTTCTAGTGGGTACCTACCCGTGAAAAATTCACGGAGGCTCTGTTAAATATGTTTTTGTATAACCACAAATTACTAATACACCCTTCAAAGTTCCTCGAGTAAACACAAGAAGATCACAAGGTTTCATCTTTTCCCCGTCTCTCCAATATCGTCATGAAAGTCGTATTGACCAGATTCATATTGTCTACTTTTTCGGTTGGCACCCACCCCTGAAAGACACAAAACTCCTCTTACATGTCTACCAACATACATAGGTACTTTACACACATATTATAGAAGGTGGGTACTTTCAATAGTTCGATTTAAAATCTTTACGTGTATAGGTACGTACCATATAGTATGTATGAGAATTCGATTTTCATTTTCTGTCACTGAAAATCTTGTCACTTGAAAATTTCTAGCCACCCACGAAGTCGTCGCTGCTTTAAATTTACAATACATACATATTCATAGAACTTGCAAAATTTTCCAATGGGCTAACGATACATACCTGCATGACTTGGATAATACCAGAATTATGTAATGGAATGCTAGTTACCTATTGGGTACCTACTCATATGTTTCATGACACCTATTCCTTGAAACACCAGAAACTATGCTATTTTCAGATACACACCTACTCCAATAATTATTGTGTGCTATTATGACGTGTTGTATTACGAGTATTTGGGTCATTCGCATAACACGTTCTACGATTCCTTTTACTCAGAACACGCCTCTCCTTAGATATCTCTGTTCTATCTCTCCTTATACAGTTTTGATTGACATTTCGTCATACATGAACAATTGATTTTTGTGTATGACGAAATGTCAATAAGAGCCCTTTACACTCTGATTGGCATTGATCTGATAATAATTATTGTATTTGACATTAAAATCGAAATAGGTAGGTATATTATGCTAAATTGTAAAAATTGACGAGTCCATGTGCCCACGGAAGGGCGTACGGACGATAGAAAACTAAAAAACAGTATCCACATTTTTCCTTACCGTGATCATGATGAAAATTCGGGATCCGTGCACAGAATTTTTAAAAACTTAAAAAACAGTACGAAACCCCCTTGTTAGTATAGATAATTATTAGACTACTCAACAAATGAAATAAAATTTTAAGGGCTTGGCACCAGGAATGATGTCACAGTAATTTCCCATGGCATTAAGGTTCAAAATCGCGTGAACAATCGCATGAAAAAAATAACGTTTTTTTTTTCATTTTTGTGGTTAATTTTGAGTCTATCAAAAACTTTACGAGTCCCTAGATTTTAATGCATATTATCAATACAAAGAAAAAAAACTCCGCGACTTTTGGGAAACGAGTTTCTGTCTGTCGGAAAAAAGATCAGATGTGTTTATCACATTTTTTTTTGAGAAATCTATACGAGATATAAGAAATCTTTTACAGTCATTCCCTAGATAAAGTCCAATGTATCTACTACTGTATTTTTTCCCGAAGCATATTTAGTAAGGTTGTCGAGATCTATGGTCTCCCGGTCTTAGAAATTTTTGAAATGTCAATATGCGTAGGTACTCTTAAATACTTGTAAATTTAAATATTTGTTCTCAAACAACAGTACGAAATCTCCTTATAGTAAGGTAGTTAGTATAAGTACTAGACTACTCAACAAATGAAATAAAATCTTAAGAGACATTAGGAAAAAATGAGGAGATTTTAATGTGACATGCCTCCCATTGTGAATGCCTCATAATTCAAAGAACACAATGCAGATAAGAACTTCCGTTACTTTAAGACGGCATTTCCCGCATCCTGTAAGAGCCACATAAATATTTTTTATTCATACCTGAAGGTACTTTGGTACAACATTTTCAAGGGTTGTCTTTATTAAGTTATCCTTTGTAATACATTTTTGGGTTAGTTGGAAGATCTCGCGGCATTGCCTAGTGAACAATTTTATGTTTACGATGAGGAAAAAACTGTTTTGTATTTCCGTCTGTGCAATGCAGATAAATCCAGTTCAATACCTAAAATAATTTCGGTGTATCTCAAATCAATTTTATGATTTTTATTTTATTGTATTTTTATATTAATGTTTACGTACTTAAAAAATGAATGAATGAATAAATAAATACATAGGATGTTACTATTTTTCGCTTTGATTCTAATTTTCTATATAGAAGTACAAAATATCTAAGCTAAAAATTTGAGTGTTGAGGTGCAGAATATATCGTCTGTTTTTGGTAATGTTTTGAGTACAAGGAATCGTAGACTGTGTATGACAAATATGTGACGGAAGCACGAAGTGTGTAAACGTAAGTAAATATATTCTCTCTGCCTACCTCGCAAAGGGCGCGGCATGAGGGGATAAAATAAAACAGAAAAATCAAATAAATAAACGAACGAAAAAGGATCTGCACTTTTCTAATACTTTTCACTCCGTTTCAATTCTGTAATTCCCAGGTAAGCAATATTTTCCAGAAGCAACAACACTCGGGTCCCGGGTGTCTCTGAAGTGTCCGAAGACTAAGTCGGGGGGCGGGGGCGGGGGCGGGCGCCTCGCTCCTGAAATATTTATAAAATATACGGTGGGGTGTAAATAAATACAATTCCTTATAGAAACACACATTGCAACGTTTTGGGAATGTAGACGATACCATCGAATCGTCTAAAATAAAGTAAGCGTTCCCACTGTATGATTTATTTACTGCTTAGTGGATTATATGGATAGTGGATCAAATTGGATTATGTATTCCCGACGAAATGCTAGCAGACGTTTTACACTCTGTTAGCATTGAAGTGCTTGTCTTTTTTTCTCTTGATTATATTTATTTATTTATTTATTTATTTAAGTAAAAATATTACACTCTTCGGCATTACAGCGCTCAGCCTTTGCGCCGAAGAGTGCACACAGAACAAGTTTCGAACAAAACAATAATAAACACGAAAAAAAACAACACAACATACTAGTAAAAGAAGGCAATTTACCCTGGTAGGTAACACAATAACATTATAACAATACACGAACAATATCACCACATGAAGAAAACAAAAAGAAACAAGTTATCGAAACTGAAAAAAAAAAAACATTAGGAACAACCATGGAACAACCGCATCGAACGCCATTATAAAGTAAACGGTAGTAGGTACCAACGGCGATCGTACTCGTCGAAGATCGAAATTTGACACTCGCAATGTAGGTACTCCGTAGCAAACGTAGTGAGGGGCAATTCATTTCCGGTTAGACTATCATAGTTATTAGACTATCCCCCGTTTTCACCGACTGGTTAGGTGAGGAATAGCAGAGATAAAAGTCACCTAGCCCACATTTGCGTTTCCCCACGCGAAAATACCTACCTAACGGCTAGGAATCCCACTTATCTTAGGCAACGAGATTTGGGCACCTAACGGTAAGATCTGTCATATTAAACTTCACCCAACTACGTAATCGGCCGCCACATTGAATTTTATCAATCAGGTAGTGTTTTTTTCCGACCTGGGGTTATTTTATAACTCCAAAACAGTCCTAGAACACAACGGAACACAATATCATAACATGACACTTTGCATACAAACAATGTTTACTGTTAGGCGCCATTTTCATTTTACCACGTACCCTAAACGCGCATGCGTCAATCTCAAAGTCTAGTGTTGCCATTAGGTAATAATATTTGTGTGAAATATGAAAAATAAAAATACGCGGTTATTTAACGACTGTAAATTATTTTTGTAATGATATTTAATATTTAAATATTTTTCAAATACAATCCCTGTGTTTAAGTTGTATTATTTACTCTATAAAGTAAGCATTGTTTAAAAAAAATAACTACTTCTGATCAATTTGTTTTACATGTAGCAACCCTACAAATAAAAATCTTCCTAGCTGGATTTGTCCCAATTAAGTGGAAATTTGTTGGTGAAACGTAAATTAGGTAGGATTTTTTGGTAGGTAGGATAGCCACCCAGTTAGGAGCAGGAATAGCTATAGTCGGTGAAAACGGGGGTAAACCTACGTAAATTATGATGAGTCTAATACTGGATTTCACTAACTTCTTAGGTGAGGAATAGCGGAGATAGGAGCCACCTACCACAAATTTTGTATGAAAAATAATGATATGTGTCTCCTATCTCCGCTAATCCTCACCTAAATAGTTGGTGAAATCCAGAATTAGTGCCCTAAATTAGGGTCCAAGGACGATAATTAACAATAAATAAAGTATAAAGTCTTTATTAAAATTTACAACTTATTCCTTTCTGTCACCATATCTCCAAAGTAAGAAGAAAAACCGCGTATGGGGAGATTTTCAGGAGGGGCAGGGGGAGGCGGCAAGATTTTGATAAGAAACCCTATGCCGATGTATGACACTATGTGAAAACTTTAATTTAAATCACATTTCGATTGAAAAACAAAGAGGTAGGAGAAAGGCCGGCTGTTTATTAATTTTTATTGCCATTCAGAAAATGCTAATTAATTACACAAAACAATAAAATAGAGGTGTGCTAAAACTGCTAAGGCTCTCCACACACGTCCGGAAGTTCAGTCAGCTGAATCGACCGTTTGCAAAAAAGCTCCGACCAAAACCTCGTTCTGAATTCAAAATCGGGGTAACACTGAATTCAGAGAGAGGTTTTGGTCGGAACTTTTTTGCAAACGGTCGATTCCGTTAACTGAACTTCGGGACGCGTGTGGAGAACCTAAAGGGCGAAGATATTACTTTTCATATAAATTTACATCGTTTCGTAATTTTCGATGAATCGATGACACATGGTTCACATCCCTCTCTATTGTATAGTCGATGCTCCCAGGCCGGAACGGTTTTGAATTTAAAAGGTGCATTTTCAAATAATATCGTATTCTTCGCTTTTTGTTTTTGGAATTTATGGCGCGTTTAAAAATGGAACGCGCCGAATGAGTTTTCGTTTTCTGCATTTCCTTATCTTGCCAAAATATAAATTTGATTGTATTGGACTGACAGAATTTGGAAAAAATGGGAAATAAAATATTCCTACATGGCGGAAAGACTCAGAATTTTGGAAAAAAAAAATGTTTTGATTTCAATTCGATTTTCAGCAATGACGATAACAATCCAATTTGATTTTTTTCATTGATTTTGAAAGTTTTTTTTAATTCCATTTGACATATAGTTATAATTCAATTGTTTTTATACAAGTCCATACAAATTCAACATGAAGCCAATTTGTTGACACAATAGTGTCAAAATTGACAGATTTTTATATTTCTCTCTTCACCAACTAACAAGAATAGACCTTAATTGTTATAATAGTGTTACACCCAGACACCTTATACACCCATTAAGATTATGTATGCATACCGACATTTTTTCAAAAATTTCTAAAAACGGGAGTCCTTATATCTCGACAACCGTTACTAAATATATACTTTGGAAGAAAATAGGGTAGATGCATTGAACATTTATCTAGGGAATAACCGTACAAGATTTTTTATATCTTGTATAGATTTCTCAAAAAAAAAATGTGAAAAACACCTCTGACCTTTTTTCCGCAAGATGGAAACTCGTTTCCCGGAATTCGCAGAGTATTTTTTTTTTCTGTACTGATATGTATTAAAATCTAGGGAATAGCCGTTAAAGTTTTTTAATAGACGCAAAATTACACCAAAAAATGGAAAAAAAAACGCTATTTTCACAATTTTATCCTGCGAATACCGTGGGAAATGACCGTGACGTCATAGTTGGGTCGGGAGCTTTAAATACAATATTATTGTGCATTAATCTTTAGTATATCACATACTGGTACCTTGTCACAAATTATTTCATGCTTCTTTTTTTTTCATGGTGCACCTTTTGTAGGTAGGAGAGCAATAGGTGTAGATAGCTTGAATACTCAAATGAATTTTGTGTGTTTTTTATCCAGCATTTTGTGGGTACCCCATTTATGAAATATATCGCAAGTAGCAAGTGGATGCAGCATGCCCAGGACAGGGATCTGTGGAAAGTCAAAGGGGGGGCCTATGTCCAGCATTGGAATTAAAACGGCTAAAAAAGATGGTCATAAAACCTGGTTATTCTTGGTTGGCGAAATGTAGAAGTCTACTTTGATTCTAGATAGGACCAAAAAATATGAGTATATTCTTGAATGGCTACCTAAAAGGAGCATAGGAAGGCCTCAGACAAGATGATCTGAATCAGGTGGATGCAGTATGCCCAAGACTCTGGAAAGTCAAAGGGGAGGTCTATGTCCAGCAATGAAATAAAAACGACCGTTAAGGGCTTGGAACAAGAATGACGTCACACTCTTTTACACCACGGTATTAAGGTTCAAAATCGCGTGACAATCGCATGATAAAATGGTAAAAACAGCGTTTTTTCCATTTTTTGGGGTTAATTTTGCGTCTATCAAAAAACTTTTACGGTTATTGCCTAGATTTTAATGCATATTATCAGTAAAAAAATAATGAATTCGCGACTTTCGGGAAACGAGTTTCCGTCTTCAAGAATTCTATTATACAAGATATAAAAAACTTTTACGGTTATTCCCTCTAGATAAAGGTTCAATGCATCTACCCTATTCTGTTCCGAAGCATATTAAGTAACGGCGTTGTCGAGATATAAGGTCTCCCGTTTTTAGAAATTTTTGAAATGTCGGTATGCATACTCTAAAAGAAAAAGAAGACTGTGTAATGCGATTCCTTTTCCACGTTATTTCTGATGAATAGTAGTTACCTAGATAAGTATGGCAAAAAGGAAATACCTATAATAGATAAGTGCAAAGACATTATGTCATCTAAACAAAGAAATCCTTTTTATTTTCTTCCTGTTTTTCCATAGATAAAAATATCTGAGGTTATAGCTTAGTAGGTATATGTACCTATTTATCTAAAATGGTAGACAAAATATTTCTATCTATTGTCGTGTGAATGTTTTTTTTTTTACCAACAGTAAAGCTCCCGATCCAACTATGACGTTTTTTTATACCAAAATTAAAGCTCCCGATCCAACTATGACGTTTTTTTATACCAAAATTAAAGCTCCCGATCCAACTATGACGTTTTTTTATACCAAAATTAAAGCTCCCGATCCAAATATGACGTCACGGTAATTTCCCACAGCATTAAGGTTCAAAATCGCATGATAAAACGGTAAAAATTGCGTTTTTTTCATTTTTTGGGGTTAATTTCCCTTCAATTAAAAAACTTTTACGATCATTCCTTAGATTTTAATTCATATTATCAATACAAAATAAAAATTCTCCGCCACTTTCGGGAAACGAGTTTCTGTCTTTCGGAAAAAGATCAGAGGTGTCTTTCACATTTTTTTTTTTGAGAAATCTATACAAGATATTATAAATCTTTTACGGTTATTCCCTAGATAAAGGTTCAATGTACCTATGTATACCCTTTTTTTCAAATATTTAGTTACCGTTGAGATCTAAGGTCTCTCGTTTTTAGAAATTTTTGAAATGTCAATATGCATACTCTCAAGCAATAAGTATACAATAGAGAACAACAAATAATATTACATTAATGCGCACAGCGCAACGATGGATATTTACCTTACTTTATAACATACAAACTCCCACAAAATCACACATACTCCAACTACACAAGCAGATACATACGTAGCTACACTATGATATGTTATTATCTACTTATAATATACCTACACGCATTATCTTTAGACATTCGAATATTTCATTGTCATGAGAGAAACAAGACACCCTGTATTACTTAGACTATACAGTACATACAGGTATCAATTCACTTCTTTGTTGTCTGAGCTCGGACGCAACTAAGTCCCACCGATCTGATCTACTGACATTACAATATCAGCTGATGTATGATGATATTACATACATTTTACATGATCCTACCTACTCGTACGGTTCGCACGAACTGGTTAAATTTTTTGAACCTTATTGATTAATAAGATGTTAACTTCTTCTTCTTCTTATCAGCCCCTTTCCCTCCACTGCTGGTTATAGGCCTCTTCCTTTTTGTCTTCCACAATTCTCTGTTTTGGGCGCTTTGTCTCCACCCATGTCCCACCGACTCGATGATATCATCGGCCCATCTCCTTTGTGGTCTCCCTACACTTCGTTTACTTTCGTAGGGTCTCCAGCTCAGTATTCTGGGGGTCCATCTGCCGTCCTTCTGCCTCGCCACATGACCCGCCCACTGCCATTTCAGTGTCCTTACTCTCTCCGCAATGTCTGAGACCCTTGACCGTCGTCTTATGTCTTAATTTCTTATCCGGTCTCTCAGGGATACACCTATCATTCGTCTCTCCATTGCTCGTTGAGTGCATTTCAATTTGTGGACACTTCTGGCAGTGAGCGACGTTAACTGTTTTCCAGAAATTTTAACACGCGACTTTTACAGGACATTCGAAAAAAATACAAAAAAGGTGGGGTCCTATAGTAGTTAACACCCCGGAATCCCAAGGTTATAATATGTTTTTCTTCTTCCTCTCAAAGTATTTCACTCGTCTACGAGTAATCTTGGAAAAAATCACTTAGACTCTAGTAATTAATATGCATTTCATTGATTGGGTCTCAAGAGATTAAAGCGGTAACCAATTCAGTCCCTCTTTGGTTTATTTCGATCTAAAATTATCACAAAGTAGATACATAACTCAGTATCCAGTCAATAAGGTTGATTATGTCTTGCACATGCATTCGTTGCATTTGTATGGAAATGCTTAGCGTGCATAGTCTGTGATGCACGCGACTATAAATAGTATTGTCACAAAAACACTCCAACTAGAATTGTTATTATTTATACGACTAAGTTTGGAATTTCCCTACTGAAAATCATGAAGCGGTTATTTTAACTGGGATTTGAGTATTTTAAAATATGACATGCATAGCAGACCGTATCGCTAAGTTAAAATAGCAATGGGCAGGCCACGTTGCGAGACAAGGAAATGAGAGATGGGCACCCAGAATCCAACATTGTGACCATGGGAAAACAAAATACTAGTAGGACGACCCCAAAAAAGATGGGTAGATGATTTAGTCCCAGTCGCAGGAAGAAACTGGTTGAGCAAAGCTCAAAGTAGAAGAAATTGGAAAACGTTAGAAGAGGCCTATATCCAGTAGTGTAGGCATGGCTGAGCAAGAATAAGAAGAAAATGTAGAATAAAGAAATACGATATTTCGGTAGGGTAAAATGTGTGCTGAGACCTATAAGGTTGGCGTTCACGAGCAACTATTGCCGAAATAATTGCATAACTAATTGCCCCGAGATGCCGAGTAACTATTGCAAGTATGAAATAGTTCCGTAATAATTGCGCAATTAATTGCCCCAGTTGGGGATGTTACTTAAGTGTGAAGTGATCACATCATGTAAGCCAAAGATTAGTCGTAAGTCTGATGAAGGTCCACCCTTCAATAATTCTCGAGATAACTAGGTAACTAACACAATACAGCATGGCATAAAGGATTTTCACAAAGTATACTTAGGTACTGATAGAATATTAGGGTTTCAAGGTATGGCTTAACAGCAAATATAATGTAACTATAGGTATTATATTCTTAATTTAATGTTAACACTATAGCACGTGTCTGAGTTCTACTTACATATTTGTGTTATCGTTTTACATGTTTCGGCTTGTTAGGCCATTCTCAAAAATTGACACCACAACTATACCATCACAAAACTCTTTTTCACCCCAAATCAAATAGAGATAAAGTGATGATTTGGGGTGTGGGAAAAAGAGTTTTGTGATGGTATAGTTGTGGTGGTAGTTTTTGAGAATGACCTTACAAGCCGAAACATGTAAAACCAAAACACAAATATGTAAGTAGAACTCAGACACGTACTATAAAGTTAACATTAAATTAATAATGTTAACACTATAGTACGTAATGCTGCAGGACACTGAGCACCTCCTGGCCTGCCCAATGGTTCCTAGGCGGTGCACATGGGAGAGCCTCGCGGATCGCACCCCTTTGGACGATGACGCGGGAGAGGTTGTGGCTTTCTGGGAGCGGAGGGGAATCTGATCGAGTGCTGACCGACACGATAAGAAGAAGATTAAATTAATAATGGAGTTCTACAAACTAAATATCCAATAAATTAATAGGTATGTATTATGCCGCATCCTTGTGATTTGAGTAGCTTATATCTTCATGTTGGTATAATCTTAGCACGGAACTGTCCCATGGACTTAAACCGAACATGAGTCTCTTGCTGCTACTGGAGTTGGGTTTGGAATAGTTGGGAATAGAATTAATTTCAGATATTATCTGGAAACTCACAGTTGTACCTATACAAGTATTTAGTACAAATACATTTGATACAATACATGTATCCTAGTCTTGTCTATCCAAGCGGATGGTTTTGTTGTTTTGGAGTTTCTTCCTATTTGTGAATGGGTACTACTGTGTTTTTTTGAAGGCAATTTTTTCTTCTTCAGCCCTCTGTCTTCCACTGCTGGATATAGGCCTCTTCCATATTCCTCCACTCCTTTCTGCTGTTTGCTGCTTGCAGACAGTTTTTTTCCCCCACATTGGCTATGTCGTCGAACCACCTCTTTTTGGGTCTTCGGACGCCTCTTTTGTTCTCCCAAGGTCTCCATTTTAGGATTTTTGGGGTCCATATTGTGGGGTCTTGTCTTGCGCAACTGTTGGCCGACAACTTTAACACCGGTTTTAAGGGTTGCTCCCTCCCACTTACCCTGGATGATGAAGGAACGCTAGTTCCTGTCGAATCATAGTTTTTTTTTCACTTCGAGCACGAAAGGTGCATGACATTCAAATATCAAAAAAGATTGCTGACATTTTGAGAACAGTATATTGCGCAAAATATTAGGTCCAAGAATTGGAGTTGCAATAGGAACCTGGAGACTGAGAAGGAATCACGAGTCAATCATTAATCACTAGCGAGATCAGGTCCAAAAGATTGGCCTGGATCGGACATGTCGTCACATTGTTTATTGTTTATTGTTTATTGTTGCTTATCATCCGTAGGCCCATCCGGACACCTGGAATCGTCATTTGAACATGTTATGTAAATAAGAATTACAATTAAACAATAGCACATTAGTATATAAATATATAGGATTGTAAATCAATAGACAGAAAATATGATCCAAGATCAATGCTGATCGGAGTGTAAAAGGTTCCGACCAGCATTTCGTCAATTTCATCGGGAGAAGAAAGAGCCATCAGCATTTCATCGGGAGAAGAAAGAGCCACAACACATCTCCTGCAAAATAAACCTGTGGGATGGAGACCTCTGGGGAGACCAAGACAGAGATATATGGACAGTGTTACCCGAGATCTGAGCGTACTAAATGTTGGTGTTGACTGGGAGTCCGTTGCTGCAGACAGAATGGCTTGGACATGCATTGTTCTGCTGGAGGTCAAAACTCTACCGGAGTTGTACGACCATCGGGAGTAAGTAGCCTTCTTCTACTTCTTTCGTATGAGAAATGAGAATACAACCATTGTACAAATCGTATGGGAGTCTGAGTCAGAGCTCCGCATCAATATTTCTCAGACATTCAATTGCCCTTGGCGTCAACTCATGGACTTCCCAAATATCGTCCTCGAACTTCTTGATGGGACAGTGCCTCACAATGTGATCCACCGTCTCTATCTGCCCGCACTGGCATTGGGGATGTTCCCTCTTGCCCCGTTTATGGAGGAGGTGCCCACATCTCCCGTGGCCAGTTCGGATCCTATTTAAGGATGCCCATAGTTTACGAGGCAGGTCGAAACCAGGCTATTTCACTGTGGGTAAGTAGTAAGTAAGCATAATTAAATGAAAGACCCGGATATGTATACGAATATGTACCTACTTAGATACATACCTCACCATATTATGATACAATTACACAAACGTACCATCAACCATGTAACAGTATAATATATAATTGTACTTATACCTATCTTGTAACATGCCATTATTAGAGCACTCTGACTCTGTTCACTTTGAATGTAAATAGGACAAAAAGGCGTAGCGTCACGCATATGTTTGACTTACGCCCTTTTCGCACAATAACAACATCAACTCGCAGAGATAATAATAACAGAACTTACTCACTTAGTTAGTTAGTATGTAGCTATGGGTTCCCGGAGAAAAACCCATAAGAATATTGCTCAACATGAATAAATTTATTTTATTTATTTATTTGTTTTTTTTTTCTCACATATGTTTGTATGTATATATTCTCTACTTCGTATATTCTTTTATTCAATTTCTTTTTTCAGTTTTTTCCAATATTTTTAATCAATTTCTTTTTTTTTTCTGTTTTTTCCTGGGGTTAACTAGAAGAAATCGCAGTTCTGCGATAAGTTCGCCCTAGTGAACAACGTTTTAATCTGTACTATATCCATTTTGTATATTTATATGTGTTTGTTATTTACTTTAAGTTTAAATAAATAAATAAATAAATAAATCCCAAAAAAGGCAAAAGCCCTTCAGAAATATGCTCAAGTGATAATAGCCCAAACTTTCTAGTTGGATTCAAGTAGATGACCTATTTATAAAATGTTGACTATTTTATCGTCTGTGCTATTTAAGATCCGCCTATTTATTTGCTTATTTTCTACTCTATGGTAGTTTCTAGCACACTGAACGAAATCGCATATAAATAGATATAATTAATTATATTTTCAAAATCCAATTAGATTTGAGCTTTTGTCCATTGAGCACATTTCTAAAGGACTTTTTCCTTTTTTGGGATTTATTCATGTTGGGGCAATATTCTTATGGGTTTTTACCCGGTCACGGTAACTATGTACCTCTAATATAAAGCCGTGGTATGTTTAGGTCTAATACAGTGTATGTAACTACTGAAGATCTAGAGATACACTATCATTTGGCATTACGCTGTTTCGATTAACGCTTATTAATGAATACTATGGAAAACTTAATTTGTGGTCATAAAAAAATTTCATGCAAAATGCAAAGTTTTTAAGTGTCACCTACTCGTAATTAGGTGCCTAGACTGCCTAGTATAAGGATCCAGTTTATATTAAATTAAATTTTGTCAAGGTACAAGTGTTTCCCGTCCTTTATACTTTTTGAAGTGGCATTATAATTATTTCGCGAAATAACACAAAAATTCGTGCTTCAAGCACTCTAAGAAATTGTTCGTTTTACTCAAAACGTCCATTCTTGAGTTGAGAACTATCTGGTCGACATAGTCGTGTTCAAGTCAAGTCGGTCAAGTCACAATCAAGTTAATATCTACGACGACTCGTTTTACGACTTTTGAAAATAACTGTATTAATAAAATGTATATACGAAGGTACACAAACTCAAATGTTTTCAGGTAGACTTTCCAATAAGCCAATATAATATATTGTGTCGTGAAGTACAATATAATATCGCTGGTACATAAATTCGAACCCAGACCTCCAGACTGCGCCAACTACGTCAACCATGCTTTAATCAAAATGATTAATTAAGAAGAATGTGCGGATAAATATTGAGAAATACGATAAGAAACGGAGTGATTGAATCTGTACTGTAAAACTAAAAGTCGTAAAACGAGTCGTCGTAAATATAAACTTAATTGTACTTATTTACTATACTGAAAACAAACTTATATAAATACATAGAAAATCCATATTATAGTATATTATGTCGGTATAGTAGGTTCCTACTTATACGACATACCAACATTTCTTGGCTCAATTCTGTTTATTTTGGGATACGCCGCTAAGTAGTTCAAGAAATTAACAATTATTTGAAATCTCCCGCTATATCCATCACCCTCTAGCACCGTATGGATCTGATGGACTGAGAGAGAGACGGATGATGAGGACTTGTGTCTGGGATGAGTGATTTGTGTGGCTACCGTCTTATTTTGTATGGACTGTCCACCTCTCATCCTAAGTTAGTTTTAGCATCGGGGACATGGCCAGTTTTTCAATACTAGTTTAAAGTTTTTATTATTTATGAAAAACAGCATGACAGAAAAAATAAATAAATAGTTTTTTTTTTTATTTGGCATTAACTTTGTAGCACATTTTTTTTTACGAAAAAACATAAACTATAAAAGGTACATAGTATTACTATATTTTCTTTTTATTTATTTATAGAGTTTATAAGAATTACTGCGAGAGCAATATCTAAGATAATCATATGTATTTGGTAGAATTGCTTATTTAATTTTTTGTACAAGTGTACGAAATGCATGCATTAAAAATGAGACATGTATTAAATTACACAGAATTGTTCACTAGGGCGAACTTATTTCACAGCAGATTTTTTTTCAGTTTATCCCTATTGAATTAGTAGACACGTACTTATTTTTCCAAGAGAAGTGAACCTCGGAAAGACTATAGTTTTTATTTTTTTAGCTCATGTCGAAAAGTGGATAGCAAATAATCAACAACGAGATTCGAACTCACATGCTCTCGACCGCCTAAGCCAACCACTTCTTCTTCCTCTTCTTCTTCTCAGCCCTCTCGCGCTCAGTGTTGGTGATAGGCCTCCCCCTTAGACTTCCACTGCTCCGTATTTTACCCTATCTCAGCCAAGCATGTATCTTCTTATTTTCTTAATTTCGTATTTATTTATTTATCTACACTTTCAATAAACAAAATCCGCCAATATGTAGGTATTGTTAACGTACAACAAGTAATGGATGCTTAAATATTCGTTCACTAGTATTGAGATCTCTGCCAGATCACCAAAGTTTCTTTTACCAATATTTTTCTTCTTCTTCTGCAGTCCTGATATCTTCACCGCTTAAAACTGCACAAACTGATCATGCCTGCGCTGCCAGGATGTTTTGTTTTGTGTGACTGTGTATTTTTTTTTTTTTCTTTTGGGTGGATTTTTATTTTTTCCATTGTTTTCTTTCTCTTTTATTTCTTTTTGTTTTGTGTCTTTGTGTTTTTTTTTTTTTTTGTTTAACTTTGTATTTTTAGTGGGATTGACCCAAATACAGGTTACACCTAGTTGGGCAATCCCGGTGATATTGTATTGATATATGTTATTTGTGAATAAATAAATAAAAAAAAAAATAATAATAACTCTTCCAAACGTTTCTCCGCTTCTGCTCAATTTCAAATTTTTATTTAGTAGTACTAAATAGAGTAAAATTATTTTCCATTGAAAAATAATAATACGAACAAAAATGTGATTTTTCTTTCCATTATATACAGGGGGGAGAAAATCAACATGAAGGCGAAATTATTTTCAATTTTTACGCTACATCAATTTCGCGAAATTTACAAGTAGGTAGGTACGCGGGAAAAAATAACCATCCGTACGAAATGTATTTTGTTACTTTTTGTCTGAAATTTGCCGAAAATAAAAGTGAGTAGGAAGGTACCCACGTAATAATAATGGCGTGTAGCATCGCGAAAATTCACTCTTATTGTGTTTTAGGTATGACGGGGTGTTGGAATATTTTAAAAAGAATTGGTGAGAAAAAAAGAAAAAAGACGTCATCATAAAAATATGGAAGTTAAAAGGTTATGTGAAGCGTTCATGTAAGAAAGTAATATGTATGATTTTCACACAAAGGGTGCTACATGTTATTATTATTATAATCATTGTTGTAATCTCGACAGCGCGACAAAGCGACAAGTTTGACAGGTCGACAACTACGTATTAACGGGACAAATAGTAATTTCGCCAGTGCTTCGCTAATAAGGACAAGTTTGACAAGTCGAAAGCTAGGTGTACAAAGTATGGTGTACAAAACACTGAACAGCATGGCACCACCGTCACTCTCCGAACTCTGCAAACCGGACACTACCAAGACTGAAGACCTCTGCGCTCGGAAACTACAGCTATCAACAAACTCATCGAACTCAGCAGGGCTAATAAGTCTTGCTTTTACGAGAGAGCGTTCAGGGTAGCCGGCCCTGTCAGATGGAACCAGCTTTCGGTGGATTTACGCAGCGACCAGACCGTCACTACATTAGGAGCATACTGAAGACGTCGCTCTTCAAAGCCAGTTTCCCGCGCCCTTGAGATGGATCTTCCATGAAACGGCGCTCAAAATCATCCGATAATAATATACCAAAATCGTTTCTGTCTGTTATTTATCCACAGGTGCGTCTGGATGCTTTCTGTTTATCAAGTAACATTGCTATGTTTGGTTTTGTTTATTACCTAGTAATAAAAAAAATCCATGATATTATCCAGGGCGAATAATTCAAGGGAAAAATAAGGTACATGGTATTATCCAATGTTTAATTTAGACCAAAAATTGTGGAGTGCTACTGTTATTCATGGGTATGATGAAGTTAAATAAACAGTGTTTTGATATTTTCACTCAAAAGTAAACACAATATTGCTTGTTTGTCAGATTGCAAGCGATAGCTGTCAACAGCGTTGTTCGACATACAATACGCATTTCATCGGAATTATCGCAGCATTAAATTTAATATTATTTCTATATAATAGTACTAGTCTTTAATACGTTTAGCAATATTCTTCACTTGTGGATAACGCAATGTCAAAAAATGACAGACTTATGACAGTTCCTTTGATTCGATATGACAATTACGGCTACAACAATTCAATCATGAAATATGCCATTAGCAGATGACGTCTGAACTCCCAAATTATATGGGAACCGAAAACCGAAAGGAGGCCAAAAAGCATTTTCTTCCCTAAATCGGTATAACTTTTTCCTATGTATTTTTTTAGTAAATTTAAAAATATTTTTTACAATATTTATATACACGTTAGGGATATGACTACAGCAATGTCCGTCTAACTCACGGATTTGAGTAAGTTACTCGTGGTCCGAGGAGGATCACAACAGCAATGCAAAACACACAATTCAAATTGAAATATGTAATGCAATATACAAAATTCAAATTGAAATATGTAATGCAATACACAAAATTCAAATTGAAATATGTAATGCAATACACACAATTCAAGTTGAAATATGTAATGCAATACACACAATCCAAGTTGAAATATATAAGGCAAATGCAAGTATGGAAGATGAACTTATTTGCATGGATTTCTTTGGGGAAGGGTCAAAATTTGGTCGACAAAATGTCTCCGTGTCGAGATTACGCAGGGTCACACGTTGTGACCTCAATGTGCCAGTTACAGTCTCTTCCGACAGCTTCCTAATTTTTTTCAACTAGAATGAGTAAGTAGATACCTTATTTGCCTACGCAAGTACCTACGGAACGGACAAATGAAAATGAATAATCATAAGTGATTTTTAAACAAAAAAGGAATTCAGTTAGGTGTTTCATGATTTACAGCAGATTGTGGTAATTTATTGTTAAAAATGAAAATTTTTACCGACACTCTTTTATTTATTGAATCTGGTTTTATCGAAATAAACCCAAATACATCTTTTTACTCTTCACAGTAAGCTTGAAAAGCTTGTGTCGTGAAGTGGAGTAGGTTGGCATCGAGGATCGAACCCGCGCCCTCTGGATTAACAGTCTAGTGCGCTAGCAACCAGGCTATCGACCACCTCGATATATGCGTATTTATTTTTTACACATTTTACTGCTTTATATTAGGTACTTCACCTAAAATCTTACGTTTGTCGGATAAAAATATGAATAATGTATGTTTACAATTGATAGGACATAAAAAACTAAAGAACAGTAAAAAGACAGCGGTATGTTTAGAGGGGGTTGCTATTTAGCATATGAGGACTACGTTCCATACAACATTTCACATAGGTTAAAATACCAACATGATGGATGGATTGATTTTATTTGCAAATTCCATAATGTTATAAACTTCATTCATTTATTAATGAGGTGGTCGGTAGCCTGGTTGGTAACGTGCTCGATCGTTAATCCAGTGGGCACGGGTTCGATTCCCGATGCTGACCTACTTCACTTCACGACACAAGCTTTCCAAGCTTACTGTGAATTGTACAAAGGTGTACTTGTGTTTATTTAGATAAACTCAGATTCATTTATTAAAAAAATACCTATACTCTGTGTGGACAAAAAAAAAGAAGCAAAGTAAGAAACCATGACATTTGTTCAGTAGGGCGGCCACATTACTGCGATTTTTCTTAGCTAATCCAAACTTTATAGGCCAAGAGATACCTTGTCACTTTAATTGTCAAGTTTTGATTGAAAATCCGCACCATATTCAATTTTCTTTTTGAACTATCTTGTTGAGCTTATGTAGGTATAAAATATTTTCAGGAATTATTATTAGTTCGCGTTTCAAAACAAAATAACAATCATGTTGCGTGCAAGAGCGTGCGTCGTGCGTGCGTGCGGGTGCGTGCTCGTGTTTAAACCCGTGCGGGGTAAACAGTGAGTGTTATTGTGAAAAAACAACAAATAGTTGTGAATGTGATCGGTAGTTTTAAAAGATCACTCGTAGACTAGTGGAATTCAAAAAATATTAAGCAGTGATACCCACGTATGTGTTTTGTGAATAAATTATACAAAAAATGTGAAAAAAAAGTGACAAAAAATTCAGTCATTCTGGATACGTATGTGATTTTGTGTCTAAACATATTTTTAGTGAAATTTTTAATATGTAAGTGAAAATGTTAGGTTTTTATTTGTGTATTAAAAATAGTGTTTTCTGTGTTTTTCACATAAAAATAATCATTGTATTTTATACAAATGGCCGGCTTATTGCCGCACTGAAATTGTGACATTGTTGTATGCTCTGAGTAAAAATCTTTCTGTTACCGTTTCCAATTTTTCAAATTAATATGAATTTGGATTATTGTATAAAAATGGGACTTAACATCAAAAAAATATCCACTAGAGTCACTGCGTCTTAGTTCAAACATTTTATCAAACAAATTATAGCATAATACTATCTAACAAACATTCCCGCTAGGTTGTTCTTACAGTGAACACGTGCATAGTGTTGTCGTATCGTAGTAGTGTTTTGTGTTTCTTACAAGAATATACAAGTTGGAATCAACATTATTATTTTCGTATTTTAAAAATCATTAAGGGTGATTGGTATCCCCTATTTTTGTTTTTCCATTTTATTTTAATTTTTCTTTTTTTATATTACCGTTTTATATTTTATATTATTAGTTTTGTACGACGGCTGAGTGGCGGGGGCGATGGAGGGTTCGTTGGAACCCCCCGACCCCAGAAAACGGGGGAGGCCGTGTGATGTGTCGGCGGAGGACCCCTCCGCACTTAAGAATCCAAGACCCAATCCGATTGCTGACTCGCTAAAATATAGTAATAGTTCTCCAGGACCGTACATCGTCTTCGTACAGAGCAATGTAGAGGCAAAGCCGCTACATTCTATGACCTTTGGCAGTATATTGTTTAAAAATAAGGTCGATGGAATTTCCCTGGGTGGAGTGCAAGCAGAGGGCCGCAACAAAATTTCTATAAAATTTAATTCACCTGCTTCAGCAAATAACTTTATTTCTTCTACTTTCATAATTGAAAATAATTTAAAAGCTTATGTGCCTTCATTTAAGGTTACAAAAATGGGTTTAATTAGAAATATCTCCACGGACTTCGAGGTGGAAGAGATATGCGCTAATCTGGCCGTTCCTGGGAATATGAAAGTGTTAAAAGTGCGAAGGTTAAATTATAAGGATTCCACGACTGGATCACCAGTGTGGAAACCTTCACGCTCCGTAGTGGTAATGTTTGAGGGACAAACCCTCCCTCAAAATGTTTACTTCTACCACAATTCACTAAAAGTAGAACAGTACATATTCCCTACTATATTGTGTTACAACTGCTGCAGATACGGGCATACGAAGAATATGTGCCGTTCCACACCTCGTTGCTATAAATGTGGAGACTCTCACGCTAGCGAAACATGCTTAACAGTTAGTCGGTCCTGTGTAAATTGTAAGGGCAAACATGCAGCGTCAGACTTAAACTGCCCTGAGTTTACGAGGCAGAAAAACATCAAACACTCAATGGCGATGGATAACATTTCATATAAGCAAGCGTCTATTATTCACCCTCCTGCTATTGCAAGCTATGCCGAAAAAACTGCTTCAACCCCTGTCGTAGTCAGTTACTCTCGTCCAAGGTCACGCTCTCCTCGTAAATCTCCTCCAACGACACCATCCATCGATTTGAAAAACCATAACGCACAACTTTTTTACACAAACGGTGAGATCCCACACTCAAAAAATGGATGTGCTCTCCCAGGTCCGTCTAATTCATTGGATGTACCTACTTCTTATTCCGAACCTTCGAGTGATATTCAATCCACCATAAATTTAATTACTCAACTTCTCCTACAAATTTTGTCCTCATCTAGCCTACCGTCCAACGCTGCATCAATTATTCCTTTGTTACAAAATTTAATTATTCAAAATGGCCCCTATCAATCTAAGTAACAAATTAACCGTACTTCAGTGGAACAGCAGGAGCGCTGTTGCACATAAAATCGAACTTCTTCATATCCTTAATTCTTATAAAGTATCAATTGCGGCTATCTCTGAGACATGGTTCGATCCTGGCTCCGAGTTTAGAGTCCCAGGATATTCAGTTTTGCGCGATGATCGCGCAGACGGCTATGCTGGTGCCGCCTTACTAATCTCTTCTAACCTCCCTGTATCTCAAATCCCCCTACCTCAAAATAATAATTTTCAAATTGTTGCAGCCTTAATATCGAATACGATCTTCGTATCAGTGTATATCCCACCGAGAACAACAATCGATCTGAATTACTGGAATTCAATCTTGCCTCTATTTACCCATCCCTATTATATTCTTGGCGATTTTAACGCTCATTCCACTTCCTGGGGTAATCAGCGCAATGATTCTTACGGCAATCGAGTGCTGGAGTTTGTTGACGATAACAATTTGTGTATTCTGAACGACGGTTCCCCCACTCTTGTTCCTCTACCCAATCAACAACCTAGCGCAGTGGATTTATCTATATGTACTCCCGACCTTGCTCCACTCTCTCAATGGTCAGTCCTAGAGGACTCCCACTCTAGTAACCACTATCCAATTATTATGATTGTTGATAGGAATATTGAAAAATTAACCTCTCGCTGGAGTCAAGTTAGGGGCTACAATACCAAACGAGCAGATTGGAGCCTCTTTGGGGCGCAAGTTGAGGAGGAATTGGATAATCTGTCTCTAAACGAATCCCAAAACTCAATCAATGAATTACCTGAAGTCATATGTTCAATTTTTAAACGCTCCGCAGATGTTTCGATTCCAAAGAAAAGACCAGGTTTTAAAGTAGCCAACTCCCCTCCATGGTGGGATGAGGAGTGCTCTGAGGTTATAGTCAAAAGAAAAGAAGCAATGAGAACTTACAGAAGAGATATGAACCAGACGAATTACTTGAATGTCAAGAAGGCGCAAGCTAATGCGAAACGAACTCTAAGAAGAAAGAAAAGACAAGGTTGGAAGAATTTTTGCGAGTCACTGTCCCCTGCTGCTCCTATCGGTAGTGTCTGGGAATCCATAAAAAGATTTCGTAGATCATTGTCTTCAGTCGTGAGTCACTCTCAGCATAAATTATGGCTCGATGGATTCGTGGACAGATTGGCACCTCCCTACGTGCCACATATCCGGGAATTACCATCTCCAGCATCTCTACCTCTTGGAATATCAGAAATAGAATCACCTTTTAGCTATGACGAACTTCTAGCGGCTATTAAATCCGCTGGAGACTCATCCCCTGTGTGATGGGAACACCCTACTACGCTAAAAATAAAAGAGAATACTAAACTAACTTTGGTGTTCAACATTACCTCCTAACTAACTGCTACCTAAATTCAAAAACTAAACCCTATTTTCTAGTTCTAAAAGCTACTTTCCCTAAGTTCATTTCTGCTTTCACTCTATCACACATTCTAATCTCACCTTTCATTCCAAACTTACATTCAGACACTGAATTTGCGTAAAACGAATCGACGCTTGTCCGCCGTTATCCTGTTTTCGTAATTTGTAGCGAAGTCTTTCTTTGTTCTACAATATTCGTTGTAAATTGGCCTTTACGTGATCAGTCTAATGGTTAGATTTTCTTTAATTCGGACCCACATTGTGTTTTTCAGCTGAAATAAAAGTCCTACCTCAATTTGGTGTATCTACTTATTATATAATACGAAACATTGACTCAATAAGTACCCCCAGCGTGTCACTGAGCTGTAGGTACTTGTAGCTCAATACGGGGTACGTGTTACACTAATCTCCTACACATAACATTCAGAGGCGTATTCAGTACATAAAAGTTACATTATAATTTTACAAACAGATAAGATATTCTTTCATTCGTAGTTGTTAATAAAATATCGATAGTATCACCTACCTTTGTCCTTCTGAAATGTTACATAGAAAACACACACACTAACACAAAGAGAATTCAATAAATATACAATTCAAATTACCACGAATGAAAGATTATGAGCTGTGGAAAAATTAATTAAGATGTTATTTGTCTTTTGTACTACAATGTTAATAAAAGACAAAATTAAGGTGGATTGAGTTTATAATCGTAAATAATTAGATACTTTTTACATTCGAAAATAGAATTTAAACAAATGGACATTGTCAAAATTGTTTGTCATGCGGTTAGTTCAAAATTAGATTTGGGCATGCTACAAGAGCCCCATCCCGCCCTTGAAATCTCGGCCAACCTATTACGAATGCCAAGTCTTTGGGTTATCGCGAAGGCGCAAATTAAATAACATTCCAAAATGGCAAGCAAATACTGTATAATAAAATACAGGGGTGACCTCGCCTTATAAGAACCCTCACCACAAGGATTTTTAACTCAAGACATTTGAGGTTTTTTCGTGGAATGGACTTGCCGGCTTGCGCAAGTACACCTTTCCAGGTGTCATAGGTAAAGGACTGGACTATTAGTAATTTATATTTTGTTAGTTCCATCCAAAAGACTCAGTACAGACGCCTTCGGATCAGGATTGGATTTGGGTATATAAATTTCTATTGGGAGGACAATAAAATACATAATAGCATGCTTTATAAGGTCAAGGAGTAATTTCAGTATGTTAGTTAAATATTACAAGATACTAAATTGATTTAGTCAATAATTAGTTGTAAGAATTTGACACAATCCATTTATGAATTAAAAGTAAAAACTCCACACTAGGTGAAATCTTTATAACAATATGAAAATACCTAAAATCAAGTAGAACAATTCTCGATCCACCCTATTCTAATATTGAAGGTTAATACAAATTATTAAAGTTAAAATAATAAAATAAAATAAAGTTTGCTCATCCTTAATACGGCCCTGTCCTCGTTGTACTGAATTTAAAACTAATATTAATATATTTAGGTCGAATGCAGTTTTCTCAATATTCTAAATAAGAACATTTCACTCCAAAGCTAAATAAGACTATTTGAAAGGTGAAAGAAATTATTAATTAATTAAATAAAACACTCGGTAGTATTAAAGCAAAACCCCTTTCAAAAATAATTAATGCCACATCTTATCAACGAAATAACCGCTCGCATCGTTGTTAAGATATTGACTGTCTGTCCCGAGAAATCTCTTCCAAGCCATCATATCTCGATTCTGGATACCTGAATCCTGATAAAAAATATCAACAAAAAATCATACATCACCCATTCACACACACACACACCTTTCATGCATCCAACATCCTATATCTCTCTCTCTCTTCAGTAGATTCTGAAAGAAATGTTAAGTGGGAGTCATCTTCCTGTAAAGGAACAAATATACCTAACCTTTGTCCCATAATATACATCTACTTACTACTTATGATATTGTTATTGATTCGAACCCCATCACACCTCCCCTTGGATGGGGGTTTTAAAAACCAAAACAAAGATTCGGATTTTTAAACCACCATACATCAGCTCAGAAAAAAATTGCTGAAAGAAAAAAAATCATAAACCTTAAAATTAAATTAAACTTATATTCCTCCGAAGTACGGCCCTGTCTCCAGTCTTCATGAGTACATCATACCTGCCCACTTGAAAATGGTTTTACAAAAAAATAAACACATATAAATAAATGAACCCTAAAAGTTTATTATTTTATCTCCTAAAAGTATTTTATGATTAATTACCCTCTTAAGATTTCTTAATATTCTCGAACCTATAAGCTAATGAATCCGTCAATATTATTTTTAAGACCGTCCCAAACTAATACTTGTACCTAATCCAGTATTATTTCATTCTACTAACATTTCGACTCATGTACTACATACAACATGAAGTATATACCTAACATGTTGTAAATATAGTACACATTTATATTCCGGAGTAGGTAGATTTCCTGTTGTATGATAAATTCCACATCGATAAGTTGTTCCAAATTTTATCGTCTTGTCAATCATTCGATTATCGGTGAAGATATTCAGGGCATAGGAATTACGTCGCTATTACTTCAATACCATTTTTTTTTTTCAACCATCAGTAAAACTGTCTTCTTGTAATCCTTGAAGAATTTTCACTATCCATCTAAATGGGTCGTTCCATCCTCAAATATAATCTCCTCAGTCGAATTCGCCTGTATTCTCTTCAAGACTTATGGTAAACTGCATACTTTCATTTATTTATTTTCATTCGGCGTTCTAGGTTATAATTCTATTCTATTATAGTTTTACGACTATTCACTCGTATACGAATGACCTCAGTTGTTTGTATTCCAAACCGACGACTTTCAAAGACGAAGCAATTGGTTATAAAATAGTTGAGTATCGTAAGTATTCCTGTTACACAATCCAACGTAATGTCCTTTAACGAGATAATCCAATTCTCAATCACCTACAATGAGACATAAACCTCTTTCTATTTCACATCCTTCTGACTTCCTGTTTGATCAATCATAGATACGCTAAATTTAATTTCACGTGACATCCAAATACAATAAGATATTTCGATAGCCTATTCCACAGTAATTTACGATTCCTTACTCGTTCTAGAGTAATTCACAGTATTATAAGATATTTAACACACACAACATTCATTCTCAATACCTGAAATAATGCATAAAAGGAATGTCTATGATTTCATCTCTTCTTCATAATCCCTGCAAAACTTTCAGGTCCTTGGTTGTATGGGTTTTCTGTGGTGGGTTTTGTGACGATCCTCTTCAATTAATTTCGTCACAACGATGAATTTCTTCTCGATAAAAGATTACGTATAATGCATGTCTTCATTGCTCCATTCGTCCTCTTAAAGCAACGTCCATATTGGTGAATTTCCTCTGAACATCGATGAAATATCAAATCATTTATTTAATAGTAAGTTATCCTAAAATTCCGTGGTATAAATCCAACGTAACATTCTTAGATAGGTGTATTTCTTGTATACCTACTACAAACTCCCCAATAGGTAATACGCATATACCTACATGTCAATACACAAATGTAGGTAGGTACCTTCCTACACAACGAGCGCACAGATCTATACCGCTGCAATCAAAGTAACAAAATTATCGTGTCATTTCATTTGTAGATTCACAAATCGCAAGTATCATCATACTTTGTTACGTTCTTCACTTATAACTTACACTATTATCTTATTAATAAACTGAACAATTATAACAAAACTAGTGGGTACCTACCCGTGAATTCACGGAGGTTGGTTTAATATGTTTTTGTGTAACCACTATTACTACTCCACCCTTCAAAATTCTTCGAGAGAACACAGGAAAATCACAAGGCTCCGTCTTTTCCCCGTCTTTCCAATATCGTCAAGAAAGTCGTAGAACCAGATTCACATCGTCGACTTTCTTAGTTGGTACCCACCCGTGAAAGCCACAAGACTCCTCTTTACCTGTGTCATTCCCATACTCATACTGCCACTCTACCACGGTCTTTAAAGTTAATCGAAGGAACACATCAGGGAAATCACAAGGTTCAGTCTTTTCCCATGCCCCTGCTATTGCTGTTGATAATGCTGCCCTGACAATGTTCTGATGTCATTGTAATAGGAACAATGTATCGTAAAGAGCAAGGGGGTTCCTGAGCATGGGTAACCCTGTGTGTCTTGTATTATTGGAACATGCCGAATATAGGACCATGCGAAACTTTTCGTAGCCAACATCTTCTTACAGTTGGCGAACTGGAATATAGTAGGTATATGGATTACTTTGAATCCCCTAATTCGTTGTCGTGAATCGTTATGTCCCTTCACATTCACTATATAGGATGTATTTGATACATATCCACTCCATGTGCTGTGCACTTCGCACAGTATTGAAGATCGGTCTGATAGTCTTCTGGTTTGGGCACGTTAAAAAAATAAACACTAAAAATAATCTAAGGTAACATTACCGTCTTTTCGGTAAGAGGTGTGGAGAATTGGTCGCTATTTGGTGTGAAAAAATATAGGGTCTTACCTACTTTCCATACTAATTTTACATACGTACCTATACTATATTATACCTACAGTAATTATAATTTGAATGACTCTATCAATAATTAATATAATAGGTAGGTAGGTATGTATGTAGTACTTGATTGTTTCAAAATCATACGAACCAACTGATAGTACCTATTCAAAACTGTTTTCATTCCATTTGGCTATACGTACCTACTATATATATAGTATGTAGGTATGATTCGAAAAACTCGATGCATTCTGTATCAAGTAGGTACGTACCTACCTATAAGTTACTGTATTCACCAAGTACCAATAATTCGAAATTTCAAAAAGTTTGAATTCACATTACGTCAAACGTATTGTTGAACCAACACTTTTCGTCCGATGTAAAGCGCTAGTGTAGAGAACATTTTCAAAATTTCATAGATTCGATCCGTTAGTTTGCATAATAATCACGGTACTATTTATTTTCGTCGCGCGCTGCGCACAGATGGACCGACAGACAGACATAGTACAATTATTTAAATTGATTAATGGTCATAAATATTTTATCACGGACTTACCCTAATTACAAAATTAGCTTAAGATATTTGAATACTAAAATAATATTAATTGTAATTAAGAATACATATTACAAACAAGAAAACATCCTTGATATTGCATCCGTCTGTTGTATATCCGGTCACCTTTCCTTATCTGACATATAAAACATCTGATAGAAGCTAATTATTATTATTATTTTTGTCCATATTTCACACTATAAATTATTGCATAACTTATTTATTTGAAACTAACAATAACGTCTTAATTATTTGATATTTACAGCGTCATTCTTAAAGTAATAAACCTAAAATTTAATTATAAATACAAAATTACATTCTACTTGTTAATTATAATATAGTCTCTTGTCCCTCACGTAGTCTAATATTTCAAATCAATGGAGCTGAATGTCCGCACACTCTTAGCACTTTACATACATAATAATATAAGATCGTTGATAAATCCAGCACTAATATCGAATGTACCTAAATAGCTATGTATCTAAATATCCATAACAGACGAACGAGATACATATCTCTATATAATCCCTCCGTGATACCTAAAATTCAGGTATAATCCTCTGTAAGTTCACTAAAGTACCTACTGACTTCGAAACAAATCTAAAGTCAATGACCTAAAATATAAACATATTTTCGTCCCCAAACCGTATCCTTTCATAATGTAGATATTCAACGCAAACGTTCGACTAAATCAACTAGGTACCTACTTCAGATCAATCTTAGACCTCTTATGACGAATCCATTCTAAAAAAATGTATTTCGATGTTTTATTTATTTAACTAAGTCATATCTATATCACTCGATGCATCATGTACCTAGACCGCAGGTATATTCCAATACTATCGGAGTATCTATCTTCAATCGTTTCATAGAACTAAAATCGTCCGTAACCACTTCTCGATGTACCTACAGAGCCAATATCTCTAACTAATAATAATATTATTAGTTTCCGATCCCCGTTGTATAACACTACGCTGTATAACTACAGTCAAACCCCGTGTTACGTATATTCGAACGTATTCCGAATAATACACCAATATTTTCGTATTATCTTTTTTTTCGTATCACCAATACTAAAATATCACATATAAATAAATTATCAGACGATACATAATGTTACGCAATATCTTGAAGTTCCTTGTTTCAATCATATGGACCGGTTCGCCGTAATTTCGTACATCTTGACCTCCATTCTACTCCATCTCCAGCTGCCCTCCTCGGCTCCCTTCTGCTAAAACATTGCATCCCTTCGGTGGCAAGCAAAGTGACCTCTTGATTCTTGATGTCTCGCAATCATCCCCTCCCCTCGCTAAGAAATAGAAATTTTCCATTTTCGCAACCTTCTAGAGACGATGACGCATCAACCACCACCTCCCCTCAGTTTTAAGACGTGTCATATCTTCCCATTAGTGTAGACAAGCAGATTTAAATTTTCTTCATACTATTTTTTTTTTTCTAACTAATTCTAAGTCTATTTTCTGAAGCTATCCGTAGTAACCCAGTCAGTATTTAAAAAAATACTTATCCTCTGTCACTGCACCATTTTTGTGATGGGAACACCCTACTACGCTAAAAATAAAAGAGAATACTAAACTAACTTTGGTGTTCAACATTACCTCCTAACTAACTGCTACCTAAATTCAAAAACTAAACCCTATTTTCTAGTTCTAAAAGCTACTTTCCCTAAGTTCATTTCTGCTTTCACTCTATCACACATTCTAATCTCACCTTTCATTCCAAACTTACATTCAGACACTGAATTTGCGTAAAACGAATCGACGCTTGTCCGCCGTTATCCTGTTTTCGTAATTTGTAGCGAAGTCTTTCTTTGTTCTACAATATTCGTTGTAAATTGGCCTTTACGTGATCAGTCTAATGGTTAGATTTTCTTTAATTCGGACCCACATTGTGTTTTTCAGCTGAAATAAAAGTCCTACCTCAATTTGGTGTATCTACTTATTATATAATACGAAACATTGACTCAATAAGTACCCCCAGCGTGTCACTGAGCTGTAGGTACTTGTAGCTCAATACGGGGTACGTGTTACACTAATCTCCTACACATAACATTCAGAGGCGTATTCAGTACATAAAAGTTACATTATAATTTTACAAACAGATAAGATATTCTTTCATTCGTAGTTGTTAATAAAATATCGATAGTATCACCTACCTTTGTCCTTCTGAAATGTTACATAGAAAACACACACACTAACACAAAGAGAATTCAATAAATATACAATTCAAATTACCACGAATGAAAGATTATGAGCTGTGGAAAAATTAATTAAGATGTTATTTGTCTTTTGTACTACAATGTTAATAAAAGACAAAATTAAGGTGGATTGAGTTTATAATCGTAAATAATTAGATACTTTTTACATTCGAAAATAGAATTTAAACAAATGGACATTGTCAAAATTGTTTGTCATGCGGTTAGTTCAAAATTAGATTTGGGCATGCTACAAGAGCCCCATCCCGCCCTTGAAATCTCGGCCAACCTATTACGAATGCCAAGTCTTTGGGTTATCGCGAAGGCGCAAATTAAATAACATTCCAAAATGGCAAGCAAATACTGTATAATAAAATACAGGGGTGACCTCGCCTTATAAGAACCCTCACCACAAGGATTTTTAACTCAAGACATTTGAGGTTTTTTCGTGGAATGGACTTGCCGGCTTGCGCAAGTACACCTTTCCAGGTGTCATAGGTAAAGGACTGGACTATTAGTAATTTATATTTTGTTAGTTCCATCCAAAAGACTCAGTACAGACGCCTTCGGATCAGGATTGGATTTGGGTATATAAATTTCTATTGGGAGGACAATAAAATACATAATAGCATGCTTTATAAGGTCAAGGAGTAATTTCAGTATGTTAGTTAAATATTACAAGATACTAAATTGATTTAGTCAATAATTAGTTGTAAGAATTTGACACAATCCATTTATGAATTAAAAGTAAAAACTCCACACTAGGTGAAATCTTTATAACAATATGAAAATACCTAAAATCAAGTAGAACAATTCTCGATCCACCCTATTCTAATATTGAAGGTTAATACAAATTATTAAAGTTAAAATAATAAAATAAAATAAAGTTTGCTCATCCTTAATACGGCCCTGTCCTCGTTGTACTGAATTTAAAACTAATATTAATATATTTAGGTCGAATGCAGTTTTCTCAATATTCTAAATAAGAACATTTCACTCCAAAGCTAAATAAGACTATTTGAAAGGTGAAAGAAATTATTAATTAATTAAATAAAACACTCGGTAGTATTAAAGCAAAACCCCTTTCAAAAATAATTAATGCCACATCTTATCAACGAAATAACCGCTCGCATCGTTGTTAAGATATTGACTGTCTGTCCCGAGAAATCTCTTCCAAGCCATCATATCTCGATTCTGGATACCTGAATCCTGATAAAAAATATCAACAAAAAATCATACATCACCCATTCACACACACACACACCTTTCATGCATCCAACATCCTATATCTCTCTCTCTCTTCAGTAGATTCTGAAAGAAATGTTAAGTGGGAGTCATCTTCCTGTAAAGGAACAAATATACCTAACCTTTGTCCCATAATATACATCTACTTACTACTTATGATATTGTTATTGATTCGAACCCCATCACACCTGGTATAGATGATATTCCTTACTCCTTCTTCCGCAACGCTCCAGAAAGACTTTTGTCATTACTATTGAAATTATATAACTCAGTTTTAAAATCTGGGTCAGTTCCACCAGAGTGGCGAAGACAACTGATCGTTCCTATCCCGAAACCAGGAAAAGATCCTGATCTAAGTTCATCATATCGACCTATAGCTCTCTCTTCGTGTTTCGTTAAAATTCTGGAACGAATGTTGAAGTTAAGACTGGAGTGGCATATGGAGGGTAATTCTTTGGCCCCACCATGGCAGTTCGGCTTTCGCAGGACATATTCATGTATGGACAATATCTCAACACTCGTATCTGACGTACGCTTGGCCCATACCAAGGGGTCAACGGTTGCATCGGCTTTTTTGGATATCGCAAGCGCGTATGATAATGTTTTACTTCCTACTCTTCAAAACAAATTACTAGATCTAAACATTCCGTGCTCGATTACCAGGCTGATCTTTAATATATTATGCGAAAGACAGATCGTGGTTCAGGATTCTTCTGGAACATATACAAGAACTATTTACAAAGGCCTTCCACAGGGATCAGTCCTAAGTCCTATATTGTTTAACATATACACCGTTGATATTCAAATATTTATCCCATCTAACTGCCAGATCCTACAATATGCCGACGACTTCGTTTTGTACTGTAGTCACAAGTCCATCACCACTGCTGTATTTAATTTAAAAAGAGCCATTCTAGCAATGAAATCATGGACCGAACACAATGGTTTGGACCTTTCCCCTTCCAAAAGCCAAATTGTGATCTTCTCCAGAAAACATAAAATCCCTGATATTTCAGTCGTAATTGATAACTCTGAAATTCCGATTCAGGATCATGTAAGGTTCCTCGGCGTCTTCTTACAGAGAAAATTGTCTTGGAACATACATATTGAGCACGTAATTAAAAAATGTGAAAAGGGAATTAATGTTCTTCGATCTATATCGAGAGTATGGTGGGGATCCCACCCTTCAACAATGAAACTTCTGTATAATGCCCTTGTAAGAAGTCACCTAGATTACGCTTCTATCGTCTTGGAGCCCTTACCAAATTATCTTACTCTTAAGTTAGAGAGAATTCAGTCCAAGTGCCTTCGTCTTATTCTGGGTGCGATGCGTTCTTCACCCATCGTTTCTCTACAGATGGAGTGCAACCAAATGCCTCTATCGCTTCGGAGAGAATATCTCTCTTACAATTATCTTATAAAACGAATAAACAACCCAACTCATCCAATTAAAGCTATTCTTAATCGTCTTCTCATTTTATGTAATGAACATCGATTCTGGCGTAACAAAGCCCCGCCTACTTTGGTAAAATGTCTCTCATATTTCAATGCAAACTTTACCATCTCTTCTAACGCTGTCCCTCCTCTCTTCTCAATTTCATTCAATGCAGCAGTGGCTATTCCAACTATTCTCGAGTCCGTAGGACTAGGATTAGACAGATCTATAAAGTGGACTGACCCCTCCTTCGTGAATCAAAAATTTTGCTCAGAAATGGAGTCCAGATGGCCAAACCACATCCAAATTTTTACCGATGGTTCAAAGTATCAGGATAGATGTGGTGCCTCGTTCATTATTCCCTCCTTGCGAGTGGAAAAAAAAGTTAAATTGTCATGTGAATTTTCAATCTTCTCGGCCGAATGCGTCGCTCTGAGAGAAGCATTAACGGAAGTAATAAACAGATCTATTCCACAATCTATTATTCTGACAGATTCACTTAGTTTGGTCAAAAGACTTATGAATAACGGCAAGGCTTGTCCTTTGGACGATTTATATTCATCGATAAAGCACCTATTTTATATCGCAAAAAATCGTAATATTGAAATAGTTGTGGCCTGGATACCATCTCATGTTGGAATAAAGGGAAACGAAATTGTGGATTGCCTGGCCAAGGAGGCCTGTGACTCGGGATATACCATACCCACTCTCAGTCCGAGCTTCAACGACAGAAAACTAGTTATAATTAAGGAAATAAACAAAAGCTGGGAAGTCGCTTGGAGAGAATCGATTGCCGGATCCCATTATAGACGTATACAGTCAGAGTTTCCCGGAAAGCCTTGGTATGAAAGAAATGCGTATAAGAAAGTGGAGATATCTCAAGTGTGTAGAATGAGAATCGGCCACTGCTGTGTGGCAGTTCATCTGCACAGAATCAAAGTGTTTGCTTCCCCCATGTGCGAGTGTGGAGAGGAAGAGGAATCCCTCAATCATGTATTTTTCAACTGTCCGTTAATTGATAACTCTCTGTTTCTGGAGGAGATTAAGGAACATTGTACGACTTTTCCTTTGAGTATCGAATACTTATTATCCACAAACTCTCCTCGTATATACCACAGCATTGTCAACTGCCTTAAACATAATGACAGGAGAGTGTGAGTATATTATTGATAATGTAATAGGATGTTGCCCCGATTTAAATCTTTTAAACTTGTAGCATAATAGAATATCGTGTATGGCATAAGTCACTCGTTGACGGGTGGATTGCCGTTTAAAAAAAAAAAAAAAAAAAAAAAAAAACTATCTAACAAACTATGGGAATAATCCCAAGTTTCAGTAAAAATGTCAGACGTAATTTTATGCCAACAGTATTGACTTGATAAATAAGGACAACTATTGAAGATTATCTGTTGACCATTATTGACACAGCTCTATTCGGGAAGCGGTTCAAAAACCATTTACAAGATTTGCGCTCAGACAAAAAACGTAGTAAAACGAATTGTGTTATTTTTTTTTGTAAAAATGAAGAGGCAGACAATGACAGATGAAGTTAAATAAAAAGACTTTTCGACTAATTAAAAATCCACGTGCAGAATATACTAGAGTATTTTTTGAACGAATATTAATTAGATTTATTTATTAATGTTTTTTTTTCGAGAATTCTTTGAACTTTTATGCCAAAGACATTCCGAGAATAAGATTAATTCTTTTATGTATATTATTTACATTCATATTACATATAACACAATATCCGGCGTTATTCTTTTATCCGAATTATGTGGTAAATATAGTTACCAACTATTAGTATGAAATAGCGTAGTGGTACCTATAGGATATGTACTAGATATCTCGGGTTCGAATCCCATCATTTTTTTTATTATTATTATTTTCGAGAGAAAGTTTTTAAGATATTCGTGTTCCCAGGACGATCAAAACAACAATATAATATACAGGATTCTACAAATAAGTAGTTGAGTAGGTATATATATAGTTTTCCCAGAAAAAAAATGATAATTTGACCGCCCATGACGGGTAAAGTCCTATATAGTCCCATGAAAGAATTGTGTAAAACAAATTTTGAAGGAAATTCAGTTAAGGATTATTTTTGTCATTGATCATTTTCTCCTATCTCTTACCATATTCTTAAAAAATAAGAAAAAAACCGCGAAGTGGGACCTTTATGGGGGTGGCAGGGAGCCGGGGGGCAGAAGGGGTTGCAGCAAGATTTTGATAGGCAACACTATAGTGCGATGTATTACCCCATGTGTAACTACATTTTGATCTAAAAACAAATACGTCATATTTTCAGCGGTCGGCTACGTAGGTATAACCATAATTTTGAGCGGTGGGATCTTACTGATTTCTCAAAAAATATTCATGTTTGAAAATTCAAAAGATTCATCTAAAGAAATAAGAAACTCTAATATTTGAATATCAAGAAAATTGAAAAAAGAATAATTATGTTCCTATACAAGTGAAAATAAAAATTTACCATTACATTTTTTTTTAATTAAGTATGCGAAATTATTTAATTTTTTATTTAAAAATCGACAAATGCAATATTAAACAAAAGTGTAAACATTGACAGATTCGTTTCTACGGAATAAATAAATATATTTTCATTTAATAAACAGAAAATTGTTTGTTTTTTAAATAGGTAGGGGAGAGATGGGACCATTGGGCAGTAGCGAGGATTGGGCACACCCAAGTATAGGGTCCTTGCATGTTTTTTTTTTTATTTTGGTTTTCGGTACAAAGGTTTTCCGAAAATTAGACATTTTAATTCTCTGTCTTTGTGGATATATTTATAAAATAAAGTCTCATATTCGATTCTAGCGCAGAAACAGGTTTTTGACTGGCCGCCATATTGTGACGTCACTTTCCCCAATTACTCCATACATAACCCACAAACAATCAAATTTCTTTCTATGAATTTCATCGAGTCGTGACGTCACAATCACGTTAAACAATGGCCGCTCGTTTCAGAGCACCATAGAAAAACTCGTCAAATTAACATTTTCAATTAATTATTATAAATTAACGGTAAATTAAAATTACGTAATTTAATTTTATTTGTAATTCTAGTAAGTAGAACTATCGATTTAATATATTTTTTGAACGATAAAAAAATGCAAGTACCCTATTTAACAAAATGTGATAATTATGCAATTTATTCCGCATTATATCATTAGCTTTTTCACTAGCAACACCGACAAACGTCAAATCAACTATCAGTTACGTCAAATAAAAATGTTACAAGTCGTTGCATGTTTTCATGTTAAGAAAGTAACTTTTTTACGAATTTTCGTTACAATTTTAGAAAAATGATAATAACTTTTGAATAAAACAAGATTTTTATGTAGTGTCTTAATATAAATACAAGCTAATAGTGTGGACTAATAGTCTAAAGAGAAAGATGTGGGTTTTTCTCGAAAGTAAAAAATCTGGAATAGAAAGTTTTAAAAAGTGCCCAATGGTCCCATCTCTCCCCTACCTAGCGTATTTTTTTATTGGTAGCGTATTTAATTAAAAAAACGTGGAGGTTATCACGATGATTCGATTACTCTATTGATTCTCATTGTGTTAAAAATTACAATTTGACAAAAAATAAACATCCTGTGTTTTAAGATACAATGGGATTCCGATTATCCGCGAAAAAAGTGTCCGTCTCATTAAGAGATCGCGTTCGCATATAGACATTTCAAAAATTTCTAATAACCGGAGACCTTAGATCTCGAAAACCGTTACTAAATACCTATGCTTTGGAAAAAAAATAGATACATTGAACCTTTATCTAGGGATGTATTGGGTTGATTGGCAGAAATCGCCAATAGGCGATAAATCCGCCCTTTGTGTGTATATTTATGTACAATAAAGTTTTTATTTATTTATTTATTTAATGAGCGTAAAAGATTTTTATATATTGTATGGATTACTCAAAAAAAATGTGAAAAACAACTCTGATTCTTATCCATGCTAGTGAGATTTAAACATGGCTCTAGAAGGACGAATCAAGGTTCAATGCAGTGGTAATAAGATCGTTGAGCAGAATGTGTGGGAAAACCTTGAGATTTAGGATAAAGAATGAGGTGACAGATGGGTTTTTAGTACCCTGTTGTATTGTACATACAAAGCGTTGAAGTTGGACAATACAATAATTATGAGATATTTTTATTGTTACATTTATTTTGTAATCCTCCGCGCAAAACGAGTTGGTAGGTAGGTACCTTTTACTCAATCACTAATTTTTTGTTTGATTCGTATATAAGTACCAATTTTATTCATGTTTTAAATGTAATACATGTTAAAAATAAGTTAAAATAAACACATTCCGATTAATTGGATATTCACTGTACCTATAGTGAATCGGTAAATAAAATAATTTAATTATGTTCCGATGAAGTATAGTTACAGAGTGGATTGATTTCAACACCCTGTATATATAACTCATTCAATTATTTTATTTATACACATACTGTATACAAAAAACTACCATAAAACATAATATAAACGAGTTTTGTACACCACTCGTCACATTTCAAGTATTGAAACTGAAGTACACAATTTGTTTGGTGCAATTATTTATTTACTTATGCATTTTTTTACGTATTTATTTATTTATTTATTTATTTATGGTACAAATACAGTCACAACAGTACAATTAAACAGGAATATGTATTGACAAACCTGACCAATTACATTTGTACACAAATAGCAACACACAAACACAGTAACACAAACTTAGACCTATACATACATAGCAAAAACAACTTAACTAATAGATATTCTGATTATACAATATATGAAAGGATAGGATGGGAATGGAATGAGGAGGAGGAGAAAAAAATATACTTACCTTGTCTACCAGATTCTCAGGGACGGACGTGCTTGGAATAAAATTGTACGGCAAATAAATAAATAAATAAATAAATAAAACTTTATTGGCCAGTAAATATATGTAACAACAAAAACAAAACAAGATAATACAGTGTGCCAAAAGGCGGACTTATTGCAAAAGCAATATCTTACAGTCAATTACATGAATGTAACGGAATAGCAGGAAAATCCCGCGGGCCGTAGGCCTTCCACATCCCCGGGTAGCTCAGGCGCATTAATAGCGACCTCTTTACCCGCACTTCTAGCAAAATATTATTAAGAGGCAGGTCCAGGGTTAGCCTTAAGGGAGCCCCCGGCAAACCCCACAAAATATACAACTATTACTACGTTCGATTCCCGGCCGCGGCTGATGGATGGACTGGATTTGGTGAGTGTTACTTAAGTGTAAAGTGATCACATTAAGCCAGACGACGATCAGTTATAAGCCTGATGGAAAGTTGTAAAGTCGCAAAGTCCTTTGCCGTATATCTGTTGAGATAACTACTTGTTACATAAATTTTATTTATTTATTTACATATTAGCTAGTTCACAATACTATGAAACAAATGATTGACACGCCACATAATAAGGTGACGAAAGAAACGCAAAGCGTTGTAAGCAACATTAAGCAACATTCATCCAAAAAAACATAACGAAATCATGTTTTCTTCAAATTCCGTAAGTAGATTTGCGTCACATTAAGGGCTTGGCACCAAGAATGGCATCACAGTCAATTCCCACGGCATTAAGGTTCAAAATCGCGTGAACAATCGCTAGATAAAATGGTAAAAATAGCGATTTTTTCCATTTTTTGGGATAAAGTTTGCGTCTATCGAAAAACTTTTACGGTTATTCCCTAGGTTTTAATGCATATTATCAGTACAAAAAAAAAAATACTTCGCGACTTTCGGGAAACGAGTTTCCGTCTTTCGGAAAAAAGATCAGAGGTGTTTTTCACTTTTTTTTTTGAGAAATCTATACAAGATATAAAAAATCTCTTACGGTTATTCCCTAGATAAATGTTCAATGCATCTACCCTATTTTGTTCCAAAGCATATTTAGTAACGGTTGTCGAGATATAAGGTCTCCCGTTTTTAGAAATTTTTGAACTGTCGGTATGCATACTCTTGATCATATATATACATATCTACCAACATACATAATACAAATTAATATTATTAATAACGTATAAGAGTACTTTACCTATAAAAAACATGAAATTTTCGTTAGTGATGTGCGCCACACATGTCCAAGTGCCAAATTAATATCACTATTCAATGTACTTTGTGTCATCGCATCACAGACGGCGTCACCAATGTCACTATTTATAATATTTTTAGATTAGATAATGAAGCATTCAAATTGTTTACATAATATACATACAGTAACTAGGCACTGGACGGTAACATAGAATCAACAGAATAATCCCCAATAACATATCAGTGTGTATTGAAATATATAAAAAAGGTTTTTTTCTGAATTTCTTCAATATGAATTTCTCTATAGTATTACTACTATATAATAGCAAGCATAGCTGAAATAGTTCTTTGTTAGCTCGCCCTGGTATCCGATTATCTGCAAAGGTATAATATACTTTTTTTTTATCTATCGAGTTCTTGGAAGCCATGGTCTATTAATCGCGCGGGAACCCCACCAATAATAATAAGCCATGGCCTCCAAGCCCGGAACAGTAATTTAATAAATAAATAATATGAATAAATAAATAAATAAATACATGATGATAACTTCGCCCACAAAACCACAAGCCTCCGTACTTCTCCGACAAAAACTAAGTATACCAAATTCTTTGCTAATTATTCAGTTTTAAGAAACACAAAAATCCTAATTTTTAAAAATAATTAAATAAAATTTGCACATTTGCAATATTGTCAACGCTGCGATCTTACAAAGACATTTAAGTGTAGTTTTTTCTACGTACATTAGCTATAAAAAGTCTTTTATCTAGGTGGTACCTATATACAGTGGCCATGACTGATGCTCATGTGGGTATAATGGCCATGTTGTGGCGGTGATGACGAGATCGTCATGGCGCCGGCTATCCGGGATGTCACATTCTTCAGAATATCACAAATTATATTCAAACTATAAATAACATCCTTACTTAATATCGTTAAAAAAATCATGTTCGAGTACATAATGTAACATACTATGTTATGGAGGAAATGGAGGAATATGGAAGAGGCCTATATCCAGCAGTGGAGGACAGAGGTCTGAAGAAGAAGAAGAAGAAGAAGATGTTATACCGGGTCTAATTCTGTAACTAATTAAGTGCGTAAAAACAGTGGATGAAAATAATTTTGATAAGGTACTTCGATAATCAAAGGTAAAATACTCGTAAGACGTTTTATTTCAATTGAATTATTTCATAGGAGGTGAAATCAATTTAAACAAGCTTATTTTTTTTTGAAAAAACAAGTAGTTGAGTACAGTTATCTCAACAGGCAAGCCTGATGGAAAGTCCGTCATTTGCTGTATATCTGTTGAGATAACTACTTGTTAAATTTATTTTAAACACTTCAAAAAGATATATAGACTTGGACCTACTGTTTAGAGATATTAAATTTGAGTGAGTCCAATTTTTTTTACGCTAAATCCTGTATTTTTGCGATCACGTGGAGAGCTGATTTCTGGCGGACGTATTACCTTAAGGTAATTTTTATTCTCTAACGATCACAATGTACCTACGTCTATTACCATCAAATTTCATTAAAAAAAGCGACTTCTGTGGAGCAGTATTCACTTCGTTTGATAGTTAAATTCTGAAACGAATGAAAGCGAACAAGTTGACATGGTTATGACACGTAGAGAGGATGAACGATGGAAAGATAACAAATGTATGTGGATGAAGATGTGTAAGGAAACATGGCCGACAAAAATTGTGGATTCAAGTGTGATAGAATCAAGAAAAGTGTATAAGAATGTGAAAGTCTGGCGTTTTGTTCCCTCTCTTTCTACCCTACAAGAGACGCGAGCAAGATTTGTGTACCTAATAATCATGGGGTTTCAAAAAGACTCCCAATAATTAAAGACCTGGAGAGCGTATAGAATATATTTTTTAATATTTTTGATTGAAAAAACAACATGGGTTAGTTAGGAGAAATTGCTGAATTGAAAAGGGCTCTCCCTAGTGAATAATATGTAGGTTATATACGCACTTTTAGCTTTACCACTATTCGCCTAAAAACATGCCTAATATATGACTGTTGTGTGTGTAATGTAATTCAGAATGTTGCCACATGAGAAAAGAAAGGTAAAAATGACAATAATAATAATATTATGACTACACACACACGCCGGGTGCTGGCAACATCTGTTGTTCCGAAATCTCATTTGCATTTCCGTCCACATTGTCACTAAATAAATACATAAATGTACATAGCATTATAATACATAAAACATTTTCCTGAAATAAAACATACACATTGTACCATGTGTAACATCTACTGTAATCATACATCTACATTGTAATGAATGATTTACGTGTGATTCGAATAATAATTCACTGCTACTTTTTAGAAATCACAACTGTGATTAAGGTAGTGGGTGTTGAAACGAAATTGATATTTTTCACAACAAAATATCTCGACAAGCTTATGTAAATGACGATATTATGCTTAATTTCGTAGCTATATTTAATTGTTCTTTTATTTATTATCTTTCATAATGTGTTGCGTAATATTTCCCTATTTTTTACCACGTTTTTCTTAGCTTGCTTTCTTGTATGTTTGTTTGTCTGTTTGTTGTAAATCTTGCAATCGATTTTTCGACCACTTCCTAACATCCAATTGAGCTGAAACTTTTTGTGCATGCTTAGTTCCGATGACAATACAAGATTTTAAAGATTTTATGATTGTACATTAGTCGTTTATGCGATAATTAATTAGCTAATTCTCAAATATGAGAAAAGTTCGCATCACTCTTTCGCATCATTATGGAAGAGATGCAGAAATACAAATTTCAGAAAGTCGTTGGAAAGTTTTTGAACGAATGGAAGTAAATAAGCTTTTGAGAATCAGTTTAAATGATTAAATTTTCAGATTTACAAAAATGATCGCAAGATTAACAATCCAAAACTAAAAAGAGTTAAATAATATTATCATATAATTTTTTTTATAAAAAATCCACGTTTTTCTCGGGCCCAAAGTGAACTAAAAAGAGGAAAATAACTTTTTCGGGGTTTTGTAAATCGATCAGTAAAAACGCATACCTAAAGCTACCTCTAAAATTCTACAACTATAAACGTGGGGCGTAATTTGAACCTACAATAATTGAAAATCATTCAAATTTTCTTCAGAAATTTACCCATTCGTATGAAAATCTTATGAATTAATCTGCAAGCTTGATTTTGGATGTATCCAAGCCTAATTACTATCGACATCTAATTATAGGGGCGGAGGTAGAAAAACTGTAGAATTGGTCTGTAGAATAACTTTAGGTTAGTCTGTCCAGTTACCGGTGATGTAGTGTCGGGTCTTCACAGTACACACCGGTATTAATATCAATGTGTATGGTAATTAGGCTTGGATACATCCAAAATCCTCGAGTATGATACCATACACACATACACACCAGTACAATCAGTATTAACTTGTATGTATGTATGTAATCCTCAAGTATGATACCATTCACACCAGTACAATCAGTATTAACTTGTAATGTACTTACATACCATACACACATACACACAAGTATGATATCACCAGTACATTGGGACCCAGCCCCAGAAGAAAATTTGAATGATTTTCAATTATTGTAGGTTCAAATTACGCCCCACGTTTTTAGTTGTAGAATTTTAGAGGTAGCTTTAGGTATGCGTTTTTACTGATCGATTTACAAAGCCCCGAAAAAGTTATTTTCCTCTTTTTAGTTCACTTTGGGCCCGAGAAAAACGTGGATTTTTTATAAAAAATTTTATATGATAATATTATTTACCTGAATCTTTAATCCAAAAAAAAATATATAACCCTCGTGAAAGTTGCAATTCAACTCTCGTGACATTCGCGTACAAAAAAATATTTCTTGTATTTACAATTATTGTTGTATGTATTAAAACCTACTGCGATACCATTTTTTTTAAAAAAGCGAACTTATCCACTAAAAACGTAAATTTGAATAGAAAATTTTTTATTAGTTCAAATTTTATATGTCGTACCAGTTCTTGGTACTTACATAATTTTTCATCTCGTATTTCACTACAATTTTGTCCTAAAACCGCTTATTGAGCTTATTTTTCTATTTTATGCGTCCATACCAGTCCGTAAGTTGAAAGTTCAAAACATGTGAAATCTTTTCGAATTCGGATCTCCTCCCCAAAAATACTAATTTGTTTTGCACCCTGCTATTTTTGGTAACTGTTCCTCGAACAGTAACATGTAAAATAACTATACTGTTACTTTTAATTCTCTTTTTATGTAGGTATAAATAGCTAGGAACATACTGAGATTCGTACCTATTTTGGTTGGTATAATTCGCAGCCACGCGTCATGCATGTGTGCGTACTGCGTATAGGCAAGGCATTCTGCTGGAAACTGGTAGGCACCTACCTACAACATGCAACAACGCTGTAAAAATAACATTAAAAAACAGCATGTTATAAATTACAGAATTCACTTCAGGGGGGATATTTATAATAGCAACATTTGGGTTGTCTGATAAAAACGCCGACCTACTCCAATTCACGACACAAGCTTTTCAAGCTTACTGTGAAGTGTATAAAGGTGTATTTGGCTTTATTTCAATAAACCCAGATGCATTTTAATTTTAAAAAATATTTGCCTTTGGGATAACTGGGAGAAATTTCCATTAAGGAGTATTTTAATTAATTTATTTCATTTTTAATATTCCGGCTGTAGAAACCCCCCCTCCCCACCACCTTCTATTTTTAAGCTCTTATTCTCTTACCAATACACGTAAATATCCTTCTAGTTATTATGCAATTATAATGTCCTTCTTCTTCTTTCTCATCCGTTTTATTCCAATGCTGTGGTATACATATAGCCCTTCTTTGACTTTCCACAGATCCCTATCCTGGGCATGCTGCATCCACATGCTTCCTGCGATTCGCCTCACATTGTCAGAACATCTCGCCTGAGATCTTCCAACGCTCCTTTTGCTTGTTCTAGGTTGCCACTCGAGAATCTTTTTGGTCCATCTTACATCCTCTCAACATGTCGAAACCATCTAAGCTTATTCACTTTCATTCTAGAATCAATACCTTCATTCTAAATAATACCTATGTATTTTGATTAATCCTCGTTGTCAGCAGGTCTAATAAAGCTTCGGGTATGAAAGCTAGAAATACAATATTTTTATCATTATTGTGGTTTATGAAGCTTATAGTCGAAACGTATTCCGGAAATATTTTAAACGCACTTTGAATTTCGTTTGCGAAAATATTATTAATTTTATTATTATTTAATTATCTTTTATTTCATACTTTTTCTTCTTTTGTGAATTATGCACATTAAAATATACCACCCAGAATCAAAATCAACGCGTTTTTCATGAAATTAAAGCAAATCGCGTCTTTAAAAGTTTCAAAATCGCATGAACTATCACATGATCAAATGTAAAAAAATGCGTTTTTTCTATTTTTTTAGTTATTTCGCTCAAAGAAACATTTCAAAGAACTTTTACCGTCTTTCCCTAGATTTTATTGTTTCTGTCCTTGAGAGATTTTTCAGACTTCAGATTTCGAAAACCTTACTAAATATATTTCGGAAAAAAATTGAGTAGATACAAGGAACCTTTATCTAGGGAATGACCGTAAAAGATTTTTTATATCTTCTAGGTATTATATTTCCCAAAAAAAAAACACCTGTGATCTTTTTTTCCGAAAGACAGAAAGTCCGGGATATTTTTTTTGCATTGATAATATGCACTAAAATCTAGGAAATAACCGTAAAAGTTTTTTGATTGAAGCGAAATTAACCCCATAAAAATAGTAAAGCCTTATATTTATAATTTTATCATGCGATTGTTCTTGCGATTTGGGACCTCAATGCCGTGGGAAATAACCGTGACGTCATAGTTGGATCGCGAGCCTTAATATAATGCAATAGACTCTTGGCCTGAAAGATTTGATTCTCGACTTGAGTCAAGGTCTCATGGGCCCGCTACACGCTCGCGAGTCATGACGACCTTTTGGTGTTCATGAGTAAAAAGGCGTCAATGGTCGGTTACGTACACGTCAAGACAAACATTTTTATGCACACGCTTTTTTACTCATCACGGCGAGGGTCGGCGAGCGTCTGGCGTCAGCATCAAGGATTCGAGATTTGACTCTTGATTCAAGTCATGGCCTCAAAAACTCGAGATTTGACTTGAGACCACTGACACGAAGACAACACAGTTATTACATAAAAAAAAACAGCTTAGTTCAAAATATAATTTATTATACAACTTTAGGTTTTCATAGTGGAATATTATTATTTTGGATTCGATCCAAAATATCTGAGGCCAATACCTAATGTAGGAAGCGATGCTACTAGGTCGATATCGCAACTATAATAATATCTATATTATATGTTGTGTAAATACCTATATAAATAAATATAATCGAGGTATGGGTATCTAAATGTGTTCTAAGCATTGGTGTTGCTTGATTCGAAGTTAGTGGGGGAGGGATCTAAAATTTTTATGATGATATGACAAAAAAATGGGTAAATACATATCACCAAAGCGATTTTTTCGTGAGATTTTAGAAGATTTTATAGAATTATGACAAAAAACGATGTTGGAACAATGTAATTTTTTTGTGATTTTGTAGTTAATAGATGGCGGGTGTGTTAAAAATACTACCCTCTCCCTTCAACAGTAAGAAATGCAAAAATACATGGGTACTTAATATACATGAAATTCGACAACACAGCCGTCGCTCCTCGTGGAGTAGTGGATATAATCCCTACTATGCGAGACGATGGTCTGGGTTCGAATCCTAGCCGGGGTGAACTAGCGAATGTTTCTCGAGTGTAAAGTGATCACTTAAGCCACCCTAGGTCGGTCGTAAGTCCGAAAATGTTCATCCTTAATTATTCTACACTGTTGTGGGAATACTACATTAAATATAAATACATATTTTTTATTTCTACAAAAGAAGTGCCCCATGCCCCTCCTGCCCCCCTTGCGGACGCCAATGTATAGGTATATTCAGTTCAAACATATGGATGTAAGAAAATATATTGACTGTGAGTAAATAAACACTCGACTATGCCACTTTGTACATATCACCAAATATTATTATTGAAGGTAAACTAAAATGTAGTCATTTATAATAACGTAAATATTGGTTTTCGGTAAGTTCGTCTAAAATCAATTCGTCTAGAATCAACTCGTCTAGAATCAATTGGTTTAAAATCAATTCGTCTAAAATCAGTTAGTCTAAAATCAATTCGTCTAGAATCAATTCGTCTAAAATCAATTCGTCTAGAATCAATTGGTCTAGAATCAATTCGTCTAAAATCATTTCGTCCAAAATCAATTTGCCCAACGATCAATTCGTCGATTTAAGACGAATGGATTTTAGACGAATTGATAATTAGACGAATTGATAATCAGACGAATTGATTTAAGCCGAATTGATTTTAGACCAGTTGATTTTAGACCAATTGATTTTAGACGAATTGATTTTAGACGAACTTACCGGATAACGTAAATATTGACATGTGCACTTTTTGAAATGAACGCTTCGGTGGAAATCGTTAAAAAATACATTGTTATAGTTCCGGTTGTTAAAAACTTTTATTTTTATGACCATTTTTTAATGTTTTTTGTGCCTTTTGTTTTTCGTACCTACCTACCTATCAGTGGCGAACATAAATTTCTGTAGAGGGGAACCCGGGACTAAAGGGTTGTAGAATAGGTGTCCACACTTTTTTTTTATATTTTTTCGAGTGAGCTGTAAAAGTCAGGTGTTCATCCACGAGACATTTCACAACTTATTTAGCTAAAGTATAATTTCGTAGGGAAATGTTCACTAGGGCGATAACGCCTTAATTTTTTTTTTTTTAATTTAATAGTATTCAATGTATTCATATTTTACAAAAGTATATATTTAAATAATATTTTGCCTTATATCTAAAAAAAAAGAATACTTAGGTATAGCTAAATTTACCATTAAATGGGAAATTAATCTACTTGGCTCCCAATGTTCTCTAGAGGAACTGAATATACAGAATATACAGAAACACAAATAGTCAGTACTAATAATTCCAAAAAAAAAGGAAAAAAACACATTTACCGCATAAATATTCTCATGAAACTATGAATCGAGCTGTTAGCTGTGTGAAAGAATAAAGCTGTATGTGTATTTTTATGGTTAGCGATGTGGAAGCAATAGTTGGTATGTGTATATTATTATTATTTATCTTGATTTATGACACTTTTCGCCTGTTGCAACACATTTCTTTGATATTCTAATGTATTGGGGACGTCGCACAACTCGCTAGGAACATGTACGCCATCTATTGACGTCGCTATAAATAAACGGCGTCTTGTAATCCAACAAAGAAGTAAAAATGTGGCGCAGAATTTACTGTCATATGTGGCGTAACAGGGTTTCTCAAAATGCCTTAACAAAATTTACACATTTTTTTCTCCTGCATCTAATCCGTTCACTATATTTTTAATTAAACTTTCTACTGAAAACTTTCTGGATGTTTTTTGATTCCAAAAGGTACAATATGTCTCAAAAATATGAAAAATACTTGTTAAAATTTGGTGATAAATCTAACAAGGTGACCTATTCTCCATACATTTTCTATTCTCACGATTTAAAATAACAAGAAAATTTTGACAGTTTTTAGACCTTGATAGCTCCGCTTCTATTTATTTAAAAAATATATATACATATGCACAATGTGTGCTTTCATTCTGCTATAAGATAACAGACTAAAGGTTGACGGTTTTCAAGTTCAAATTCAGAATTCGCAAGAGAATGTACTGTTTCGCTATTTTTCCCTATTTTGACATGTTCCGTCACGGAATTTTGTTGGCAAACCTCGGATTCGGATTCAGCAAACCAAAAACATATATAATGAAACTAATCCAGACTTACCCATGACTTTTCATCGAGAAATGCATCTAAACTGGACGACCTATTAGTGATCATCATCTGTCATTACCTACCTTAAAATATTTTGAAATAGAGTCAAATCAAATTTTCTTCCCACTTTGAGAACCACTGCATCAGACGCGGCGTATTCGTTATATGGAGTTTCCTTCAATACATTTATCATGTAATTCAGAAAGTACACAACAATCTGTCATAGGAAGCCGCATCCCTTTCACACCAGACAGAGAGAAATGAGCGCTACCCTCATACATACATTCCAGATACATCATTCTTTGGCATTATTATGTTGCGCCAAGTATTTTTATAACATTAATTGAATATTACAAATTTATAGATTTAGGAGTAACATTCAAAACCAAAAACTAAATAAAAGTGAGAATACAGAGTTTTGGAGAGAAGAGGTCACTATTTTGTAGGTAAAGTGAATTCGGGACGATGAAATACTCGTAATAGGTCTAATCTGACATAGCGTTTTTCGAGGTGGTCGGTATCCTGGTTGGTAACGCGCTCTACTGTTAATCCAGTGGGCGCGGGTACAATCCCCGACTTACTCCACTTCACAACACAAGCTTTTAAGCTTTCTGTGAAGTGTACAAACATGTATTAAAAAAGAAAAAAATCATTAAAAAAAATAGCATAAAAAACGTTAATCCCGGCTTCCCTTTTACAAAAATCCACTCTTCTCCCACTGGTAGGTATTCGTTTCCGCTTTATTCATCATCGTGTGCTTTTTTCAGAATGTCGCCTCAAAAATAACCTTTCCACATATAAATAACCATAAAATTTCAATAAATTGTATTAAAAATAGATAAATAACTTAAACAGTGTACAAAAAAAAATGTGTCAAAAAACCAAAGAACAGTAATAAAAAGTGGGGAATAATGTGTTCAAAATGTCTGTGACAAATTGAAATACGAAAACAAAATTGCCATCACAACAAATAAACAGTTAAGTTCTAATAAATAAAATAAAAAAAATTGATAAATGTGTTTAAATGAGCTAACAAAAATGTGACTAAAAAACACAAAAACAGTAATAAACAGTAAAAAAACAAAATAGCTATCATAACAAATAAACAGTAGAACAATGTAACATCACAACCATTTAACAATTGCTTCATTAAAATGGCGTTATTAACATTCCGTGGGTCATTTCACGTCAGGAGAAAACCATCGTCAAACTTTTTAATACAAATAATAGTTTTAGTGTGTTTGGTGGACGCCATAATGGCACAACTGCATGATGAGTCATTCCCTGCACATCCAAGTGACTTGGAGAATGGAAGAAGACTGACTAAAGAATACAGACTGAAGCAGGGAGTGCTAAAGGGTCTGGTCTTGGAACCCAAAGAAGGGAAAGGATTGGATGGTGTTGAAGTGTTTTTGGGTATTCCTTACGCTGCGCCGCCTGTTGGAGGAATGCGGTTCATGCCACCAGGTAAGATTTTTTTTTCCCTTTCTGAGGCCACATCCCTTGCAGGATGGGCAGAGAGAATAGAACGCCGGACTTACCAGTCCTTACACACATTATTTGCTCCCGTCACATTCATTCAATTTGTCATACACATCCTTCGATTTCCTTTAGTCAAAACGTGTCCTTCCTTGAATATTCAGTTGACATTATCGGACCAGGTCAGTCTCGGACGGCCGCGCCTATTAACAGCTGTTTTTCACACATCGTGTATGTTAATTTTATTAATTGTTATCCTTTCATCATTCGTTCTCTCAACATGCCCAAACCACCTGTGCAAGCTTGGAAACTAGTGTTTAAAGGTCTGCGAAAACAGGCAAACATGTTGACGTAATATTAGCATACAGTTTTCTCTCTCTCTACCCCGCAAGGGACGTATCATAATATTGATAAAGTAAGATTGATCTAAATTGATTGGATATTTATTTTGTAGAACTCCATTATTAATTTAATGTTAACACTATAGCATATGTCTGAGTTCTACTTACATATTTGTATTTTGGTTTTACATGTTTCGGCTTGTTAGGCCATTCTCAAAAACTATCACCACAACTTTACCGTCACAACACTCTTTATTCACCCCAAATCAGAGATAATGTGATGATTTGGGAAAAATTGGCCACCCCTGACAGTGTTAACATTAAATTAATAGATTTATCTATTAAAAGTGTCCATTTTGGCACTTTTTTTATAAAATTAGTAGAAATTCATAAAGTTCTGAAACGACATCATATAGATGTGTGTAATTACATGGGAGAATTAGGGTAGGTGTGTGTGTATGTGGTACTTGGTATTTATCTTGATCATTATAGCGTAAAGGCAAAATGTTGAATGTTTGCTCAATCAATCACACAGTACGTTTGTTTATCCTTTCCTTTCCTATCCTTTCCTTTCCTCTCCTTCCTATAATCAGTATTCTATACCTACTTCCACTACCGCAAGAAGAATTCGGAGTAATCTACATATTATCGTCTATCTACTTGCAATACCTTGTATAGCAAATTTATTAGTGTCGAAATAAATAAAAATAAACGTCATAAGGTAATTATGGGGTTAGCCGGAAGAGATCGCATCGTTACGGTGAGCTCTTTCGCATTGCTTGATATACCTATTTTTCAAACAGATTTTTTCTCTTACTTTGTTCATTTCAGTTCAGAGTTAGGTTAGGTTAGGTAACCTACAATAAAAGCAAATAAATAAAATAAAAAATAATTTTAAAAAATCGTCTCTCCATCAGTGCATCATTCAATTTTCCGGATTTTTTTTTTATGCGAGAAAGTTTTAGTTGAGTATAAAAGTGGGGCGCAGACTTGGTTAAAAAAATGTCATTGAGAAGAACGTGTGGAAATGCACTGAGAAATAGAGTAAGAAATGAGGTGATTAATATAGAGAACTGGAAGACGTATTGTGGTGTTGTGACTACGATTAAAGTGAACAAGTTGAAAGGGTTTGTATTCCGTCTATTCATTTTACATCCCTGCCTTTTCTGCCCTGCCCTGCCTGTCCTGATAGATTTTTCATCCACAAATATACACTTTAATTTTTTTACAAGGTATACAAGGTATTGCGTCGCCTTAGAGCAATTAATTTTATATTGGTAACTAACTGTATAACTGCCTAAATAAATAAATACATTATATACATAGGGGATGTTATTTGTATGTATGTAAGAACATTTTATTTACACATAATTTATTGAGATATAACTTTCTTTGGTAATTGGTAGGTACATACTGATTGATTAAGTTATATATTGAACACCCTATACCTACATTTCATAGGGTGTTTGGATCCAATATGATATCCCATGTTCATACACACTATTTTTTTAAAGGGATCTGGGTTTGTGTATACACTGTTCACGATTCATTTTTTTTCTTGTTATCTACATTAGTACTTAATTAAAATATGCACTTTTTTTTTTTTTTAAAAAGGATCTGGGCTTGCATACACAAGCCCAAATACTTTCCTGTACACCTTGCACTAGGCTAAAAGCCTGTATCGCAAAGTGTGGAATACATCGCCACCGTAGGGGTTTGAACCTGGCACCTCCCTCCTGAGAGACTGCCGCCTCAACCAACTGCGCCAACCATGTACTCATACCTACTGTTTTTTTTTTGTTAGAATGTTTTATTTCATAAATCTATTTTTTTGTATTTTTTTCTCATAAAACCCATTTAATTGTTTTTTATTTTGTAAAATACTTAAATAAAATTCTCTTAAAGCCATACTTAATACCATAATATGATTTTATTTTGTATTTTTTTCTTAAACCTAGTTAATGAGTTTTTTTTTCTTAAAACACGTCTGTACAATGCAGATAAATCCGGTTGAATACCTAAAATAATTAAGGTATATCTCAGATCTGCTAAATACTGTTTTTTTTTTTGTCATAAGCTTAAGCTTGAAAAACTTTCGCCACTTAAGTTCATTTCGGACAAAATCCGGACAATGTTCATCTTCAATTCTACTGAAATATTTTATTCTTTGTCTTCAGGCAGCGCAACCCAATGGAGCGACCTCAAGTTAGCCACACAGTTCGCCCCAGTGTGCCCGCAGATGCTGCCGGACATCAAGAAGGAGGCCTCCTCCGCAGGCAGATACAATTACCTCAAGAGACTGATGCCCTTTCTAAGGAACCAATCTGAGGATTGTCTGTACCTCAATATTTATGTGCCTTCTAGTGGTGAGTCCAGATTTATTTCAAAAATATTTTAAGTAGGCACCTAGTGTGTAGATCCTTGCAGTGAGAGGGAACATTAAGGGTGTTCAGAGTAGTGCATAAAGGGGTTTGTTGAGGGGAGCCCTCCCGGCGAACCTCGAGCCGTCCTTTAGGAAAAAAAAAGTTTTTGCGTAAACGACTGAATGTCATTTTTGTGAAATTAAATAAAGAAGTTCGTGATAAGTGATGATCTAGCAGTAGCTATGGGGGGGTCTTGGATTGCGGGGCCCTGGGAAAGTTCCCACTGTGGCTAATGAAAAAAAAGGGCCTGAGTGGGTCACAGTACCTAACAGAGGATGTGAATGGGTGTTTCGTTGTCCTCCGAGCAGAATCTACAGACTGGGGTATTTGACTGATATAATTTGAATTTTGATGATATTATGCTTCCGCAGTCTGCAGTGTCCAGTCAAGGTCCTGGTGAGGATCCCTATTTGTTTTTTGGAAAAGTTGAGAGATGTATTTGACTTTATTTCGATTAACTAAGAATCATTTAGGTCCTATAAAAATCACAAAATTGGTTAAAATCGTTGCATTTTCAAAGTTTTATAGAATTAATTGAAAAGGGTTTTTAATTAAAAATCAGCTACGTAATTGGTAAAATAAAATTCGTATCGGAATTAAGTTAAAAGTTTGAAGTAGAGCAATGAAAGTTCATCTTTCACTGCAGACCGTTTGTAAAATAATATATAACCATAATATAGAGCTCTTTGCGTAAATTATGTATTATTTTTACGTTCAATTAGTGGTGAATTATTACCAAAATGTTATTATATTTACAATTATGTATGCAAATACGATTAAATATTATAATATTATTAACTTAATGTGTTCCCCGAGGTATTCCGGGTAAATAATTTGACAAAAAATACTACTGTCCCTATACCATCGCAGCGAATTCCAAAAATGAGGAAACCATTAATTTATAAAAACACACAATATTTTACACACAATTAAGGGGTGCAGGGGGCATCTGACCCCCCCCCCCTATAAATTGGAATAGGTATATATTTTTTCATACTAAATAATAAAACCTCACAAATAAATAACATTATTACCACAAATTTTTTCATAACGTCATAAATTTTCTAAAAATTTATCCAGAAAAAATTTGAATGCGGCGCTATATATTGATGTGCTAATTATATAATATTGATGTGCTAATTATATACTATGTAGGTAAATTTTCAAATAAACCAAACCACATCACGACCTTCTTCCCTATGTCTCACTATATAAAAGTTTTCGCCTGCGGCGCTATTTACGTATTTCACAATTTTGCTAATTTTTGTTGTTCCACCCCTAGCTCTGAGGCTGGCGATGCCCATTGCCCATGCCAGGACACACGAAGCATTCTTCTCCAGCACCACATCTCAAATGAATCGATCTTTCTCCTATCATTATACAGACACACTTTAAAACTGTCTATATTTGGTTTGTTGTTTGATGTGTACAGGCACATACTACATACACTGCAGACATGGTAGAATTATAAATAATGATTTTCCACAGAATTGGAGGCATAATGTCCACATGATTAATAATTTATATCAACATAATGAATCATTACGTAATCCTATCAAGCGTCTATACTATATTCATCTATTATATACACAAATATGTTCCACCTATCACTATATCTACACATTCTACATTCACTCATACGATACTTGTATTCTATTATTCTTTACGGCTATCCACTCGTCTGCGAGTGATCTCATACGATACTTGTATTGTAAAATCTTTCAAAATTTTCTACAAAATTTCGAATTGTTTGGAATTTGATTTGATGATACGTTTACCGTGAATTAAGACGTATCTACATATATTCGCTATAATATCACGATGCCGCCGATGCAGAATTACTCCATTTCACAACACAAGTTTTTTATGGATTAGGTTTCTACTGTAGTGATTTACCTAAATTAGAGCCACCATTTTAGATCAAGTTATTCACATCTCAATATTCAACATGCATTTAGTTTTTAAGTTTGTATAATTTTATTGTATTTTTTTGCTCTATGTTGAATCCAAATTTTTGTTGTAGGTAATGCATTTTAAGGGCGCAAGCCGTATATATGTCAAAATAAATAAAAGTTTATTCAGCGCACTTAAGCCGATAATTCGAAAAACGCCTTCCATAATTTATTATCTCCTAGGACGTCCACTTTTTCTGACAAGACACTCTTTTTGTCATCTTATTTATTTTTAACGAATCATTTGTGACAGTAATGTGATTAATGTGAGATTTTGAGATCCCTTCGCGCCGATGGCCATGTCTGCATACATAATTATAATTCTAATCCTAATAATAGACAGTATGGCAGGTGAATTTTCACTATAATAATAATTAACAGTTGCAAATTTTTATTTTTATTTTTTGCAACTTTCGAATAGTAATGCAAGTATGTATTTAATTTAGTTCATTAGCTGTGTAATATTAAAGGAGGGGGTTAAAAGAGCCCCAACGTGGGGGGGAGGGGGAGCGCTGGCAACCCGACAAGTCTGCCGCCACTACGAGTAGCTACCTAGTCAATACTTACCTAATGCTCCCGCCACATGATCGTGCAGGGTCGCGAAGGCTCGGTGTTCATGAGTAGAAAGGCGTCAACCGGTCGGTTACGTACACGTCAAGACAAACATTTTAACATTTTCATCCACACGCCTTTTTACTCATTCACGGCGAGGGCCGGCGAGCGTCTGGCGCCAGCATAATGTTTTTATAAGACACCCTTCAGGGGACATGACACCTTCTCAAGGATTATTGGGTCCTTACCAAAGTAAATCCTTCTTTGAGTTCTCCATACGTTGGGTCCATTAGGGCGATTTGCCCCTACTAAGTGAGAGGTTGACCACAGAATACTTAGGTCTTGCTAAGTATCTAACATATGGAACCCTTTTACATATTATAATAAAAGATGAGAATTTAATTATCTATCTATTTATACCCTCACCCGCGTCCCTTGTAGGGTAGGCCGAGAAGACAGAGTATCAGGCAGCCCTATCTATAAACACACTCCTATAGCCCCCGTCATATTCATGTATGCAGTCATACACGCTTAAATATATATTTTTGTCATCCTGTCATCATTCATTCTCTCAACATGCCCAAACCATCTTAGTCTATTTATTTTCATTCTCGTCAAAACACCAGTCTTGCAGTCACTAATTTCCCTAATAACCTCATTCCTAACCTTATCTCTCAGCGTTTTCCCACAATTTTTTCTTAACGACCTCATTTCCACTGCGTTCTACTTGGTTCTACCCTGATTTGTCCTTCTTTATCCACGTCCAAGTCTCATTAGCATACATTAGGGTTGGCATGAAGAGAATTTAACATTGAAAATAAATAAATTAAGAATAAATAGTAGCTATAAGAACTCTCAAGGTAGATTTGATTTTTATACTTACCATAAAAAAATACTCCAAAATTACCTCTAAAATTTACTGAAACTTAAGATTATTCATGTAGTTTGTTAGATAAGTATACCTAATTGTGAAATTTGGTTAATAAAATGTTTAGGTAAGACGCAGTGATTCTTGTGGATATTTTTTTGATATTCAGTCCCATTTTTAAACAACAACCCAAAATCATTTCAAAAACGATAAGTATTTTTATTTTGGGCTTACACTCTCGTACAAAATTGAAAAAAGTTGAAGCGATAATAGAACGATTTTCACTCATATAGGATTTTTATCAGCGACGAAGTTATTTGAGGTCCCTCAAACCAGTGTTTCTCAAATTATAGAGATAATCTCGAAGTGATGATAAAATTATATTCGCCACAATTGAAAAATGTAATAATCTTAATTTATTAGGGCAATTATTTTCTTTCTAAGATGCTGAGATGAATATTATCCCATAAAATATTTACTACCCATTGTGGGTAAATCCATAATACCCACTGTGCGTGACTAAGCGAAGTGCGTAGTAAAAAAACTAATCCATTCATACAGCTATCCGATTTCTTATACTCAAAACGCAAAAAATAAATATTCAAAATTGTCCTCTTTTTTGTGCAACACGCAATAATGATAATATGTACACTGCACTACATCATAATACTGGGAAAGGTATAGTTACATGGGCGTCGCCAGAGATTGAGATTGGAATAGGTACATATTTTTTCATACTAAATGATAAAACCTCATAAAAAATAACAGCACTACCACATTTTTTCTCATCATATCATATATTAACTAATATTAGTATGGAAATCCATCAGTTTCTAGAAAAAATGACTGCGGCGGTATTTTTTATTACTTTTTTATAAAAAATATCTTTCATACATACGCAAAGTATTACGAGTATTTACATTTTCAAACAAACAAGCCACATTACGACCTTTTTCAGTATGTCTCACAAAAAAAATTCGCCCGCGGCGCTATTTACTCATTTTTTACGCTATATCATTTTTCAAAAATTTTGTTGCCCCCACCAGCCCTGAGGCGGGCGACGCCCATGTATTATAGTTATACAGCGAATGATGGACTTTCCATTAGGTTTATGACTGCTCATCGGCTGGTTTGATGTGATCACTTTACACTTAATATAAGCTTGGTGGAAAGTACATCCTTTACTGTGTGTGTGTATACATCAAGAAAATCCTATGTTTTCAACAAAACTGAATGTGACATAGATAAAAATACCTTGAAGTGTGTAAATAGAAGCCTATATCCAGTAGTCGTCAGAAGCGGACTGATCGGAATAAGAAAGATACTACTTTTGACCAACCTGTTGGATGTCAACTTAAGTGATTCAATACTATGGACCTTAAACGTAGAATTTGCTTAGAAACTGCCAAACTTAGGAATTTTCTAAGTGATACCTACTTAAAATAAAATTAATTCCTGTAGTACCTACTAAGGTATATAATGTATTGAAAAATCTTGCAAGACAGAACGATAGGTAACCTATGGGTGTGGGGGGAGGGGGTGAATGTGTGGGGATGGATGGGAAAGGGGTGGGATAAATTGGATGAAATAAATACACAAAATAAAAGCCTGGGAGGGGTCCACAGGCAGAATCCTATAAGTCACAAAGTACAAATGAATATTTCTATATTATTCGTAATTGGTCTGCTGATGTGCTTGTGTTCTCCAACGAACGAAGGCAACGTGGATGAGCCATTTCGTCTTGTAAATGGGATATAGAATTATTGCCCTCCACTGTTTTGGTGATTTTTTTCGAGTGTCTTATAGAAATCACCGCTAAAAAGATAACCCACAAAGAGTTGATAGTTTTCAAGTTTTCAAGTTCAAATCCAGAATTCGCCGGAAAAAGTAAATATTTGACATAATTCCCATTTTTCGCCATGTTCCGTCACGAAATTTTGTTGGAAAAGCTCGGATTCGGATTCAGCACCCCCAAAAAACTTTGAAAGAAATCCAACCCAGCAAACATTGCGAAGTCAATAATTCTGGTCTAATAGCAGATTAACTTATTTTGGTGTAAAATTTCGTAATATTTTCTGACATTTTAAACTTTTCAGAAGTTTTGACTCTAATGGTGAATACAAAGAAAAAAGAACATCGTTTTTACTTATTTCCCAACCATAAAGAACAAATAGCCACTCGGTAGAATAAAAGCATAAAAAGACGTGGTATTTACCTCTCTTATTAACCACTGAGCTATTCCTACTAATAGGTTGAAATAATCGTTTCTGCGTCGAAATTATAACCATATAATCAACCAATTGGAAAAAAAACTTACTAGTCTAATTTATGACCGTTATTGAAGTTTGTTTTACTTCATTTGAGACAAAATTACGACCAACAAGTTCCACAAAATGGCGGCCATTGATCAGCTGATCGCGTTCTCGGTATCTGTTGTGTTTTGTAGGTTAGGTATGACTTATTGGTCATTTTGAACACCAATAGGTTACGGACAATAATATTATTATGTCTTTATGGTAGGATTTGCTTCTTAATTTAACCTAGAGGTTATAGTTCCACATAAGTGTTCCAATTCTAGTTATATTTTGGAAGTATTTTGGTAGCACAGGATATTTTGACGAATATGGAGTTTCTTTTTATAATTGTGACGCCATGATGAAATATGATACATACCTACCGTATAATGTTGGTGTGTGCGGACAATAGAGATGGGCAAATCTTAATAGTATGTGGATTCATACCGTACGATCACGATATTTACCACGATGAGCGGTAACCAGCGACAGGTGCGCAGGTGCACATGATTCACAACACACCTACTTATTTATATTTTTATATAGTGGTGTTGCCCTTAAATATGTAATATGTATTTTACTCACCTAATTTCGATCATCGGCTCGCCCTAGTGAATAATTTACGGAAATAGTTATATTTTCTCACTTAATTTAGATCATCAGCTCTCCCTAGTAAATGTTCACAAAAAATATTATTTTTATATTAATTTCGATTATTAGCTCGCCTTAGTGAACATTAATCTGAATATTTAAATTAACCTACTTGATTTTATGTCGTCAGCTCGCCCTAGTGAACATTTACCTGAAATATTTAAATTAAAACACTTAATTTTAATCACCAGTTCGCCCTAGTGAAAATTTATTGAAATATTTAAATTTACTCATTTAATTTAGATCATCAGCTAGCCCTAGTGAATGTTTACAAAAAATGTGAAATTTTAATGAATTTCAATTATAAACTCGCCCTAGTGAAAATTTAACTAAAATATTAAATTTAAATAAAATAAAAATTAAGTGTATTAATTTAAATATTTCAGGTAAATGTTCACTAGGGCGAGCTAATAATCGAAATTAATATAAATTTAATATTTTTTGTGAACATTTACTAGGGCGAGCTGATGATCTAAATTAAGTGAGAAAATATAATTATTTCAGTATTTTATTCACTAGGGCGAGCCGATGACTTCATTTTAATCATCAGCTCGCCCTTGTAAACATTAACCTAAATATTTAATCGCCCTTGCGAAAATTTAAATAATTTTCGTTAATAATTATTTTGATTTGTATAATCGTGGTGTGTATTATTAAAAGGGGGGGGGGGGGGGAATTAAATAGTTTGCCTCAGGCTCCGGCTACCCTAGGTGCGCCACTGAATTGTTCTACTGGATTTTATGTTTTTTGAGAAATTTTTGCTATGGTTAGTATAAAACGCGGCTTAACACATCACTAGATATCACGTGACGCTCGATTATCTGACAGTGGTAACTTTGGTGACCTACATTAGACATCATGGTCGGTAACTTTGTAGATTCTATCACTAAAGTAGGTAAAACATTCTTGATAGCCGAGAATTACTGGTTTTCATGACTTATTTGACGAATAGAAGTCGTATCTCTTTCTAAGAGTGGACGCCATTTTTTTCATTCTGACGTTTTAGCTTGGCGGAATAATTAACATGTTTTGATTACTATTTATGCCCTTATTAATGCTCAATTATCAAAACTAAGGGGAGCAAACATTATAAATCAATGTTTCTAACAATTTTGCATGCACAAAATTCAATTTTAAGAATTTTTAAGACATATAAAAATAATACGAATATTATTGTATTTCCTTATTTCTCAATATTTTTAGGGCCCGTTAGTATTTTTCGATCTCCAATCACCATAATATACGATTAGATTTGCACCGCACGTCATTTTTGTTGTATATGCGCGTAAAATCAGTGATAAAAAAAGTGCTTATGCAGTTTGATGAATATTATAAACGCCATTGTAAAAGTATTGTAACGTAAATGGATGCGTGTGCTAAATAATAAAATAAAGAATTGGTTATATGTTCTATAATCTGCGCATGCGCGCATTAGGTCATAAAATTTTAAACAGGTCGATTAATCGGTAAAGTATACGTGAAGTTTAGGTCAAACTGGTTATGGCGACCAAATTGGTTGTAAAATGTCTGGTTAGAGTTTCTTAGATTACCTCCATTTAGACGTCATAGGCACGTGCTTCCGTTCCCCATTTTGGTTAAAATGAACATCAAATCAAGGTCTTTATTTCCGATTTAGGTGAGGTTACCAGAGTATCAGTGTCATAATAAAGGTAATTAACTCCAAATTACAACCTTTTATGTTTGCTGGGAAATCACCCCGGAACTTTCCATCTAGACTGGACTAATATAATTATTAAAGCAATGGTTCACTGGGGCGAACTAATCACAATGCTGGGATATTAGAGTTTTCCAGATGGTTCATCTTAGCAATATTCTTATGAGTTTTTGTCCGGCAACGATTTTAGAAGACATTTTTTTTTTACAATTTGACTTGCGTTGTTTTCTCGTCGAACTTCTCATGTAAAAAAATAGGAGTGTGTTGTAGGAATAAAGGAAAAACGTACGTTTAATGTTTGCTTTTTCATTCCTTCTAATGGAAGGCCTTTATTTTTTCTGCCAGCCAATCCACCCAACAGCACCCAGTAGTAGTGGTCCCTAGTAATAGGGATGCCAAGGATACATCGACGTTTTGAAATTGTTATTAGCTAATCATTAATCAAGGTGATTATCGATGAAAACGATCGATCGAGTCGTTTCATTTATTTATTATTTACGTGAACAGTAGCTTGGCAGCTGGCGGAGGTTACCTGCAAGTGCTGTTCAAGCTTGTATTGTTGGTAGCACAGATTGTCGAACCTTGTCATAATAGCTGTCAAAGGTCCGTAATATTCTCACATTCAATATTTTACAAATATCCTACAATGCCGAAAATATTACACAGCGGCGCTAGAGAAATCGTTTTACAGGCGAGATAGTTTTGCGAGTTAGAAAAAGAAAAAAAAATACTCCGATAATCCCTTTAAACAGCTATCAGAAGTTTGAAAAATAAAGTTGCCAGTTTATTCTAACAATCCAAGAATTGGCTAGTTTTTATAAACAACAGTTATGAAATATAACTTGAAAGTAGCAAAAAAAAATGTAACTGTATTATCTTATTATCACATCAAGCAAAACTAAACCAAGTTTGTTCTGTGAGACTTCTGAAAAAAAAATAGACTGTACGTTGACAACAACAACAACAAAGCCTGGAGAAAATAAAATTTTGTACTTATTTGATAAACTAATACAATGTTACAATGCTAAAAAATATTGAGACAGACTATAAGAAAGAAAGGAAACATGCTTAACACAAGTTTTACTTTATAAGGGGGGGTAAAACGTTATAATATGTAGTTTAAGATCTATATCCTCTAATGTAAAATTAATCTGTCTACTTACTGTAATTACACATGTTCTAAATAAATAAATAAATAAAAATATAAAATATAAAGAAAAAACATTCTTACTCGGTTTCTAAATTGAAAAAAATACTCTACTGTCGTAACTGTCAAATCTTGTCGTTTCCAGATAACATAAATGGTTCTTAAATATTTTAGAGAGTACCCACCGTTTTTCTCAGAGTGATGGTAAACTGACGATTCCAAGTGTGTAGACGAACCTAACAATGAACAATTAAAATGTTCGATGGATATTATATTTCATCGTGATATCATTGGCATCCCTATGCCACAGATACTTATCAGTTCTCGGATTCTTCTCCAGGGTGTACACTTAATAAAATTACCTACAAGGAGGTGGTGGTACCTACCTTACCTAAGTATAATAATATTATTATTACCGCTGTATACGAATTTGCGGATATTTAGTAAACTAACCTAATATTGCTAGCAGAACCCACGCCACTGGTGAATAGTAATACCTGAAATTGAAAAAGTAAAATTAATATTTTTTCATACATACAGAAAAGTAATATAACTTTTCGTAGACATAATGCCCCCGCCACACGCTTGTCAGCCACCACAAGCTTTTTTTAAATGAATCTGATGGGTTTATCGAAATATACCCAAATACACCTTTGTATACTTCACAGTAAGCTTGAAAAGTTTGTGTCATGAAGTGGAGTAGATCGGCATCGGGGATCGAACCCGCGTTCACTGGATTAACAGTCGAGCGTGCCACCAATTGATGTTCATGAGTAAAGTATCCGACCGTGTTGACGCCTTTTTACTCGTGAACACCATTGCATTGGCTCGAATTTTACGAAATTTATTGAGATATTTTTAATAAAAGATTTAGACTTGGGTATACATAAACCAAAGTACTTTCCTGTACTTACATTTCATGGTAGTAAGCTAAAAGCTTGTGTCGTGATGTGCGCAATACATAGTTAACACCGGGATTCGAATCTGGTACCTTTATATTGGAAGTCCGTCTTCCAACAAACTGCGCCAAAAGTTTCGTTTAGACGAGCAACTATTGAAAGTATGAAATAATGCCGAAATATTGGTACATGGTTGGCGCAGTTGGTTGAGGCGGTAGGTAGTCTCGCAAGCGAGAGGTGCCAGGTACTAACCCCGGCGGTGGCGTTGTATTCCACACTTTGTGATCCAGGCTTTTAGCCTAGTGCAAGGTGTGCAGGAAAGTATTTGGGTTTATGTATGCAAGCCCAGAACCTTTGAAAAAAAAATGTCCGCATACTATCGTAGGAGTAATATGCCCAATCCCATCAACTTTAACCTAGGAAGGAGAACCCTAAGAAATTTCCATACAATACACAGAGATAATATTCTATTTATTGAATAAAGAACATCAGCTTCCAGCTAAACCACAGCCTAATTCCATATGAAATGCAACATGCAGCTCACCTACGTTAGGTGCCCAAATATCTCCGCCCAGACTGGGTGAGTTGCGTGTTGCATTTCATATGGAATTAGGCTGTGGTGGTGGTGCTGGCTAGCTGTTTTTATTCAATAAATATAATTTTATCTCTGTTTTTGTATGGAAATTTATTAGGGCTCTCCTTCCTAGGTTAAAGTTGGTGGAATTGGGCAATAGAGTTCTATTAGCAAAACCTTAAAATTGCCGACATTAAGTCTACAAATAGGTGATATTATTATTGTGACACGTGTGACACAATTTTAAAGTGTCTGTAACCATATCGATATTATATTATATAGGTAGATATTGTTGAAACAAATTGACACGAAGTTAACAGAAATGCGTCCCGCAGGTCTCATAAGGAATCAATCATTGCGTGGCACAGTAGGCCTCAGGGTGACATCACAACTCAGAACACACTGTAGTAAGTGTAATGTTGTAGTACATACCACGATGTACTTAACTCATATATGTTTATTATTATTGACCAACTATGACGTCACGGTCATTTCAAAATCAGATGCCGAAAAATATGTGAAATTTAGTACGTAAGTTATATAGATAGATAGATTTATTTATTAGTGTATATTCTTACACATAATATACTTTATATAGTGTACATATAAAAAAACATAGTTAAGCATTTCAATTCAAGATATTATCAATATGTGAACAGCTCATCTGTGTTTAATAGCATGACCCCCCCATGGGTGAACTAGAGCTGATTGCCTTGTATTTCACCACACGGTATAAAATCATTAAACAGAAATTTAAGAGTGTGCATACCGACATTTCAAAAATCTTATATAGATTTCTCAAAAAAAATATTCAAAAACACCTCTGACCTTTTTTCCGAAAGACGGAAACTCGTTTCCCGAAAGTCGCGGAGTAAATTTTTTTTTGTACTGATAATATGCGTTAAAATTTAGGAAATAACCGTAAAAGTTTTTTGATAGACGCAAAATTAACCCCAAAAAATGGTCAAACGCTATTTTTACCATTTTATCATGCGATTGTCACGCGATTTTAAACCTTAATGCCGTGGGAAAAGACTGTGACGTCATTCTTGGTGCCATGCCCTTAATATCCATATAAATAAGCACTAAGCAATCCTCAATTCAACAATGTTAGGTATTCAAATAAACAAAATTATAAAATCAAAAATTCTAATAATAATAACAAAACCCAAAGGTCCTAGAATTGTAGAACATAAATGGAACGTATATTTAATTGATTGAAGCTATTTTGTGCTGTGTAACACCGAACCAATGTGGCAGTATAACTAGTAAAATCTGATATAAACTGATCGATACATTATTAAGAGTATTATCTGGTTTCCAGACATAATACTAATCCATTCAATCCAATACAATCATTCAAAGATTATGGGGAAAAATGTAATAACAGACTTTTTAACGAGATCGACATTATTTCAGGAAATTAAAAAAAAAAAATGGTACTTACCTAATTTTCATATATGATGATATGCATTGATTCATTGAGTACCTAAGTATATACAGTGTAGATGTTTAGAACAATCCTTAAAAATGTATATCAGTAAGTATGTAAATAGAGTATTTTTTAACTTATTAATTAATTAAAATACTTAAGAGTATGCATACCGACATTTCAAAAATTTCTAAAAACGGGAGACCTTCTATCTCGACAACCGTTACTAAATATACTTTGAAACCTAATAGGGTAGATGCATTAAACCTTTATCTAGGGAATAACTATAAAAGATTTTTTATATCTTGTATAGATTTCTCAAAAAAAGATTTAAAAACACCTCTGCTCTTTTTTTCGAAAGACGGAAACTCGTTTCCCGAAAGTCGCGGATATGTATTTTTTTTAAATTGATAATATGCAAAAATCTAGGGAATAACCGTAAAAAAATTTTGTTAGACGCAAAACTAACCCCAAAAAATGTAAAAAAAAATGCTATTTTTACCATTTTATCATGCGATTGTCACGCGATTTTGAACCTTTATCCCGTGGGAAAAGACTGTGACGTCATTCTTGGTGCCAAGCCCTTCAGGTGCGCTTACACGATCAATTTTTCGAGCACTTATAGCGGCAACTCGTACAAATCTTATTGATTAACATTTTTTCGCAATATATAGCAATTAATTCGGAAATATTTAATGCAAGACAACCATTTTGCGTGCAAACGAGTAAGATCATGATGTCGGCGACATGAATTGCCAAATATCCAATCGGTTTGCCCATTTTAATATTCAATTATTCTTTTTCGCGTTTGCACGCAATATCTTTGTCCCGCTTTAAATAATATTGTCGAAATAATTGCGAAATAATATGTATGATATGATTTGCACGAATTTCCGCAATTATTGCTCGTAAAATATAGCTCGTGTCGAAATGCAACGTTCATTTTTATTTATTTTATTTATTTATTTTATTTTCTAGAGCACAGACAGTCTTACAAAAATCATATATACAGTATAACATTAACAACAAGTGGACCAGTAAAGGCTAAAAACTTACCAATTTACATATATTTGACATGCATGCAAGAACAATAGTTGGTAAATAAGATGGCGACCTCAGTAAAGTTGTACAAAACAGTATAATTTCAACATGAATTATTTTTGATTGTACAAATTATTATTCTTCTAAAGCGTTGGATTTTTTCTACAGCCGTAGTAAATACATTGAAGTATTCCCACAACAGTATAGAAGAATTAAGGATGAACATTGTCGGGCTTACGACCGACCTCGGCTGGCTTAAGTGATAACTTTACACTCGAGAAACATTCGCCATTTCAGTTCACCCCGGCTGGGATTCGAACCCATACCTTCGTCTCGCTTAGTAAGGATCATATCCACTACACCACGAAGAGCGACGGCTGTGTTGTCGAATTTCATGTACATTAAGTACCCATGTATTGTTGCATTTCTTACTGTTGAAGGGAGATCACTTAAGCCAGCCGAGGTCGGTCGTAAGCCCGACAATGTTCATCCTTAATTCTTCTATACTGTTGTGGGAATACTTCAAAGTATAATTTAATTTTTGAGCGTTAGGACGTTTTCTCGAAACGTCTCCCACAATTATGAACTATCATTCGGTATTAATTCAGAATGTTTTATCTCCATATTTCAGTCTTTTGTGCATTGGTTAATTATCCGCGACGTCTACCGACGCCCACCTCGCATAACACCCTATCTCAATGCTATTAAGATTAACTATTATATTATACCGACCCAATACATTATACCAGAATCTAATATATTACATACATAGTAGGTGACTATTATTGGAAAATTTATTACTGAAATATGTAGGTAGAGTATCTTCGATTTCAGTAAATTTGTACTTCGGTGGATGCAGAGATGTAAAAACATTGAATATGTCTGCCTTTTTGTGTTGCTAAATCAATTTGAGTACATTCATGAGGTTCTGGGCTCAACTTTCAGTGCTGACGATGTATTTTGCACTTCGAAACAAAAGCTTTTAGTTTATTGTAGAGAATCCAGGAAAGTATTTGGGTTTATGTGCTTAAGCGTAGATCCTTTTTTTTAAATAAGTAAACATTTTGACGTTTGACTGGTATTTTTTATCTGGTTGCTGTTGGATCCTGGTTATAGAATAAGTACCCTCACTCTTTTATTATGTTTTTCGAGTGTCCTGCAAAAGACAGGTCCTCGTACCTAACACAAAATATATGTAAGTACTAAAAAATCATTTCACAACTTTTTCAGCAACGAAGTACGCCACTCATTCTGAATGTCATACAAAAGAGTATATAGGTAGTTGGCACAGTCGTTGAAGCACGGGTATCCCAAGCGGGAGATATCGGCGAGTTCGAATCCTCTATTTGGGTTCATGTATTCGTCGAATGTGGATACCTATTTGGGTTCGTGAACACAAACCCAAATAATTATTTTAGTTGTAATTAATTGTTTTTTTAAAAAGAAAAAACTATGTCTACTTAGGCCGAAACGCGTAACTCATAATTAAATTAAATCATTCGAAAACTCTAAGTTTTTTATTTTTTCAAAACACAATTACAGTTAAAATTGAGTTTTACAGAACCAACTCTCAAACATTATACCTACCTAGATGTGTATAAAATTATTTTAGTACCAATTAAAATTTTTAGTTTGTCCACCCCTGACACGACTGCACAGGGCTGCTGCAAGGCTTTTGAGCGGAACATACCGTAATGTAAAATTGTCAACCATGAACCTACTTCACTTATTAACCAAGTAGGGTTCGTATTGAATAATTACCCTGAATATTTGCACTCAATTTTGTGCTTTAAACACGTCTGAATAGGGTTTATTTTCCCATGCAACAAACCCTTTAACATAAGACTTTTTTCATATTTTGTCAAGTGTCGATATGTGGTTGCCGGTTTCGATAAATCAATGTGTCCATTATCAGAACATTTCACAGTTAACATTATATTTTATAACAGTCGAGTGTTAGGTATTTGTTTCAAAATTAAAACAAAAAATACAAATTAGTTAATATTTCTCCAAAATTTAACAAACTACCTATTTACACTAGCGGATCCAGGGGGTGGGCTAGGGGGCTGGGCCCCCCCTAAAACCATGAGTGACAGTACTTTATATACAACAAATCTAGGGGTTTTAGCCCCTTAGCCCCCCCAAAACGTTGAGTGACGGTACTTTTTATAATGTGACGACATTCAGCCCCCCCCCCCCCCAAAATTGAATCCTGGATCCGCCACTGCCTATTTACTATCACGGCGTTTCCATAATGCGAGGTACCCTGGGACTGATGTGCTGGTGTGCTGGATTAGTAGAGTATCATGAGTGGTATCTAAATGGTAACTGAATGGTAAATTAATGGTAACTGAGTGGAAACAGAGTGGTTTCTGTGGTACGTTATGGAAAATCCATGATTTGACTGCAATTAGAAAGCAAAGTAGGTACCTACCTATTTTTTATATTGCCCTAAGTGGTAAATTCCTTGCCTGATATGAATAACGCTTCTTCTTGTTCTATATCATTGATCTGTTTGTGAACGGATGTGGAACGTGAAATGAATGATGCAATGATACAATTCAGAAATTCTAGATAAGTAGGTGCCTATCTACATACGGCTTTTAATGCAAATGTACATCAGTCGCTATTTACCTCTCATAAAGCTGTGTGACAAATGTTTGTAATGTATAAATTAGATGATAACCCGTCATAAATGCCGGTTTGTAAGTATGAATTAAAGCGTGCAATAAAGTATTCTAACAATGTTGTATGATGACCCGGCACCGGGTCCCCTTTGTTAGGAGAAGAGTGAAGCATTTTCATAACAAATTACATTAGTCAACATTTTACTGCATACTTGGGTACGTACCCGGCACTAATACTTGTGCTTACTTTGTAGTCGCCGGGGACACAATGTATGGTAAATATTTGCATATTAAAGACGAGTTGTTTTCTCCAATTCACCGAGTAAAATTTCACCGAATTTATAATGATAAGTCACACGTGGAGTTTGTTAGCCATTCTTAGTAGGTATCATTTTCTTCTCCTTCTTTCTCAGTCGTTTTAATTACAATGCTGGACATAGACTTCCTCTCTGACTTTCGACAGATCCCTATCCTGGGCATGCTGCATCCACTTGGTTCCTGCGATTCGCCTCACATCGTCAGACCATCTTGCCTGTGGGCTTCCTATACTCCTTTTGCTTGTACTAGTTTTTTTTTTGTTTCTTGTGCAAATTCAATTTAAAATATATATTATAAATCACTCGCTTTCGGGTGGATTGCCTTTAAAAAAACAAAACACAGAGTGCAACTTGTAAATTAATGTGATTTGTCTCTATTGTGGTGATAAAAAAAATGTTTTCGGTGGGGAGATAGTAGGAGAAGCTTTTTTAAAATATTTTCTTGCAATAAATATAGTTGACAGAGATCGCACCACTGCGATAAACTCGCCCTAGAGAAAAAATGTTATGATTTTTTATTCGTAATAATGTTAACATATCTCTGTGTCTTGTTCACCAAAAGTGTAAGTACCTATAATGCTTCAATAAATAAATATATTTTTGCACATTTAGATATAAGTTTACTTTAAGTTTAAATAAATAAAAAAATAAAAAAAATAAGTCGATATCGGGGATCAAATTCACGCGTTCACCCAATTAACAGTCGATAAGCGTGTAACTCAAAATGTGGAAAAAACATAAATTTAGGCATCATTAAAACATTAATTTTCTAACATACCTATCAAGGAAAAGAACTGAGAAATTTGTTAGTTGTGAGATACTTGCCACATGTTAGTTTCGTTAGTAAGATTATGCTAAAAAAATGACTAATTATGAGAACCTATCATAACTGCTATGAATAGGTATCTAGTACATCTTTTTCGATGAATTCGGGCGGTAAAACCATTTCATCGCCATCTTACCGTCCAGAACGATTACAATGTGAAGAGACTTGAAGTACGTCCACATAGAAATAAACACATAATGCAAATAGCTCGTATAATAATGGCTAAGTACCTACTCAAAGTAGTTAAATAGTACCACGTACCTAGGTACCCACTTAGGTATAATAAAATATTGTAATATTGTGTAGAACTTTACTGCGCTCTTCAACTTAAATGACGGAACGCTAGCGTTACGTTAGGAACAGAAATGACATTATAATAATATTTTTATAATATTTTTTATAAATTTGCCATGTGGTGACGGATTAGTGCAATTTTTTGTAAAAGACAGAAAGCGCATGCTCAGACTTGCTGCGCGGTGATCAGCCATCGCTAACCATCTAATAAGTCCACTAGTATTCAATGTTCATCGTGCAACTTTATACGGTTTCAAAGTTGGTACATCCTTTTTTTTAAACAGAGAGATTTTTTTCTATATATGTACATATATTTTTATTATTTTTTTTTTTGAAAATGTATCTGGACTTATTGAAATAATGCCAAATAATCTTTGTACACTTCACAGAAAGCTTGAAAGCTTGTGTTGTGAAGTGGAGTAAGTCGGGGATTGAACTCGCGCCCACTGGATTAACAGTCGACCGCGTTACCTACATAACCCTGCATTATGTAGCAATTTTTTTATTTCTGCCTGAGAAAATCAGATTACCCAGAAGTATTTTTTTTATAAAAAGAAGGTGGAGAGACAACCCCTAGTAAAAGACTCTTTCTTAACAATATTACTAGTAAAAAATAATCCAATAATGTAGTTCATCTAGGATTATGTATGGATTATTATAAAAAGATATAAGTAAATAGTGAATGATTTATATACTCATAATTCATGAGTCCATGTATTATTTTTTATGTGGCTTATTATGCTATGACGGCACCATTTCAAAATGTTTTAACTAGCAAGTAATAATTTTAATAATAGCCGGACCATTTTTGGCGATGTAATGCAATTCTAACTGCACAATGCAGATAAATCCAGTTATACCTAATAAGTACCTGTAAATTCAGAGAGAAAAAAATACAGATTTTTTGGTAGGTCCTACCATGGGCGTCGCCAAGGGGGGGCAGCTGCCTCCCCCCTAGATTTTGGAATAGGTACGTATTTTTTCACACAAAATGATAAAACCTCACATTTTTTCATCATATCATAATTTTTCTAAAATTTGTGTGAAAATCCATATGTTTCATAAAAAAATTGCCTGCAGCGCTATTTTATAATAATAATTTTTCATACATATTATTGTGAGTATAACATACATTTTCAAATAAACAAACCACATCACGATCTTCTTCACAAAAAAAAATCGCCTGCTATTTACATGTTTTTTATGCTGTATCATTTTTTGTGCCCCCCCCCCCCCCCCCACCGCCCTAGCCCAGAGGCTGGCACAATACTACTAATATGGCACAATAATTTAATATATAAAAAGTGAGCTAAAACGTTTTACTGAGAAGCCATCGATGTGTAGATAATACTAAGAAGTCCTTTGATCATATTCTTTATAGAAGCCTATGAAAATAATTCTAATCATTTCTTAATAATACATAGTAGGATAATATACCTACCTGTATTACTTACCTATTATGTGTTATCAAATAGGATGTAGCATAAAAAATGGTAGGATTACTAGAAAATACAAATCTCGGGTCATCTTATTCTATAAATAATAGCTTTTGTAAGTCCAGGTTTGGTCCGGTTTTTTAGGCCCAAGCAGCCCTGAATTGGTGAAACTTGTATATTATTCTATGTTACCGGATTTTTTTTAAAGGATCTGGTCTTGCGTACTCAAACCCAAACACATCGCAAAGTGTGGAATACATCGCCAGCGCCGGGGTTTGAACCTGGCACCTCCCGCTTGAGAGACTGCCGCCTCAACCAACTGCGTCAACCATGTCTTCTTCTTCTTCTTGCAGGTATAAGGATGATCACGATAAGGTTACATAATTGAATACATAAATCAAATTCAGACTGGCCTAGACCACTCGCGTAAGAGTGGATAAACTTAAACGATTGAAACACATTGAAGAATTTTGATAAAAAATCGACGTGTCGTAAATTGAATTTATATATACTGAGTTACCTACCTATTTACTTGTATATTATATATTATTATTCTGTATGTATGTATGTATATATTGTATAAGTTGTATATCATCATCCCCCCCTTGACTTCAACATATTGTGATGTACGATGTTGATTAACCCGTCTAATTTGACAGGAAACATTCACAATAAATCTGCTATTAATATTACATTATTTATTGACGTATTTAGATGCGACTTAATTTGTAGCAGGTAACCTTTATTTTTGTAATATTATAATATATACGTGAATTTTCAGTTGTAGATTTGTCCCGCACTTTTTTTAAACTTTTTCATGTGTCATACAAGATTGAGACGTTCATCGTTAAACTTTTCCGGCAATGGCGTTCGCCTATTCCGAATGTTTTAATCCTAAAAGTTTGCGCAAAAAATGTTATGTGTGTGTTTTTTACGCAAAAAAAGCTGCAATCTGTTGGGTTTGTAAGAGTACCTACCGTAGACTCATGTGTTCACATCAAACCGTCAGTGAATTGTAATATTATCATTACCATAATTATGAGTAAGCACCCCCATATCAGTTGTGGCTTACTAGGGCGAAATTATCGCTATACAGCGCATAATATCTTCCTCTATATCTATCTATCTATATCCTCACGCCGCGTCCCTTGTAGGGTAAGCAGAGAGGACAGAGCGCCAGACACCCCTATCCTTACACAAACTCCTAGCCTTCGTCACATCCACTCAATTTGTCATAGACGCTCTCCGATTCCTTTTACTGACGTGATCGGACCAGTTCAGTCTCGGACGGCCGCGTTTCCTCCCTCTCTTTAGCTTACCAAAATGAAAGAGTAAACAAGACAAGAATAATAAAAAAAAGAAAAATTTAAATTTGGACATTGATAAAACAGAGACAAACGACATATAAAAAAATATGTCACATGAGAAAGCAAAAATAATAATAAAAAAAAGAAATAATAAATAGTATTGGTCAGGAGAAAAAAGAAGTGAAGTAATGATACTAAAGAAATAGTTACAAATATTCACAAAAATCTGCGTTATTCTGTGACACGAATGACAATTTATAAGTCGGTCTGGTGATGGGAAAATGGATGGAAAAAACTCTCAAGACCTCAGGATGATTTCCCATAGGAGAATCATAACTCCAGGTCTCCTGCAAGTAATAGTGTTGTTGCTATGTATTCAGATGCTAGATGCTGGCAGTGCTGGTGCCAGTACAAGGATTCTAGATTCTACCATACAAAGTGGTATAACACAATATTGCACTCAATTCTATTAGAGAGATGCCAAGTGTGCGACGATGGTTTTATAAAAAAACATCTATTTTATGGGAATGTACATATATTGTAAGTTATCTTTGTTGTATAATTTTTGTGTCTTACCGACCTAAAACTAGTAAATTGTAATTAGTTTTGCCAGGGCAATAAAATCCATCCATTAGTTAAATTTCATTTTCACTAGTCAAAACCCGTTGCTTTGATTTTTGTTTAGTTGAAAAAACTAATATTTTTTTCAGTTAAAACATATGTCAGTTAAAATTAGGTTTCCACCGCACAAAAGAAGACTTGTTTCAACCAAATTTATTTATTTATTTATTTAAAAAAAAAAATAGATAAAACAACTGGAACAACGGGTTTTCACAAATAAGCTAAAGAGAGCGTGGGAAAATATTTTGGATCAAAATCAAAATCGAAAAAATGGAAAAATCAAATGGGAACATTTGGCAGTTTTTCGCCGCCCCGCGAGTTTGATCTAGCAGAAATGTATCTCTTTTAGGCGGAGTATGCCAGTAGTACTCAAGGTCAAGCAAGTATGTAGGTAATTTTATTTTTTTATATTTCGTCTGGTTCGTGAGAAAAGTTTTCTGTCCAAACCAGTCCGGGGGCAAGAACTGTTGGCCACGCCTGTGTGAGTTGAGAATCTAGTTTATTTTATTTTATTTTAAAAACCATACAGTCAACACAACAAATACATACAAAAAAAACATCACCATTTCATAGGCCAGCGAAGGTTCTGCGAATTACCCATAAATACAAAAAGACAATCTAGAAGTGAATTAAGTAATGAAAATGAAAGTAAAACCAAGCAAAATATTCGTGGTATATTCTTCTTCTTCTCAGTCCAGAAGCGTCCACTCCTGGACGTAGGCCTCCTCCAAGCCTCTACACTCTTGTCTATCCTGCGCCCTCCGCATCCATGTTCCACCTGCAAATTTGACGATGTCATCTCTCCAGCGGTATATTATCGATGGTAATATTGCACTCCCTAGCAATGTTGGTTGGCAGAAACACGTTGTTATGTTTCTCATTGTGTAAGTGCACATCGATGTTTATTATTATCTACAGGGTGTGATGTATGTTGGGATGGGAGGCGGGAGCACCATAATATTTATTTTTGGTCTCATATTTCCAAGGACCTTTGATAGGGAAGCAATCCACAATGGATGAAGGTTGATAGGAAATAAAGTGCCCACTACTGAACTAGATATCTACATTCTGCGACCTATATCCCAATTCCCAATAAATTTCAAGGTGGTCGGTAGCCTGGTTGGTAACGCGCTCGACTGTTAATCCAGTGGGCGCGGGTTCAATCCCCGACCTACTCCACTTCACAACACAAGCTTTTAAGCTTTCTGTGAAGTGTACAAAGATCTATTTGGGTTTATTTCGATAAACCCAGATTCATTAAAAAAATATTTAGAAAAATGGGGTCACCAGTAATGGCTCATTGTTAGTTCACGGAACAGTTTATTGCTAGGTATCTAATCATCCGTAGGTCCCATTTAAGGCACTTGGAATCGTCAGGTTTACATATTGAACAAACATCATAAAATAACATGTGATACATCAAAAAACAACTGTGTGGCTTATGCGGCAGGCGGCTAAACGGCATAAAATAAACTTGTGTCTCACACCAGTGATATCTTGACGCTCCTTCAATCCTTTTGGTTATCAATCACAACGCCTTAGATTTCAAGGGATAACATTTTTTGGAAATCCACTGTTTGTGAACTGCATGTTTGCGTTTTCACTGTTGCTATTACAACGAGAATGCTTTTTTTTAGAGAAAGCACTTTAAACAGATCTGTCTAATTTAAGCGGGCACCTAAAGAACACCAGAACCAATCAGGGCTTGAAAGTAAGTCTTCTAGGTTGCGTACGTTTAAACTTCACTTGAAATCTGAGGCGTTGTGATTGGTCAGATGTCAACCAATATGATCGAAGGAGTGTCAAGATATCACTGGTTCGAGACGCATGTTAAAATAATACGATCAGTAAGCAAGTGTGGGTTATTTCAATGCAGGTCTCGATGTAAATTGTCCAGAACTACATTACGTCAATAACAACAGAATTTAAATTTCCGTAAACTGGGACAGGAAGAGTTTATTTGTTTATTTATTTACACTTTTGGAGAACAAGATAGGAGAATATGTTAAGATTACAAATAAATCATAACGTTTTGTTAGTATTATCATAGTATTAGAATGATTTAAGTATGAGTACGCGTTGTAGGTACTATTTTAATTTTAGGTTGTTGCAAAAAACAATGTTTTTTTACTGGTGGTTGACGAAAATGGCAGCTGCAGATTCCGTGAAGAGGAAGAAGAAACTTTTCATAACCTTCTAACGGATTGTCCGATGCTTTAAGATACGACATCCCCCAGGACTCGATCTATCCTGGGCAGCGTGGAAAACCCTCAACAGGACCAGATCTGGCGTCGGCCGTACTAGGAGTCACCTTCAGAGATGGGGAATACTCAAGGATGCGACGTGCGACTGCGGGCATCTGCAGGACACTGAGCACCTCCTGGCCTGCCCAATGGTTTCTAGGCGGTGCACATGGGAGAGTCTCGCAGATCGCACCTCCTTGGACGATGACACAAGAGAAGTTGTGGCTTTCTGGGAGCAGATGGGGATATAGAGTGCCTACCGACACGATAAGAAGAAGAAGATACACAAGGATGAGAATTTTTGGCAGGCAGGAGACGAAGGGAAAATAAATATGTTTTACGTATTTTTTTAAGGAGATCTTTACAGGTATTAATTTCGGGATAACAGGTAGACATAAATATCTAGGTACCTAGAAGCGGAATTAATAAAAAAAATCTCAAAAAAACGTCTAGGAGCTATTCTCAGAATGTCTTTTATCATGGGTATTAGGTGAAACCAATCTAAACACTCTTCTTTTTGGTTTGAAATTTATAATAATCATGAAAAAAAAATCCCAGAAAATTGGTAACTACCTACTTAGGCAAAATATAACATGAAAAACATATTATATTTTTAAATGTCACATACTCAATAGGAATCGTATTCTTCAGATCCTTCGCCACTACATTTAAAATTTCAGCACAAGCGTGAACGTGACCTGATGCGTACACTTCAAGCCGTACGTGGCCCGCGGCATACACTTCAAAGTTATGTGAACGTGACCCGCGGCGTAAACTTCAAATGTCAATGTGAACATGTTCCACTGCGTAGTGTGTAAATTTCAACGTCAATTTGAAAGTGGCCCTCTGCGTACCTTCGTAAACTTAAACATGAACGTGGCCCACTGTGTACAGTACACTTTATTTTATTGACCTTAGATCTCGACAACCGTTACTAAATATGCTTTGGAAAAAATAGAGTAGGTGGATTAAACCTTTATCTAGGGAAGAACCGTAAAAGTGTTTTGTTTTAAGCGAAATTAACCCATCAAAATGAAAAAAAAAACGCTATTTTTACCATTTTATCATGCGATTTTGAACCTTAATGCCGTGGGAAATCCCCGTGACGTCATAGTTTTCTTGGGAGCTTTAACATGGATGTGGACGTGGCCCGCTGCGTACACTTCAATGTAAACATTGTGTATAAAATAATATTTACATATATTGATACACAGTATGAATAGAAAACAGCGTAATGAATATTGCATGAGAAGATCAAAGAGTGTTTGGCCAGGATTCCTCCCATAAATCTTCTCAAGTCCAATATTTCTTCACCTACTTTATTCCTGTCTGCCCCTTAGTCTTCCAACAGCTCCTACCAGACACTCTGGGGAACCGTGTAACGTACAAGAGCCATACTACCAGAGAAACCTGGAAGAATTATAAATGTAAAAATGAAAAGGCTATATATTTTGTTTTAAAATCGACATTCTTCTTCTTCTCTTTTTTCTATGTGTTCTGTTGGGTCCCCCCGACGATGACGACCACTTGGGAGAACGCCTCTCTGTCCTGGGCAGTGCGAAACAGCTCCTCCACAGTCCTGATTTCCATCCACTGCCGAATGTTTCGAAGCCTGGATAGCTGCTTCCTTCCGACCCCTTTACAGCCTTTCGTAGCGAGCTGGAGAATGGAGTATTTTTTCTCCTCTAAGGACATGGTCAAAATATGATGTTTTACGGAGCTTTATTGTGTTGGACAATTGTCTATTAGTATTATTGCCCTACGTAATACCTACTTCAGTTTTGGTTAACATGTCGGTCAATCGACATTAATGACTTTAAATTACGCGACTAGTATTCGAGGATTTTCACCCTCATCATCAGGTGTTTGACAATAAAGTTAATAGAAATATAGAGACAGTGAGTATTCATGAATTATACATGTTGCTTTACAGACTAAATACTACACAATAATTGGTCCGTTTCTTTAACTTTTTGAACGAGTGTTTTTAAATCTATTTTTTCTGTTATAAAATTGAAAAAAGAACGTCTCACAAAATTACTAGACGAGGAAATTGCGTTTATCCTCATTATTTTTTGCCAAGTTCCTCGTGTCGTACTGTGCGTTTGATTTACACGGAATATTTATTTGCTAATTATAATATTTATCTAACTGTTTCTCAGTTGTATAAATATTTGAGAAACACTTTTTTCTGCTAATATAAACAAAACAAAACCATACCAAGAAATGTATTGAGGTCGTACATACAAAGACTATTTACGATGAGAACATTAGGAGACGACACAGTTTTCACTGTGGCGTTATTCTAAAAAAACCTTGATGATTCTTTGATCCTAAGATCCGGCCACTCGAAAATGATCTCTCTATTGTTTCATGGAAATGTGATTTAAATCATACTTTACACATAGGGTCATACTTCGCACTAGGGTTGCCTATTAAAATCTTGCAGCGTCCTCATTTGACCCGCCGGAAAATCCCTCTACGCGGTTTTCTGATTTTTTTAGGAATATGGTACAAGATAGGAGAAAGTGGTCAATGACAAAAATAATCCTCACTTAATTGTCTGCAAAAATCTCGTACAATTTTTTTCGTAGGACTAGAAGTTAACGCGCAATGGCTGGTCAAAATTAGTATATATAAGTAAATCTTTATTGGTCGAAAAAAATATACATGTTGTCCAGGATCAGGCTTATGAGTTTATGATTTGTCAATCGTAAATGATCATCATCATCATAATCAATGGCGCTACAGCCCACTGTGAGCCTCGGCCTCATCCAGAATTCTTTGCCATTCTATTCGGTCCATCGCCCGCACCTTCCAGTTCGTCACTCCAATTGCCCTGAGGTCCCTCTCCACGCCATCCATCCATCTCAGCCTAGGTCTCCCCACATTTCGTCTCCCATCTGGTCGTGTGCTAAGAATCTTCGTCGGTATTTGGTTGTCCTCCATTCGCTAATCGTAAGTGATAGTATGTACAATGTACATAATCTGATTACGGCTGATAATACTAAGATGTTTAATGTGTTGGCAAGTCTTGCCTTCGCGTAAAAAAAAATGACTGAATGGTTAGACTAGAATTAGAAGAAGTGTTGTTTTTCGAATTTAAAAGTCAAGATTCAAATCTCAATGTTTGTTATTGGGTAAGTTTAAAGATAATTAATTATCCAATAATTATTTACGTTTTAAAACATTTCGTAAAAGGTCTATTTCAGTCATTTACCTGTGCGCAGTTTATAATTCCGAATGTTTATATTAAATTGCTACTGTCAATCTATAAAATACAGGTATTTAATAAGACGTCTAGAAAATCAGAAAATCTTCAAAAGATTTATTTATGACCTGTATTTTCGTTATATTTTGTTATTACAAACCTGTATTACGTCTCAATTAGAATGTTGGCGTTGGTCTGGTAGTTACAGAACAAATTTAATTCTGACCTGAGTGCTGATTTGAAAACTAAAATCCTGATTGGAACCATTATACAAAATATTTTCCTGGTTATCACGTTGTTTTTATCTGCATTTTTGCCTTTTTACTATTGTATTGTTTATATTCTACACACAATTTACTAGATATATGTACGTACGGCTTTCGAAATTTTTATGAAGCCTTCGTACTTGTGCACACGGTGTTGTTTTTATGTTGTTAAGAAACTGAATAGATGTCATCCATTGTTAAATTTACAATAGCTATACGAATTGTAAACTTAAATATCTTTAAATAGTTTTTGGACACTATAAAGGGTTATGCTTTATATGTATTTTCAATTAATTTAGTAATCAATAAACCTAATTATTTTTCCTTTAAAAAACGCAGACTACTGTGTTATTATTAATGCCGTCTTAACAGGATTTTAAATACCAGTTGGTTATAATTCTGAACTCTGAATACATAAACAATAACGAACAACTATGCAGGATAAACATTTTTGGGCTTACGACTGACCTCGGCTGGCTTAAGTTATCACTTTACACTCGAGAAACATAGGTTACAACTAATCTAAAATTTGATTCTCTGGACATTGTGAAGTTTGATGGAATTGTGCGGCTTGTCGATAACATGTGCGTAAATTACACTGTCATATGATTGGTAGGAATTGGCGTAAGGCCAACACTACAGCGTGTGTATAGGATTGAATAATATTATGATTTAGAATATAGTAGTATTTATTAATATGTAAGTAGAGCGCCCTCTGTAGGAAAATCTGTTTGCTAATGTCAATCAATGATAATTTATCATGTGGTGTCAGAGTAAATTCATTTTCTATCTATCTCAATACATTATGGTGACATTTCCAGGGTAGGCAAAGAGGTCTGAACGCATGCACTCGGTTTTATTTATAGCATACTAGTGTTTAAGTCCCTCAATGTCAGAAACGTACAGAAATTAAACTGTGTTCAGTATGCAATGGAAAAGCAAAGGTTGGGCGTCAGTCTTCAAGATACAATTAGAAATGGGGAGATCAGACGTCGAAAAAAAAATTGCCGACATTGCATAAACCCTGGGCCCACCTCTGAATAAGATTCATAAAAGCTTGGGTAAAAAGGTCGATATTAATGCGCATGAGCTACCCGGGGATATGGAGGGCCTTAAGCCCGCTTTTCCTTCAATCTCAGAAAGAACGACAAAGCTAAATTGGCAGTGAGCTGGATATGTGGCAAGACAGGACAGTGTCAGATGGACACCTCAAATTCTGAAAAAGAGGCCATGGGAGAACAAAAGAGGCGTAGGAAGACCACAGAAAAGGTAGACAGATGACATTTTCCAGCTTGCGTGTCGTAGATGGCAATAGATAGCCCAAGACAGAAGACAGTGGAAGAGTTTAGAAGAGACCTATGTCCAGCAGTGGAACCCAAGTGGCTAGCAGTAAGTAAGTTTTCACATACCTGCAAAAATAGGTGGCAATATTGACACGTTGCCAGACGCTCAGATTCTAGATGGACCAAAAAGATTCTCGAGTGGCAACCTAGAACAAGCAGCAAAAGGAGAGTCTGACGTGAGGCGAATCTCAGGAAGCAAGTGGATACAGGATGCTCAGGATAGGGATCTGTGGAAAGTCAAAGAGGAGGCCCATGTCCAGCATTGGAATTAAAACGGCAGAGAAAGCAGAAGAAGATTTAAAATAGGGTGATGGTATGAATGGGTGATTTGACTAGCGCGTACACCCGAAAAGCAATTACTATCTGCTTTGCAATCAATAATAGATGGAAATTACTAATTCAGTAGGTAGAGGTAAGTACTAGGTAGATGTAGGTAGGATAAGAACACACTAAAGCCCTGATTATCCGTCTTGAGTGCCACACAATGCGGGCTCAATTATCTGGAATATTGAATTGTATGCTACAAAGCCATAATGTATTAGATACATAGAGTACCTACCTATATATATAATGACATGTATTATGTTACATTGTCACATACTACTACGCTATCGGCAAACCTCTAAACACTTTGTTTTACACTTTAACTACCTTGTTATTCTGCAATTTTTTTATATTATGTTTCGTTTATTTACGAAATTTAACCATTGCATTTTTATAAGCCAACATCACCATATAGTCCAAGAGCCCGCTGCTTAATTTATGACGTATCTGTTTTTTGATCGAAATGTGGTATACCTAAATGATAGCTTACCAATAGAGTATTACATCGCACTAGGGTTGCCTATCAAAATCTTACCGCAACCCCCCCTGCCCCCCCCCGAAAAGGTCCCTCTTCGCGGTTTTTCGCATTTTATAGGAATATGGTAAGAGATAGGAGAAAGTAGTCAATGACAAAAATAATCCTTGCTAAATTCTCTACAAAAAATGTGAAGTCATTTTTTTCGTAGAACTAGCAGTTTCTCACATTCAACGTCAACACACTCAACTTCATCTTCTTTCAGTCCTTGTTCTCTCTTCTGATGGATATAGGCCTCTTCAAAATGTTTCCATTCTATTCTGTTACTCCCCATTCTCATTAATTTTCTACACATTTCTCCGACACCTCTTTTGTTTGCTAACAGTATTATCAAATCTTATCTCAGTGTAAAATTTATTATTAAATTTAATTTAAATAATACAAAATTAATTAGGTACTTAAAAATTATAAATTACGGGTTATATAGGTAATCCAATGAAAATTGCATCTGTTGTGTAATTTTCTATTTACATACTATTTATTTAAGTCTATGTAATGGTTGATTATTGTATTGTGTTGTACCGTTTCAATATTTTTATTTTGTAATTCAACAACCTATTTTACTACTTCACTGTATCTATGTATTTATATGATTTTTTTATTTAGTACTACATTCGCATATGCTACCCATTATGAGAAATTTTTGTTGTTTTTAATTAAATTGTGTGTGTTTTCAAAGGCTGTATGGCCGTTTATGTCATAATAAATAAACTTGAAAATTAATAGGTAATTATAATAATAATAATAGTAATATATTCTTCACATTAACCTACGTCGTACATTACGTTATTTAATGATCGTTAATGTTAAGGATGACTAGTCATTCTAAACTGTTACTGTTTCACACACATTACCTGTAACTTAACGCGTATGTGTAATGGCTATATCCCACGGAAGGTGAATCCTGCTTCGTCCGTAGATTCGCATGCCGTGGGAAGAAGTGAGTCCGTGAATCTACAGACTTTTTCATAGCGATTTGTATGGCGGTACGTAATATCGCAGACGTGCACGGATCGTGGGAAATAGGTTGCCTGTGAATCCGCGGACACGCCTTGATGAATCCAGATGAATCCGTCTAATCCATAGCGTTTGGATAACTTGCAATACAAGTGTTGAATCCAATATACATATACGTAGATATTTCTTTAGGAAACATCCCAAACAGACAGTTTTTTTCATTTTATTTCTTCTTCTCTATTTTGTGTGTGTGTGTGTGTGTGTGTGTGTGTGTGTGTGTGTGTGTGTGTGTGTGTGTGTGTGTGTGTGTGTGTGTGTGTGTGTGTGTGTGTGTGTGTGTGTGTGTGTGTGTGTGTGTGTGTGTGTGTGTGTGTGTGTGTGTGTGTGTGTGTGTGTGTGTGTGTGTGTGTGTGTGTGTGTGTGTGTGTGTGTGTGTGTGTGTGTGTGTGTGTGTGTGTGTGTGTGTGTGTGTGTGTGTGTGTGTGTGTGTGTGTGTGTGTGTGTGTGTGTGTGTGTGTGTGTGTGTGTGTGTGTGTGTGTGTGTGTGTGTGTGTGTGTGTGTGTGTGTGTGTGTGTGTGTGTGTGTGTGTGTGTGTGTGTGTGTGTGTGTGTGTGTGTGTGTGTGTGTGTGTGTGTGTGTGTGTGTGTGTGTGTGTGTGTGTGTGTGTGTGTGTGTGTGTGTGTGTGTGTGTGTGTGTGTGTGTGTGTGTGTGTGTGTGTGTGTGTGTGTGTGTGTGTGTGTGTGTGTGTGTGTGTGTGTGTGTGTGTGTGTGTGTGTGTGTGTGTGTGTGTGTGTGTGTGTGTGTAACTATTAAACGTAATACATATATATTCCATTTGTCGCCGTCCACAAGTTTTTTGTGTATATGAGTAAAAAGGCGTGTGGATGGAACGTTTATCTTGGCTCGTTTGCGTAACAGACCGTTGACGCCTTTTTACTCATGAACGCAAAAAACTCGTAGACGCTCGCAAGCGTGTGGCGGCGACATTAACTTTTACTTAAAGTATTATACCGAATCGGTAGGTATTACCTATATAATTGGCACCAGGAATGACGTCACAGTCTTTTCCCACGGCATTAAGGTTCAAAATCGCGTGACAATCGCATGATAAAATGGTAAAAATAGCGTTTTTTTTTTTTTTTTGAGGTTAATTTTGCGTGTATCAAAAAACTTTTACGGTTATTCCCTAGGTTTTAGTGCATATTATCAGTACAAAAAAAAATTTTACTCAACGACTTTCAGGAAACGAGTATCCGTCTTTCGGAAAAAAGATCAGAGGTGTTTTCCATTGTTTTTTGAGAATCTATACAAGATATAAAAAATCTTTTACGGTTATATAAAGGTGCAATGCATCTACCCTATTTTGTTCCAAAGCATAATTAATAACGGTTGTCGAGATAGAAGGTCTCCCGTTTTTAGAATTTTTTGAAATGTCGGTATGCATACTCTTAACATTACTTACTGTAAATTAATACTGATTCAAAAGTTATTCATAGGTACAAAAATACATAATACAAGAATATGATACTAAATTGATAACATGTAGCTACCTACATTAACTGAAAATAACGTGTTGTAATTTTTGCTAGTCGGGTAATTTGTATATTTTTGTAACAATTTTACAATAAAAATAATTATTATTCGATATATTTTCGGATATATATTCACTAACAACGAGGGTTGTCAACCGTACTAGAGTATAATAATAATATTGAAAGTGAGTTGCAAGAAATATATGGATCGCAAAATACTATATATTTTTTTTTTGGCAACAACTAAGAAAATATCAACCAAATCCGCTTCACTTGTAAAATTTAAACGTAGTTTAAGAATTATATCATTGCCTGCAGTTTTCGACTGACGAATGAGTGTGTAATTTACATTAATTTGAAAATTGAGAAAACCACACTTTTCTAGCAAATAAAAATATTATAAAATTCAAGCAGTTCATAAAATGACAGTTTTTATTTAAATAGATAAGTAGATATTTATTTATTTATTGCACATGGAACAGATACAGTCACAAAAACAAACATTGGCAGGTACATTAATACAAAAATATCAATACACAAGACCAATTACATCCGTTCACAATTAGCACACACGCAAAACAAATAGATTACATTACATAGTTAAAAATATATATCTTATATCTATAAAACATTTATGGTAGGGAAGGAGGAAGCATGGGAAGAGGAAGAAGAAGAGGAAGAAAGGAGGGGACAATGAAGGAAGCAACAAAAAAAGAGTTAAGAACTGATATCAAGAACAATAAGATAATGTGTATGTTTTCTTTTATTTTCATAAAATTATCGAATTACACCCTGATACATATTTGTAAACTTCATAACAAGCTTAAAAGCTTGTGTCGTGAAGTGGGGTATGTCGGCATCGAGGATCGAGCGCGTTAGCAACCAGGCTTCAAATAACTTTTTAAAATTACTTATTGATGCAGATGGAATAATCAGCTGAAAAAATGTTGACAACCCTACTTACATGTTTCAGCGCGTGTATACACAACGGTTTCCGAAGAAAAACCCATAGGAGTATTTACGATGATGTAGTATGAACCCCAAAAAACACAAAAACCCTTCAGAAATATGACGTACTTAATGTAGTTCTGGACAATTTACATCCAGACCTGCATTAAATTGTACCACAAATGTGTTATAGTTTTGTATTGTCTATGTGTTTATTGCTTTCATTCTTTTTTGTTGTGTTTATTGATTTATTGCATTTGATTTTGTGTTTGTAAACCTGACGATTCCAAGTGCCTTAAATATGGTCTACAGATGATTAAAAACCAATAAAAAATCCTCAAATAATAAAAGCTTAAACTTTTTAGTTGGATTTCAGTAGATGAATTATTTATAAAATGTTGAAATCATTGTCTATCCCATTTTAGATCCGCTTGCTTATTCGTATTTTTTAATCTATTCTAGTTCCTAATATAATTTACTCGAATACTAATCGATACAATTAATTTTATTTACAAAATTCAATTAAATTTGTGCTTTTATCCCTAAAAAAAATCCTGTGTGGCTTTTGTACGACTTTTGTGGGGTTTATTTATTTTGAGCAATATGCTTATGGGTTTCGTACTGTTACAATATACAACGAGAGTGAGGGAGACAGACATACCCGCATAATTCGAAAAATAAAATCAAAATAAATAATGTATAAATTTAGATTCCCCAGTTGCCATAGAGTGGGGAACATTATATTTTCTTATTATTTATTGAATTAATTTTTCTGGAATTTTGTTACATCGAATTATAAGTCCATGTGGTGCATTTTATCAGTATGATGCCAATCTTTCAAATGTCTCCCTTCAAAAATTATGTACCTAATCTATTAGTCTAAATAACACACGAATGATAAAGAAATTATAATTTTATTTAAAATGAAAAAAAGTTTAAGGTACCAATCATTATATTTTTCTAATACCACGGACCTGAAACAGCACAATTTTTGCACTGATACTGGGCCGGTATTCTTTTATTCTGATAATATCGACATTAATAATATTAAAAATAAATAAATAAATTATTTAATGGGTTCTCTAATTTCCAGTTATGGTAGACATTTTTTCCCGTACAAATAAAATATAATGTACACCCCGACACATAATGCGCCCGCTACACGCTCGCGAGTCACCGCGACCTTTTGGTGTTCATGAGTAAAAAGGGGTGCGGATGGATCGTTTATCTTGACATGTACGTAACCGACCGTTGACGCCTTTTTACTCATGAACACCAAAAGGTCGTGGTGACTCGCGAGCGTGTAGCGGGCCCATAACGGGACTGAAAGAGATTAGCAGCTAATTTGAGAAAAACCGGTGTTGAAAAATAACGCGTGATACAAGATACAAAAACTCCGTGTGACAAACTTTAAAAAATATCACCCACAAACAAGTTTAATTAATGCCGCAGGCAATGCTTTCTTTTATTTTTTTTTTACTAAATTACAATTAATATTGGTGTAAAGACAATAATTTATTCTCGTACCTGATCGATCTAATTTTTAAACACAAAAACAGAATTAGTATATATTCAACAGTATGACAGAGATAATTATTATTATCTATTTATTATATTATCTATTTATTTATTTATTGCTTCAACGGACTCAAGATATTTTCAAAATTTACAACGTTAAAGTTAAAAAGTTAAAAATATTAATACAATGAATTATTATATTATTATAAAAATAGGGAACTATTTCCCCATACCCCGTGCACGAAATCATCCATCCGGAAGGGATTAATCCAGATTCGCGTACGAATCCGGATTCACTTGTCGTGGGAAGGCACCCTAACATAATATGTTGGCAGGTAGTATAGGTACAGTATGTACCGCATTATCGCCTCATTATTGATTTTGTCGATTAAGCTTCCACTTAACACCTGACGAATGTATAATGATTCATTTCTATTACTGGATTACCACAATACCTATTGATTTAAAGGGAATCCATTGTACTTACCTCCTTAATATGTCTAACGAAATGTGAATGCCGCATTATTACTATTGCTAGAACATGAGTAACATCTAAAACTAAAGAAAAGTAGAATAATTTAATTTATATTAAGGCTCGCGACCTCACTATGACGTCACGGCATTAAGGTTTAAAATTGCATGAACAATCGCATGATAAAATGGTAAAAATGACATTTTCCCTTTTTTGGGGTTAATTTCGCTTCAATCAAAAAACTTTTACAGTCATCCCCTAGATTTTAAAGGCTTAGTACCAAGAATGTCGTCACAGTCATTTCCCACGGCAATAAGGTTCAAAATCGCATGATAAAATTGTAAAAATAGCGTTTTTTCAATTTTTTGGGGTTAATTTCGCTTCAATCAAAAATCTTTTACGGTTATTCCCTAGATAAAGGTTCAATGCATCTAACCTATTTTATTACAAAGAATATTTAGTAACGGTTGTCGAGATCTAAGGTCTCCAGTTTTTAGAAATTTTTGAAATGTAGGTATGCCTACATTGCCTACTCTTAACGGATTTTATTTTAATTATAAATATGTACTTTATTATAATTATAAGTAATTATTGAATTTCACCAGAAGCAAGCGCTGGAAAATATTAAAAACTAATTAAACTTTGTTTATTGGTATATTTATTTAGTATAATATTATATTATACTAAATATACTAAATAATATACTAAATATACTTGAGTGAAAGTTAATTCCTTCAGTCCAAATAATTGACTTGATTTAAACTTTTAATTTCAAGCGATTAACGAAACAGCAACTTCTTAATTAAACTTTAAATCAAAAACGTTTAATAAAATGTTACCTACCTAGGGAGGTACCTAATAATTAGGTCTCATAGGCGTCGTCAGCCTCGGAGCGGGGGGGGGGCAACAAAAGGTCTAAATTCAATGTTTCATTAAAAAATCTTAAAAAGCGCCGCAGGCGAATTTTTTTTGAGACATGGTGAAGAAGGTCGTGATATATGGGTTATATTTGGTGATCTGGGGGGGTACTTTGTAAGCTTTCTCGCCCTAAACACGCAGATAAAATGTTTTAGGAAAATGATCCTTATGGCGATATACATAAGGTCGTTTTTCGTGTGCATTTTATCTGCGTGTTTCGGGTGAGAAAAAAAAAGAAAAAAAAAAAAAAATGCCAGTACTGATTATTTGAAAATGTGTGTAATTTTTGTACCGTAATATGTATGATAAATATCTTTTATAAGAAAGTAATAAAAAATGGCGCCGCAGGAAATTTTTATTTAAGAAATAACTGGTTTTGAAAATTTTTCATGAAAATTTATGATATGGTGAAAAAGCGTGTGGTAATAAATGTGATTTTTTTGAGGTTTTATCATTTAGTATGAAAAAATACATACCTAGTCCGATCTCTAGGGGGGATAACTGCCCCCCCCCCCCCTTGCTCCCCCTGACGACACCCGTGTTAGGTCTGTGTATTTAAATAGATATTTTGTATATGATAAGTTGTATTATATTATAACTATATTATGTGGATATTAAACAATTGTAAGTTTGTGTTTATTGTTACAATATTGTTGTATACTTGGAGACATAATGTATAATAGTGGATTCACTGAAGCTGTATGTATTGATATAATATAGGTTCCTGCACACTGCACGTGTATACTTTGTAATATCTATAAGTGTCTACATATATAGTAAATAGTTGTGACGTATATTGTATGGAAGCCCTGTGTAATGCTAATGATATATACTAATGTTAATAATCATGACATAGTATGCACTAATTGTAAACACTCCTCTCTCTACTCAAGTATTTATTTACTTATTGAGAGAGAAGGACAACATTAAACTATGTAAATCTTGTACCTATCTGCGGAAAAATTACAACTGTTAAAAAAAAAAAAAAAAAAAAAAAAAAAAAAAAAAAAAAAAAAAAAAAAAAATCAATGAAACTCATTTTAAAGTCTTTAGTTGTGTAAGTACTTATATAAATATTATGTTCCATATAACTTTTTTTGGGTGTGTATATTGGGCTTTGGCAGGGCAGCTGGGTGTCCGGTAAGTTCGTCTAAAATCAATTTGACTAATTATCAATTCGTCAAAAATCAATTGGTCTAAAATCAATCGGTCTAAAATCAATTCGTCCAAGATCAGTTCGTCTAAAATCAACTCGTCTAAAATCAATTTGTCTAATTATCAATTCGTCTAATTATCAACTCGTCTAAAATCAATTCTTCAAAAATCGAGGAATTGATCGTTAGGCAAATTGTTTTTGGCCGAATTGATTTTAGACTAATAGATTTTAGACCAATTGGTTTTAGACGAACTTACCGTAAACCGGGCAGCTGCCCCCTCCTCCTAGAGATTAGAATAGGTAAGTATATATTTTTTCATACTAAATGATGAAACCTCACAATAAATCACATTATAACCACATGTTTTCTCATGATGTCATTAATTTTCATGAAAACCCATCAAAATACAATTATTTCATAAAAAAATTAGGCGCTATTATTTTGTTGTAAAAGAAATTTTTCATACATAGTGCAAAGTAAATAAACCAAACCACATCACGACCGTCCTCATAATGTCTCACAAAAAAATTCGCCTGCGGCGCTATTCACCCTTTTTTGATGCTGGGTAGATATATCAAATTATTAATTTTTTATTGCCCCCTTCTAGCTTCGAGGCTGGCGAAGCCTATGGTGTGTATTCTGTTCTACTATATTGTATCACCTCACGCCGCATGACTTACGGGGTAGGCAAAGAGAACAAATCGCCAGACCTTCATATCCTTACCAGTGGCGAAGGGTGGATTTCTGCAGAAGGGAAGCCGGGGCTTACATTTCTTATGGTATTACGTCCGATTAGACACTATTATACCTATCATTTTTTCCAAAAGGTAACTCGATAGGAATCGTGTTCTTAGGTAGCTTCGCGCCTGATCCTTACTTAGATAATATATATAATTCAATATAGTACCTTCAAACGGGGTTATTTAGCCTAAATTATTTTAAAAAAAAGGTATGTCAAATATGATTTTAATCGATAAACTAGTGCAATAGTTAGATACTTTGAAGTATATCAGGTACTTACAAAGTACATTTATTTTTCAGGTACCTGATAATTCAGGAACTTAATAATATTACAACAAAGTGGGTAGGTACAGAATTACATAATTTTATTATTATTATTATAAATTCAGAACGTCCCCTCCAGCGACGACTTGTAGCTTTTTCTGATCTTAGAGATTGTAATTTTACATCGAATCATCGAAAAAAATATCAATACAAATAGCGGGGCAGCTTTCAACGGTTTTAGCTAGGTAATCTCGTCAAAGTTGGTCTCATAAAATGACGTGGTGTTGAATGGCACTTACGACAGACGAAATCGTTGATGATATTTTCGCTTGAATCGTCCAAAAACAAAAAAAATGTTTCAGCTTGTTCAGCAAGTTCATATTTTTAAATCGAACTATACCTAATTATTAACACGTATTTTATTTAGTTCGTAGAATGGCCGTGGTATATACGCATTTTCGGTATTTTCTCTTCCTCAGGCAATGCACCCGAGCTCAAGTGACACACGAATAAAAATTATATATCATACAAATTCGTTTTAAAAAAAGGATCTGGGTTTGCATACTTACTTTACTTTACTTTTCGTGCGGCTTATAAGGCAGGTTTCTTCACCCAACGTGTATACACAAACCCAAATACTTCCTTGTGCACACATTGAACTAGGCTAAAAGCCTGTATCGCAAAGTGTGGAATATATCGCCAGCGCCGGGGTTTGAACCTGGCACCTCCCGCTCGAGAGACTGCTGCCTTAGCCGACTGCGCCAACCATGTATTCATTTAACACTAGACCAGGCCTATTCTGTCGATGTTTCGATTCGATGTCGAGTCGATGTTTTGAATTGAATGATCGTTCAGTTAATCGATGTTTTTAGGAAATACAGGGGCCCCCTTTACATCCCTTTCAGGTAAAACGTTTAATGTAAAATAAATTAACATTTTAACGATATTACTTTCATCATGTTACGACGGTTGGTTATATTTTTGCTTGAATGAACATCAACAAGACATCTCCAACTCATCCCCCCCCCATTAATCCCCCTTATCCCCCCATTAACTCCAACTCATCCCCCCCCCATTAATCCCCCTTATCCCCCCATTAACCCCCCCCCTTTCCACCGAAAAATCCACCTAAAGGTATGTTCAGAATAAGTAAAGATAAAGCACGCACATTTTTAAGAACACATGGTTAACCTAAATACAAAGTAACTAATACGCCAATATTGCCTGGTGGGAGAATTTGGAACTATACGCTATAACCGAACGTGTCGGTTAATTTAATAAGGAAATGTGAATATTTTGTTTCTTATCAGATTTATCGAATCATTTTTTTTCCTATGTGTATCTGCGGTTTTTATAAACATTGAAGAGCTTCTTTCACTCTACACCGTTCCCATGAAAATGAAGAAAATACGTTGTGGACTTCGAAAAATTGTTTTGGTCGAAATTACTGTCTCGTATTCAATTGAATCCAAGGGAAAAAAATAATTCTCTGCTGTTTTCACCTCCCTATGTTTTTCAATAGAACAATATGAAAGGGTGAATGTGACGACTTTATTAACCTAACTCAAACTAAGACTTGTTGCTATGTGTTCTAAAAAATGGGTACTTTTTCACTATTGTGGACCCACCCCGCAGCCGAGCAAAGAAGTTACAGAAAAAAATCAAAGAATCGTTGTCTGGGGCCATAGCAAAATGATGGGTGGATTAACTGTGATTTCTTACTATACAATTAAAAATGTTTCCATCCTCGGACAAGGACACTGAAGGAATGTATAAGTTAGGGGTGGGATTTGTCGGGGGGCTCCCTTCTGGCTAACCCTGAGGCCACCTCTTAAAAATATTTTGCCAAGAAGTGCGGGTAAAGAGGACGCTATATGCGCCTGTGCTATCCGGGGATGCGGATGGCCTTAAGCCGGTGGGAGTCCTTCAATGTTCGATTGCTGTCTGTCGTCTACTCATATAAAAGTATTGATCTTGAGATTTTCAAGATTTTTTTATACTTAACGATTGACTGGACGAACGGTGGTGTTGCGGAGACATTTTTGTAGAATAAGTAGAATACCTATTTAGTTTTAAGTTAGTTTTAAGTTAGAATAAGTATATAGCCAAAAATCAATTTGGATTAGGCACCACACCAATGATTTATGCTTTGTTATAATAATCTGTAATAAATAAAAAAATATATAAAAAAAAGAAAGGGTAACTTTTCGCTCATCTCGGCTGCGGGTGGACCGTAATATTGTAAGAGACCACCATAAAATATGTATTTTGACATAGTAGGTATAATTTATTACCCAACATAATGACGTCATCTTGTATGTATGACCCATATTGACTATATTGACAAAGAGCGCTCGACCATGTATAATGAAATTGTTCTATTTTAGAACAAAAAAGGTTCCATATTTAAATATATCGTTGTACTGTTCTGTATATAAAAATAATCATTTTTCTACAAAGTATCGCCGGCCGTTGCAAACGGACGATTGATTCTCCTTTACCAGTGGTTTTCAACCGATGTTTCGCACACCATTGTATTATTCGACAGGTTTTATGGTCATTGGATTAATTTTGAAAATTACAATTTATGTTTTGTGAGACCATCGGAATTTTTTACACGTCGTAGTTGAATATAACAAGTAGTTATCTCAACAGATACACAGCAAAAGATGGACTTTCCATCAGGCTTATCGTCGGCTGACTTTTGAAGTGATCACACTAAGCCAGCCGACGATAAGCCTGATGGAAGGTCCATCCTTTGCTGTGTATCTGTTGAGATAACTACTTGTTATGGTCACTTTAATTTAATTCTCTCAGGGTTAGGCAGAGAGACTAGAGCGTCTCATTGACACATCCTTACACACAGTTTTTGCTTCCGTCAAGTTCATGCAATTCCTCTACGATTCATTTTACTCTAAACCCGTCTGTCCTTGAGAATCTGGTCGAAACGGTCGAGCTTCGTGTTTTTAGGGACGGGCGCTTCCTCACACCTCATCTTTCGTTCAAGTATTTTTTTTCTTTGTCATCCTTTCATCATTCATCCTCTGTACACGTCCCAACCATCTCAACTGGTTCCCTTCCATTCTAGTTACAACATCCGTTCTACAGGCACTCAACTCTTCAGTCAATCACTTTATCGTATCCCATCTCAGTATTTTCGCACATATTCTTCTCAGCGATCTCATTTCAACAGCGTTCACATCTAATTCTTCCTTCTTCATAGCCTTAATTGTTCATGACACGATAGCATGCGTTCGTGTCTTTCAATTTGTAGGCACCTAACTGCTTATATTTTTGCAGTAGATAAATAAATCATTATTCTTTAAAAAAAAAACAATGTTTCATTTGTTTCGTTGAATTTGTTGTTGTTTTTTTCTTTTATAATTTGTAAAAAATGTGTCATTGTCTTGTTGTTGATGTTGTGTGTTGAGATCGATGAAAACCCCGGAACTCCCCTCCAATACACGAGGTCTCCTCACATTGGAGGGTAGTATGGAAAATTGTAAATATTGTAATTAGTTTTATATGTATGTATTTAATGTAAGATATTATTTACTAATAAATTTATTTGAATTTGAATTTCGTGGAAAAGGTTGAACTGCACTGGCCCTATAATGATATTGTTATGAATCTATAAATATGAATATAACGCGGATGATTTTCCTACATTTTATATGTTACTCATCATATCAAATACCCATTATTATTATATATAAAGTGATGTCTCTGTGTCTGTCCGTATATATGTATATTATTATTAGGATTTCCCCCCACATTTTTTTATCAATTTTCCAAGTCATTTGCTCCATCGGTTCCCGCTTGGCCACTCTCATGTAATAACCATGGCCGTGTAATGAAAACAGGGTCCGAGCCAATAAACAGGGGTGGCCCTGATGCATATTATATTGTGATGTTAAAATTATGTGAATGAATGAATGAATGAATGAAAAGTTTATTTTTCCAGATATGTACATACAGCTTACAAAAACAATTAATTTTGATATACACATATAAAGACATAAATAAATACAAAATGCCGCGCGGCACCAGTCGCTCAACTATCTGGAAATATTTTACTGCCTCACTAGACCGGAGTCTGTTCTGAGGCAGTAGACGCCAAATCAATTTGTGACGGAAGTATAATGTTGTAACAGTAATCGTTAAAATACATTTCACTGGAACTACACTGGACCAATCAAAACAAACACTAAGAACAGTGGCAACAAAGGGACAAGTCCTGAGTACAATAATAATAAATAAGTGTGATTTTTGTATAAAATAGTGGAGAAAAGTGAATTGTATAAAAATAAACATAAAAATAAAAAAAAGAAGAAAGAAGAAAGAAAAAATAAAATAAAATATTTGTACTTACTTATTCTTGTTTTTGCTGTTATTTTTTTTCTGTCCCTTTAGATAAGGCCACCATTTTAAGTTAACATCTTTTGGAAATATTTTTTGAGATACATTAGGTTCAATAATTCTTCTTCTTCTTAGTCCGCAGCCACTCAGGTCCATCGTTGGACATAGGCCTCCCCTTTGATCCTCCACAGCTCCCTGTCTTGGGCACACTGCATCTATCCACCACCCGCACATTTCTTAATATCATCAGACCACCTTGCCTGGGGTCTCCCGACGCTTCTTCGGCTTGTTCTTGGCCGCCATTCTATTATCTTCTTGGTCCACCGGGAGTCTTGGCACCTGGCAATATGACCAGCCCAGCTCCATTTAAGGCTAACGACCCTTCCCGCCACATCGGCTACTTTGGTTTTCTCTCTGATACGAACATTTGGTACCCTGTCCCTTAAATTTTCCTCTCCTCTTTCTTTCCTCGCCCAGCATTTTCCTCTCCATAACTCTCTGCTCTCTGGGTCAATAATTCTATAAAATTTCAATTAAAATAAGTGTATCAAATTTATTTTCCTTAATTGAAAAAAATGAATCTCATTTTACGTAGTTAATACGTTAAAGAATAGATTCCATTATGATCTGAAACATTTTTTTAACCCATAGCTTTTTTACTGAAAATTTTCAATATCTTTTTTATTTTTCAGTGATAAATACATACATGAACAAAAAACAAGTCTTTTTTTCATTTCACCTTCTTTCAGGTTTTTCGGTGAATAAAATAATAGTAATAAAATATCAAGTTTATAAATCGTGATAGGCAAGAGTTTCGTAATAGTGTACCTGATAATTAATTGGGCGAAATAATAAAATCTAAATTTGTTGCAACCCTATTTTCCGTTTGATATTTTGTGAATATAGTTCAGTTTTCTTTTCATAATATAGACAGACACTCCCCATTATTATACAAACGATATAGGAACATTATACTTAGAAACATTTTAACTGAAATCACTGGCATTGCCTGGGTTTATGAAATGGCGAATTATAATATCTCTCATCTTTTTTCTAAAAAAAATACATCTCTGATCTTTTTCCGAAAGACAGAAACTCGTTTCCTGAAAGTCGCGGAGATTTTTTTTTGTATTGATAATATGCATTAAAATCTAGAGAATGACCGCAAAAGTTTTTTTAATTAAAAGCGAAATTAACCCCAAAAAAAAAGACGCTATTTTCACCATTTTATCACGCGATTGTTCATGCGATTTTGAACCTTAATAAAGTGGGAAAGACTGCAACGCCATTCCTGGTGCCAAGCCCTTAATGTGAAGTGTTAAGGAAAATATTTGTGTATTCATTTGTGCTTAAATTGTTTGAGTCCAGATTTCAGTACATGAAAAAAAAATGTGTGCCATTTGGCTCATTCATATGCAAGACGTCACGCCGCTGCCAAAAAATAAATGGGTATTGAACTTTCTGAATTACAAATTTCTATTGTGTAAAAATGAGAATGGCGAATTAGGTATAAGTAAAAATAGAAAGTAGGTCCTACATATTTTTATTTTTCCATTAAAATGTATGGGATGATTTGAGATTCCATGAAATATCATTTCTTTCCTACTTTCCCTGCTTCCCTCATTTCCACTTCCTCTTGCCTCTTCCAAGACCTTCCTTTTCAATTAGGAATGGAAATGACATTTCGACGACTGATTTCAGACATCGATTTTCGTGAATTTTTAACATTGATTTACTTAACTTGAATTATTTTTGATTGTACAAATTTTTATTCTTGTAAAGCGTTGGATTTTTTCTACAGCCGTAGTAAATACATTGAAGTATTCCCACAACAGTATAGAAGAATTAAGGATGAACATTGTCGGGCTTACGACCGACCTCGGCTGGCTTAAGTGATCACTTTACACTCGAGAAACATTCGCCATTTCAGTTCACCCCGGCTGGGATTCGAACCCATACCTTCGTCTCGCTTAGTAGGGATCATATCCACTACACCACGAAGAGCGACGGCTGTGTTGTCGAATTTCATGTACATTGTTTTCGAATTTCATGTACATTTATGATTCATATTTTTTTTACAATCTAAATTCTTTCGATGTTTTCTGTCGATGTTGTGCGCCCCTATTTTGCATCTGGTAGACAATCGTCTTTATAAAATGTTGTCTTTATCAGAAGGAGTACCAACCTACAAAATAATTTCAACGAGAAAAAAGCGAAATAGAGATTTTTTCAATCGTATTTTTTCAGTCGTCCTGAAAATAATAAAACTTATATTGTATGGTGTTAAAGATTAAAATGATTCATTTCAAATACGCCATCTTTTGAATATTTTTGTGGGTCGTAAAACTGAAATATTTCTATAATAACTTTTTTATCACTGCTCTTCAACGCAGCATATAAACAAAATCTATCAACAGTTTTTGAATAGCGCGTTTCCGAATCGAAGAAAATAATAATTATTTTATGTTTTTTGATTGAATTTTTGTGAAATACGGGATTTCTTACATAATACTTTATTTTGATTACCAGTTCATATCAACGTTATACAGTGAAAGATGGACCTTCTATCGGGCAACATTTAAAATAATGAACTGAATTGGTATATCGGGGAAGTAGTTCAAAATTTTATGAAGATACCAAACAAGAAATGTATTTATTAATGTTGAAATGGGAAACTTTGGAACTCAAATGAAAATGTATTAAATAATATCAATAATTAAGTACCTACTTATATTTATAGTTAGCATGGATGTGTACTAAAATATGGTTAGGATGTAGTATTTATACCCGTGAGATTCAAAATCAGTAGATAGATTTTGTTTACATGCTTCAACACGTTATATTCGAATATCAAAATTTCACGACAACGTCTGCCATCTAACGAAATACGAAAAAAGTTTTTTAGTATTCACTACCGTTTCCGTGGAAAACACTCTTTATACAAATTACTTAAAATAAGTACGAATGTTTCTGTTTTCACACTTAAAAAGCTTTGTTTGACTTTCAATAGATGGCAGTCGATGTATTGTAATAATGATTGGAAAATTTTTGTTTACCCTATAACCCTATTATTGGGATATCATACCGTGAATAATCACGGTATGATAAATGGGGTAAGCAGTGAATGCTGTGCGTATTTAAACACATACAACATTATTGCTGCGTAAAATTAACCGGACATTCGGAATGGGTGGAAAAATTAATGCCCAAAAATAGGAAAAGCGTCTCTTGCGAACAATTCACGAAAACCTTACTCTTAGGGGCACTTGTAAAAATATGTAAAAAAAAAATAGGGGTCTATTATACACCCTGGGGATCCCAAGGGTTGATTTTTTTTCCTTTATTACTAATTCGTTCTTAAACGTTCCATCTGTGAACATAGGAAGGTTTCAAAGCTTCACCATCAACATCACTTCTGTTGAGCGCAATAGGTATGTAGACGAAGTGGCATTTCACCCAAAACACGTCCATCCTTAAACATCTGGTCGACACAATCGGACCAAGCCAGTCTCGGGCAGTCGCGTTACCTCACACCTCTTCATAGGTATGTTTTTCACAAATATTTTTTTTATCATCCTGTCATCCTTCATTCTCTCAAAATGCCCAAACCAGTCAAGCATTCACTCATTTGCGTAATAACCTCGTTCCCTATCTTATCTCCCAGCGTAATCCCTTCCCACGTAATCCCAAATCTTTGATCTCAGAAAGATAATCCAGATATAAATACATCAAGTATGTATGTAGGTACACTACTCCTCCGCAACGTACCAAGCTTTTGTACTTTGAAGATAATAATCTGTCTCGGATTTACATTTTATTCAATATAAACGACACGAAAAAAATATAAAAATGGATATTATCTGTTTTACTTTGATAAAGCAAAAACACAGCAAGTCCATTTTTAGTAAGAAAACGTAAACACCCTTAAAAAATACATTTTCTTTTCAGAAATAAGGCATTTTTGACGATGTATATATTTTTTAATAATAACATTACGAAAAAACCCAGTAAAACAAAGTAATAGAAAATTTAATATTATTTTTTTATTCACAAATAAAATATACCAATATCACAGGGATTGCCCAACTAGGTATAACCTGTATTTGGGTCAATCCCAATATAATTCTTACTTAAATCTTTTCGCTCTGGGGTACACCTATAAAAAGTTATAATCATTCAACTGAAAAACGAACGGAATTTCGTCGGTTTTTGACTCTCTCTAGTGAACGCACAAGAGTGGAGAGGTCGCAAACTTGGATTCAGAACCACAAGACCAACCTATATAACATATCAAGAAATCAGAAATATTTTTAGTCTTGCAAAGCATAATATCCTTAGTTGTATTTAATGCAATCACTGGTTACCCCATCATTGGGATACTCTGGTGGTAAGTAAACAATTAATATAATTGTACTGAGTTATACCATCAATATTTTTATATTTTGATATTTCGATTCGGTTTATTTCTCAAAATACTTACATATTATACATTTGAGTAATTTATGAATACACAAATGTTAATTATCCGCCCCCAGACAGCATATTTATATGTAGCTGGTATAAGGGGGACAAAAATACTTAAATTTTTAAAATAATGTAACACTCAATAGGTATAATAATAACCATCGAGAGTTTTACTCAGAAATATTTTCTGGGAATATCTTAATTTTTCTAAAAATTAGACTCGAAATATTTTTCCAGATATAATTTTTTCACAGGAAACACTTTGTCAAGATTTAAAGTGCAGAAAAAATAACAAAAAGCGAAACAAAGCAGCAATGAAAACATAAAAATATAACATAAAATAACATAAAATGTAAACAAAATGAAAAGACGATACTAGGTACTAGGTAGGAGTATTATAGTAAGAGATGAGGGAAATAAACAAAGAAACAATGGGAGGAGAATAATAAGACGATGGTCGAGGGGTGGAAATGGGGAAAGAGAATCGATGTTATTGTCATCGACTCACGACATATTTTTTTTTATGTACCTCACAAATGGTCCTTCGAGCCGGATAACTTTTTTAAAAGTTTTTGTGCCAGTTCCTGTGGATACTCAAATATTAAGTATATTATACAGTGAATTTTAATTTGTGTATACATTCTGATTCACAAGGTAACTCTATGGGAATCACATTCTCAGGACCCTTTGTCCCTGATTGGTATTTCCTCACTTCTTCACTATTGTCATTACTTCCGAACATGGGCGTCGCAGGGGGGCAGGGGGGCCAGCTGCCATTTTTTCATACTAAATGGCAAAACCTCACATACAAGACATTTTCTCATCCTATCATAAATTTTCTAAAATGAGAATGAAAATCCATGAGTTTTATCAAAAAATTGCCTGCGGCGCTATTTTTTTCACTTTTTTGTAAAAGATCAGTTTTTATACATATTATTGGGCAAAGTATTATATTATATACTAACACTTCCAAATAAACAAACCACATCATGACCTTCTTCACTATGACTCAAAAAAAATTCGCCCGCGGCGCTATTCACGCGTTTTTATGCTGTATCATTTTGTTTTAATTCTTGTTGCCCTCTCCTAGCTCCGAGGCTGGCGACGCCCATTCTTCCGAACGTAGTTTAACGATGATTTTAAAAAAATGTTTCTATGAAGCGGTTTACATCCCTTATTGGGTAAAATATAATGTTTTTAGGAAGGACTGAAAGACAACAGAGAAAATATTAAATAATTCTGTTATTTTTGTATATTCTTATATACCTACCTAGGAAGGGGAGAGGGGGTGAGAGTGTGTAAGGGAGGGGGGGTTGGCTGGAAGACGAGGATATATTGTTCCTCTTATTTTATGATATTTTTTATTCTCATCCAATATGGCGCATCCTTCATGTTCATAACAAATCAAAATATATTTTATTATCTACTACGCTTTTGTATTACTTCATTTCAATATTTTAGACGCATACGCTATTTCCTCTTTGAATATTCCAATTACGGAAAATATACATATGACACTCTTTCGCTCTATATCGTTACCTACCGTGAAATGAAGATGCTTTTAGGAAATTGGCGTCGCGTGGGTTCCTGCCGCCCCCGCTTATTTCGGCATTTAAATCCAAAATGCTCAAAATTACAAGAGTTCTAAAGAATTTCGAAGCTGGGGTGGGACAACTAAAATTTTTATATTGATTTCATATAAAAAGAAAGAAAATAGCGCCGCAAGCGATATTATTTTGAGTTTTAATAAAATCACTGAAATATTGTCTACTTTTCAAAACTTGAATCTCCATGCTCTGCTCATCTCAGAGTCGTGGTTGAAGCCCTCTCTGCCTTCATCTCTTTTCTCTCTGACTGGTTATTTTCTCATTCGAAATGACAGGCTGGGGCGCCGGGGCGGCGGTGTTTGTATTTATCTTCGTGATGACCTCCCCTATGAGATTGTACATCAGTCTTCGTCCACTGGATGTGGCAGACCTGAATACTTGTTTATAAAGGTGACTCTTCTTCATACATCTGTTCTCCTAGGCGTTGTGTATTGTCCCCCGGGGTCCGACTATTTCCTTGAGCTTGAGTCGAATCTCGAGACCATGTGCTCGCAGTACATCAACATAGTTATAATGGGCGACTTTAATACATGTTTACTTAAGCATGATGCGCGGGCACTGAAGCTTGCTCAAATTATTTCTTCAATCTCGTTAACTTTTCTACCGTTACAGCCCACCCATCTCCAATCTCTTATAGATCATATAATTGTTTCGCAAAGAAATATGGTAAGAGGTCTCGGCCAGTTTCCGGCTCCTGGTTTCTCGAAACACGACTTGATATACTTGCGATACTCAATAAGAGTTCCAAAGCCCAAATCTAGGATCATTTTTGCGCGCAGTCTTCGCCAAATTGACCTCGATGCTCTGATCACCGATGCCGGAGGCCTGAATTGGGAGGATATCTCACAGGCCGTTAACATTGATGATAAGGTGGATATTTTAAATAAAAACATTTTGTTCCTCAATGATAAGCACGCACCACTTAAAAGAATTAGGTTAAAGAATCAACAAGTTCCCTGGATTAATGATGACATTAAAAGGTTGATGGCGCGTAGGGATAGAGCATGGGTCAGGCACAGGCACTCTCCGAGTGAGGAAAACTGGTCGAAATACAAATGTCTTCGAAACTCCTGCACAAGAAAGTGCAGGAACGCTAGAATCGAATATACTCAAGGTCTCTTTTTGAATTGTACTCAGGATCAAACTTGGAAACGCCTAGGCTCGCTGGGAGTCACAAGGGGAGAAAAGTCACATGGTGACATAAATCTGGATCCCAATACCATGAATACTCACTTTGTCTCACCTCCTGCTGCCCTGGATGACGCCGTAAGGTGTGCTACTCTTCAAAATATTCAGGCTTTGCCTCGCATATCATGTGCCTCGTTTAATTTCTCTTCTGTTACTAACGACGACGTCAAGCTGGCCATTGCCTCGATCAAATCGAGAGCGGTGGGTAGCGACGGCGTTAGTATTTATTTATTTATTTAATCACATGGGCACAAACAGTTATAACGGCACATATCAACAATTAAATAAAAACAGAAAGCAAACCAGTGAAGGCCCGTCAATTTTACCAGAAAAACATTTATAAGTTAAAACAAATCAAATTTAAGAAACTAGTTATAAGTAAAGAAATATTATATGTATGCATAGAATTATATATAATCTAAGTATGTATGTATAGACAAAAAGAACAAATCAGGTAAAATGATATTCAATGATGTATGTACGATAAATTAATAAGGGATGCACACAGATACTCACTCCCTCACACACACAATCCACACACAGACACACACACACAGAAACACACACACACAAACATACACACAGAACATGGACACAACATTAAAAGACAATTTGACCCTGCAAGAATGCAAATGGGGAAGGGGCGAACGAAACAGATCCGAGAAAAGGAAAAAGGGGAAAAGGTGAAAAGGGGAACGGACATCATAGTCGTTCATAGTCGTTCAGGGAATGGTGGAGGAGCAAAGTGCTCGCATGACCTTGGTCCTGAAATCGGCCCTAGTCAAAACGAACATATCGAGACTCCGAAAAAATACGTTGTATAGAGAACATGTGCGCTGCAGAAACGAGTTCTGCACATAGTTAGTACTACACCGTGGCAAGCGGAACAAGTGCTTTACCCTAGAATTACGGGTGGGGCAGTGAAATGGTATTTTCTCCAAAAGCCTAGTCGAGTTAACTTCATTGTTTATAATCTTAAAGAGGTAGACCATATCGCATTGGGTTCTCCTATTCTCAAGAGAAGGAATTCCGTGATGACGAATCGCTCGCTTATAGTCATCGATGTCCAGGCCCATAAGGCGATTGAGGCAGTCCACAAACCTCCTCTGAAGTCCTTCAATCCTGTCAATGTAAGTAATATATTGAGGACTCCATACCACAGACGAAAATTCCAGCTGGCTCCGCACAAATGAGTAATACAATATACGGAACGTAAAAGGAGACTTAAAAGGCCTAGCGGTTCTCAAGATAAACCCCAGCATTTTATAGGCCTTGCCTATAATAGTGTCCACATGAGACTGAAACAAAAGTTTTCTGTCTAGGATCACACCCAGGTCCCTAATCTCGTCACATCTGGACAGAGCCTGTCCATCAATAGTATATGTGAAAGAGGTGAGTATGTTCGCCCTTGAAAAAGTGATCGAGTGACACTTTGTCGGATTTAGAAACAACTGGTTCCTCTTGCAGTATTCAGACAGTCGCTCCAGGTCATCCTGAAGCTCCAGGCAATCCTGTGGACCCTTAATCCTCTTAAATATTTTGGTGTCATCGGCGAACATTAGAAAGTCCGAATTTAGGAAGCAGGAGCCTATGTCATTCACATAAAGGATGAACAGCAGGGGTCCCAGGTGCGATCCCTGCGGAATCCCGGAGCCACACGTCAAGAATCTCGACACCACGCCACCAACCACCACGGCCTGCAAGCGATCCTTCACGTATGATGAAAGCCATCCAAGCAAGTTACCACGAATGCCGTAGCTCTCCAGTTTATGCAGCAGAATTCGATGGCTGATCTTATCGAAAGCTTTCGCGTAGTCCGTGTTAATTGCATCCACTTGGCCACCCCGACTCATAGAATTCAATACAAAATCCGTGAACTCTAGAAGATTGGACTCGACCGACCTCCCGCTCACAAATCCATGCTGGCCAGAGACGATAAACGGAGTGACCAAGGGAGTTATCTGTTTGACAATAATCTTTTCCATAAGCTTCCCGAAGGCAGATATTTTGGAAATTGGCCTATAGTTTGAGACGTCACTCTTATCACCAGCCTTGTGTATCGGTGTAATGTGTGATTTTTTCCACACAGTGGGAAAAATGCCCTCCGTGAAAGAGCGGCTGTAAAGAATGCACAGGGGTACGGACAACTCCTCACCGCATTCGCGAACAAATCTAGGTGGGATACCATCGGGGCCAGATCCACCGCAAGCGTCAAGCTCCTTAATGCAACTCAAAACTATACTTGGGGTGAACTCTGTGTCATGAAGATCCAGATCATCCCCGCTGTGTACCCGTGGCAAATCCAGAACATCCTCCACAAATACCGAGGAAAAATACTCACCAAATAAAGACGCCACAGCCTGTGCGCCATCACCCCGTTCACCATTATAGAACATAAAATCTGGTATTGAAGATGTAGGCTTCTTGGACTTTACAAATGTCCAGAATCTCTTTGGGTCTCTCTTAATCATCTCCTCCGACCTTGAGACAAAGTCGTTATAGCACTCCCTCGCGACCGCCTTCTGCCTTGATCTCAACAGGCTGAACGCTGAATAGTCGGAAAATTCACCAGTCCGTTTCCATCGCTTATGAAACTTAAGCTTTTCCTTAATTATCTTTATTAATGCCTTGCTATACCATAGAGGTTTTTTATCATTATTTTTAAACATTGTCTTGCCCCATCTGACTCACATAATAAATTTCTCATTTAGCAATAACGTATTCCCCAGTGAATGGAAAAAAGCACATGTGATCCCACTACCAAAAAAGAACCCAGCTGCGGTCCCATCTGACTATCGTCCGATTTCAATCCTTCCCTTTTTTTCTAAAGTTCTGGAAAAACTAGCTCACATACAACTCAATCGATTTATTAACCAAAATCAACTTTTGAGCAATTACCAGTCCGGTTTTCGGGAAGGCCATAGCACAACAACTGCTTTAATTAAAATAACTGACGATATCAGAATTGCCATGGAGAAACAAGAACTGATCCAGCTGACACTGCTAGATTTTAGTAGTGCATTTAATTCCGTAAATTTTGACATACTAATTGCCATATTAGAGTCACTAAATGTTTCCCAGGCCTGTGCCACATGGTTTTCATCTTACCTAAAAGAACGCTACCAGTCTGTGCGCATGCAGAGCGGTGTCCTCTCGGAGTGGTTAAAGTTGGAGGCCGGGGTTCCCCAGGGGGGAATTTTATCGCCTCTACTTTTTTCGATTTTCATAAATCCAGTAACACGTCTGTTGCCCTGTCACTTTCATTTATACGCCGACGATCTCCAGATATATACACACTTCAGACTGGAAAATATTTCCATTGCAGTTGAGAATACATCCCGATGTTTGCGTCTGATCTCAGATTGGGCCGCACGTGTTGGGCTGATCCTTAACCCCACTAAGTCTCAGACCATGTTCATAGGCAGTCCTTTCTATATTTCCAGGTTGGGGAATGCTATGATTCCTCAGACTGTAATGAACTCCAAAGTTATCCCCTATTCAAAAACAGCTAAAAATCTCGGTGTGATCATGGATCAAACTCTTTCCTGGCAGCAACACGTCAATTCTATCAGGAAGAAATTTTTCTTCACACTGCATACCCTAAAAATACTCCAGAAATTTCTTCCTATTAAAGTGAAAACCCTATTGGTCCAATCATTGTTACTGCCTCTCATAGATTACGCCGATACTGTCTTTATAGACCTAAACCAAGACTTAGTTACCAAACTTGAAAGGCTGCAAAACGTAGGTATTCGCTTCATTTTTAATCTGCGCCGGTCCGATCACATAACAGCTTTCCGAAACAGTCTGAAGTGGTTAACTATACGCCAAAGACGTGAACTTCATACGCTATCTCATGTGCACAATTCTCTCTATTCAACGTCTTCTCCTTATTATCTTAAAGAAAATTTCGAATATTTAGCGAGTCACGGACTTCCATTGAGGTCCAACAGCGAGCGTCTTCTTGCAATACCTATCCATAGATCAGCCTTTCTTACTCACTCCTTCATGGTGGATGGTGCTCGTTGTTGGAATAGTCTTCCCTCTACCATTCGCACTGCGGAGTCAGTGCACTCCTTTAAGAGAGCGCGAGCGGTGAGAAATCGCATGTTGGCGTCGAATGCGGCATCTGAATCCGAATCGTAAGACTAATTGTAGTTTCAACTGTATATGTTTTTATGTATATATGCATTCTGTATCTTGTTTATTATTCTTTTTTATTCCGTTTTTATTTGTTTTTTATCTCACATATGTATGTATGTATATATTTTCTACTTCGTATATATTTTTTTATTCAATTTCTTTTTTCTGTTTTTTCCTATATTTTTGTTCAACTCCTTTTTTTTTTTTTCTGTTTTGTTCTGGGGTTAACTGGAAGAAATCGCAGTTCTGCGATAAGTTCGCCCTAGTAAACAACGTTTTATAATCTGTACTATGTCCATTTTGTATATTTATATGTGTTTGTTGTTTACTTTAAGTTTAAATAAATAAATAAATAAATGTTATATAATGGATTTTTGATATTTTTCCCAAAGAATGCCGCCCCCCTCCGCCTCCACTATTTTAGGATAAATAATAGGCTGACATTAGTCGTCTGAAATAGGCAAAAAAGTCTGAAAAAGTACCTCATTCCATTTCACCATCTAAAGTAATTTGGGGTTAACTGGAAGAAATCTCAGCATTGCGATAAGCTCGCCCTAGTGAACAAATTTCACTATTATCTCATTGTGTGACATTTTAACATACTTGCATTACTTGGGTACCTTCGTTTTCCGTTCACTTGAAGAATCAAAAAATTACAAAAAAAGAAAAAAATAGAAGTATAGGCATTATAGTTCCTGCTCAGTGCTCATGTTTCCAAGCTCTTTTCCAAAACCCTTATGGATTATAATACGAGTATCTGCTTAAAACAGTCTGAATTCCGTACAATTCTTCTAACAGCTTTCTGAATTCCGTCAAGCATTTTATCAGATTTCGACTGAGTTCTGATGTAAACGAATGTACCTACCCAAGTACCTACTTTGTTTAGGCAAAAAAAAAACATTCCAAATTTTTTTTTACACATTTTGAAAATAAAAAAACTTCGTACAATCAACCGATATCCCAGCTGATTTCAAAATGTGTCATTTATGAATAATTCCGGGAGGCGTTATTACGAGTACGATAATAATAATAATAATGTCGAGCAAGCCATCAATCATTTCGTGAGCATTTGGATGAGTGACTTTTTAAAACATTTTTTCTCCAGTTTGTACCTTTTGTATGCAAAGTACTCATCTATATATACATAACTTTATACATAGAGTACATGGTTGGCGCAGTTGGTTGAGGCGGCAGTCTCTCGAGCGAGAGGTGACAGGTTCAAACCCGGTGCTGGCGATGTATTCCAAACTTTGCGATACAGGCTTTTAGCCTAGTTGAAGGTGTGCAGGAAATTATTTGGGTTTGTGTATGCACTATGCAAGCCCAGATCCTTTTTTTTAAAAAAAAAACTTTCCAACCTACCTACCTAATATATATTTCTATCTGTAACGCGTCAAAAATTACCCGGTTTGTGGGGTAAGCTGAGAGAACTGATCGCCAGACCACTAGCGGATCCAGGGGTGTTAGGGGGCTGAAGCCCCCCCTTCAAAACCATGAGTGACAGTACTTTATATACAACTAGTTTCCGAAGAATCACAATATTACCACATCGTTTTCTCATCACGTCATGAATTTTCTAAAAGTACTACCAAACAATTTAGTTTGGTAAAAAAAAAAAAAGGTTTCCTCTATAACCTACGATTCCGCGCTTCGATTGGTTGATAATTAGCTCGTTTGTTCGCGTGTTAGGTTGATTTACAAAGTGTGTACATGTTGATTGGTCAGAAGTTCTTTTCTTGTAATGGATTGCACGGATATTTTTAGTATACTATAGCTGGGCTTTTTCAGGAATTATAAGTTACTCAATTAAGCAAAGTAACTCAGTAATTGAAAGTTTTTAAGTATTTATGAAGAAAATTGAAAAAATAACAATTACTAACTTATTGGTAACTGGAGGCCCTTGTTGTAACTTTCTGGAAAACTTCTGCCGTGACTTCTCAATTTCTCTGTCACAAGATTAGCTTCCCCGATGGAAGTTTGAGAAACAAAATTAAAGTTTAACCATTCTCAAACTCTCCCGAGGATTGAAAGCGATACGGTGGGAAGTAAGCGGGGTGAGGGGTAGAAAAATACTTACTTTTGAAATAACGATATCGGTACCAGTATTTTTGTTTAGGTATTGATTAAATGTGATTTATTGGGCCATTTACATCCAAATTTAAAATAAAAAAAAAAACAATAGATGAAGCATGGGCGTCGTCAGGGGGGGGGGAATAGAGATTGGAATATGTATATTATATTTTTTCACTACATCATTACTACATCAATTTTTTCATCATATCATAAATTTTCTAAAATAAACATGAAATTTCATCAGTTTAAAAAAAAAATTGCCTGCTATTCTATTTTATTTTATTTATTTATTTATTAATTTTTCATACATATTACTCATATTGTGCAAAGTATTATTACAACCTCCTTCACTATGTCTCACAGAAAAAAATCGCCAGCGGCGCTATTTATGTGTTTTTCATGCTATATCATTTTTCATAAATGTTTTTGCCCCCCCTAGCTGCGAGGCTGGCGACGCCCATGTGATGAAGTCCAAACTATTGTCATGCCCCAGCCGCACGCCCGTCCGAGTTCCGAGCAAACGGTGTTTATGAGTAAAAAAGCGTCAACCGTCGGCTACGTACACTTCAAGACAAACATTCAATCCACACACCTTTTTACTCACGATCACCACTCGGACGCGACCCATGACGAGCATGTGGCGCCAGCATTAGAAACTATCAACATTTTCGTTTATTCAGCAGACCCTTAAAGACTAGTTGTAATAAATACTAATGGACTGTATGCGGTATAATATGGTAGGGTATAGGCCGTATAGGGTGTAACTGATCACAGTGATCAGCTAATATTATGAAGGAAGGTTTGGTGTAATCACATTAGGGTCCCTGATCCAGCCCGGCCCCAGCTGATGCGATCTAATAAGCCTCTTTATGACAATGACCTTGTACAGCTTATACAAGGCTTCTTCCATATTACCTACTCAAAGTGTTGGGTGACACACAAAAACATACACCAATTCTTTAAAATTAAAAACTATAACGTCTGAATTACTTTATGCAATTCAATTCGGTAATTATTTGCGAATTCAGGTTATACTTACTTACCAGGTGCATAGCTACCTAAGACCACGATTCCCATCGAGTTACCTTTTGGATAAAATCATAGCTATAATAGTGTCTAATCTGACGTAATCCCATAAAAAAAATGTTAGCCCCTGCTTCCCTTCTGCAGAAATCCTTTATTTTATTCATACAACAGTTTATTGTTTATTGTTGTTTATCGTCCTTAGACCCTATGTCGGGCACGTGGACTCGTCAGTTTTACATAATTATATATATAACAATTAAGGCAATAATAACAACAATAATGCACAATATCAATGCTAAAGAGTGCAAAGGGCTCTGTTAGCATTTCGTCAGTGACATAGTTGTTGGAGTTTTCGTCTCTTATAACATCTACAATCAATGTTTTCCTACGAGCCGAACCAACATTATTCTAAACTCTCCGATTAACAGTGCGATTCGTTATTTTCTGGTAATTTGATATGTCATAATATGGCCATGCTGAATTTGTCAGACATTTTGATATTTAAAGATTAGGTAGCTATAGGTAAATGTTACATATGTTTACATTGCTTGTTGTTCACGTTGTGATAAAGCAGTAAGTGCCATGTGACGAAACATGCAATATGACGATCGTCAAGCTTTCAGGACAGCGAAAAATGACAATATTTTTATTTGACAGTAGGTATACTTACCTATTTTATTTACTTACTCTTTTAGTAAACTTAAGTTACAGAGATATTTATTACAAGTATAGTAATATGTAAATTACAACATTTGTTCACTAGGGCGAGCTTGTCGCGATACTGAGATCTCGTATTTATAGGTCTATCAGCAGTAATAAGAATAATAACCGTATGAAATCGTAGATTATTAGGTATTTTGAGGAGTATCATCTTCTAGTCCACCCGGTATTATAATCTTATCTCCAGATGACTGGAGTGCGGAGACACGCTTGAAAACTAATAAAAGAAAATTTAGAAAATCCTTACAAATTATAGGAACTAGGAACTTATATCAGCTAATATTATTATGATATTGGATGTCACAGCGTGTAAACAAAGTCTATATACACTGAGTTTCAATATGTAGCGACTTTTCCAATCAAATAAAATAATTTTTGTCTGTGAATTCTTAATTATTATCTATTATTATTATTATCGTTTGGCGTCAGAAGATAAGACAGTCAAAGATTTTTTGCTGTTACATCCAGGAGACACTAGAGAGCAACATCCAAATCATCAAGCCATTGCAAGGCGTTTGGAGTGGCCTTATGTATGTCGGTATATGTGCCAGAGAACGCTCTCAGAGGGCACGTCTCCACGATGTACTGGATAGTCTTTATTGGTTCTCCACAGTCGCAGGCAGGGGATTCCCGCATGAATTCTTAAACAAGTATTTCAAAATTCATCAAGTGAATTATTGAAATATTGGTACTTGGTAGCATAATAAGTATAGATATACTTATGAAATGTCTTACTATGGAATTATCATCAGTATACCTGAATTTGACAGGACAGTCGAAAAAAAATTAAAAAATGTTTGTAATGTAATTTTCTAATTTAATCATTTCTAACTTCTATCTAAATTAGCATTTTATCTTTATAAATACAGTTAGTAATAAGTATTTCTTCTTCTCTTCTTCCTTCAGCCATCTCTCCACTGCTGGATATAGGCCTCTTCCATTTGCTTCCATTTTTCTCTGTATTGGGCTTTGCGAATCCTTCTTCTACCCGCGACTGGGATAATATCGTCGGTATTATTAAAGTACTTACAGCCGTGCAATTCAAAATCAGTAGATGTATTTTGTTTACACGCCACCGCGGACCCTCTTCATAGAGTATCACGTAAAATCAAAATAAATGCCTGAGGTCTTAACCCCTTACGGCATCGCGTCATGTCGCCATACAGTCACACTCACCACCTACCTGCTTGTGTGACAAGTGGATACCTTGTATCCCATCGCTGACAAAATGTTAATTGTACGAAATACTCATATTTGTCTGGTTTTGATGGATTCATCATCATTCATAGAAAATAATTAGCTGCGAACTTTATTTTTTATTGTTTTCTAATCATCCGTAGGCCGTGTTTAAGGCACTTGGAATCGTCAGGTTTACATATTAAACAAACATTACAAAATCTTCTTCTTCTTTCTCAGCCGTTTTTATTCCAATGCTAGACATAGGCCTCCCCTTTTGACTCTCCACAGATCCCTAACCTGGGCATGCTGCATCCACTTGTATATGGCTATATATGGCCCATCGTCTACCGGCGACCACATTCACGGCTCGGAGAAAACCCCATCGATGCATTAGGACTGCGCATCTTCCGTGGCCTGTCCTTAATCTATTAAGCGCATCATTATCAGATCAATGCTAATCAGAGTATTAAGGGATCTGATTTACAATACGTCATACATAAAATGTTTCATACCTAACGGAAGTTTTCAACTACGAGGTATTGACTCCTCAATGACAACAAAATATAGGTAGATACATACCTGCCTCAAGCTTCTTTTTTTACCCCTTTTTACTGAAAACCACTTACCGCGATTTCTGCGGACGATCTGTTGAAAATAATATTATTTTTATCGACACAGACATATAGGGCTCCGATATCGAATCGGCAAAAATCAAATCGGTTTTTTGTAATCGTCTATTATTAATGTTAAAGAGAGAAGGGAAGGGGGAGCTCTTAATTTCTACTAGGGACATTAAAAGCTTCTTTATTTATTTATTTATTTATCTATGGTACAAATACAGTCACAGCAGTACAATGAAACAGGAATATATGTATTGACAAACCTGACCAATTATATTTTGTACACAAATAGCAACACACAAACACAGTAACACAAACTTAGACCTATACATACATAGCAAAAACAACTTAACTAATAGATATTTTGGTTATACAACATATGAAAGGATAGGATGGAAATGGAACGAGAAGGAGGAGAGGGAGGGAAAGGAGCAGGAATTGGATTGGGGAGGAAATATCTCGTGAGATACAAATTCACTCAAGTTTTAATTAGATTAAATTAGCGTTATAAAATGGAATACAATGCAAAAATATATACTTCTTGCCAACATGCTCTGGTGGTCTTTGGCTGATAGGTTTTCAGGTAGTCAGAGACAATGTCAGAGACTATGCAGAAGAATATGTAAGGCGCTTCAGGATGATCCAAGGGTCGTGTGTGCGGTATCGTATGAAAAGGCGTTGGAAAACAAATCCAGATCGTAAGTCAGATTTTGTCTAGCTCAAACCTCAGAAGAAACCGAACGATCGAAAGGATCCAGTCACAGCATACCGCCGTGTTTGGTATCTCACAAAAGTGCTTCACGAGCAGAACTCGTATCTTTTGGCAAATTTTGGTGCTGTCTATTCTTGGTGGGAGGTGCCAGCATTGGAATGAAGGAGCCCAAGCGCCCCGAAAGGGCGTGTTTGGTTTCGTTTGGAAGACCTCGAAAAACGGATCTAGGATATGAAGTTATATAATCTCTTGCAGGGGCGTAATTTTTATCGTGTGTTATATAGAAAATTGATCCACCGTTAAAATTACATCCCGTAAAATTTTGTATTCCATTCCTTTTTCAAATATCGAACGAATTCCATTTCAATTTTCATTATTTGAAATTCGTACATTTGTGACAAGACTTCAAATAAGTTTATTTTCTAAACACAATGAATTTAGAATAATGGTACTTCGCGGTTCACTGATTCTTGTATTCGAAATTTCGAATACACGAGTGTAAAATCGAACATGTTCCATTTTTGAAAAAAAAAATCAATGATTCAAAAATGTTCCATAGAGAACGCATTCCACACAATGCGAGAGAACGTGCATTGTGATTGGTTGAGCGATTGATTTCGCCCGCCAATCATACACTCTAGTCACGTGTGAAGTTGGAACATTCGCGCGTGACAGAAATATAAAGAAACAAAATGACAATCGGCCCGTTTAGTGAATCAGTCGGCGCTAGTGCTGCTGCTGTCTGAAAAAAAAAACTCGGCTGCGGGTGTATTTTTTTTATGAATCTGGGTTTATCGAAATAAACCCAAATACATATTTGTACACTTCACAGAAATCTGTGTTGTGAAGTGGTGTAGGTCAGGGATTGAACCCGTGCCCTTTGGATTAACCGTCAAGCGCGTTACCAACCAGGCTACCGACCACCTCGGTGTTTTTAAAGTCTAACAACAAACATTCTTCTTCTCTTCTTTTTCGCTAGCCTTCTTCCCTCCACTGCTGAATATAGGCCTCTTCCAACTGTTTCCGCTTGTCTCTGCTTTGACCCTTCCGCTAGCGATTTGGACAATATCGTCGGTCCATCTCGTCGGAGGCCTTCCGACGCTCTTTCTATCTTCTACAGCAAACATTGGATGGTCATGATCAGAAAGAATCAGAGGGAATGCTCTTAGTAAAAAGTCTTCCTCTTCCGATCAGCCCACTCCCGTCCACTCCTGGACAAAGGCCTTCTCCATTTCCTTCCACGACGCTTTATCTTAGGTTCTCTGGATCTGATCGTCATCATCTAAGAGAGGGTGTGAGAGTTGTATGAGAGTGTAAAAGCCCAAAATAAAAAGTTATTCTAAGTAAGCGAGAAAATTGATTTTGGTTCATGCCAGACATGATGGCCGAGAGCGGATCCTTCGTTGTGGGCACAGTGGGCATGCCCACAACTCTAATAGACTTGTAACGTCTATCTATTGAAATCGATAGGCTGATCAGAGGCTGATGCGCGGATTAAAGGAAATAATCAAATTCAAAAGTCGTGATTATTCATGAGCGAGTTCGTACTCCGACTCGCACTTGTCCGATTTTTGGGTGGCTGTGACCAAAAGCTTTTGTGAGGGCTGGATCCGGGCCTGATGATGGCATCCAAAATTCTTGAACGGAGGTTCTGGGTACAGAATAGAAATGTTAGAAGACGTCTCTAATGGTACATAATCTGACGACATTGTACAGCGGGCAGAAACTGCAGAAAGGGGGAAAAGAGATGAATGGAAGAGGCCTACGTCCAGCAGTGGAGAGAGAAATGCTGATTTCCTTTTTTAGTTCCAGGGTTTGCCACACGTCAACACATCATGGTAGAGCTCCGTTACATAAAAAGGGGTAGAACACAATATACATAGTATGTAGGTTTAAAATAATAATAATTGTTTCATAGAATTCAACGTATTATTTCTGATGTAGGTTCTCGGCTGCGAGTTGGTACCCGTATGTGATGTTTATTGATGCGTGGTGGATTACTGGAGGCGAAAAATCAAATTTAAATTTGAATCAGCTTTTCATTTCGTCAAATTTATTTATTTTCGTTTACCCCCGGGACGACATGACAAATATTTTAACAAGTGTGTCATTTTGTCCAAATGTCTTTTCGTCAGTTCCAGATATTTCCTTAGAGCATTTTATGAACAATCTGAGAATAAAATAGGTTATTCTTTACCATCACGCCCCGTCCCTCGCGGGGTAGAAAGAGAGAACAGAATACCACTTCGCTCACTCCTTACACACACTCCTTGCTCCCTTCACGTTCATGCAATTCGTCTATCCATTTCGCTCAAAAACGTTTTCAATTAGGTTAACAAGATTTTCGCTTAACAATTTTGAGATTGTGACTCTGCAGTTTGCATCAAAATAATAATTCTAATCAACATGGTTAGCGCAGTTGGTTGAGGCGACAATCTCTTAAGCGGGAGGTGCCAGGTTCAAACCCCGGCGTAGGCGATGTACATATTTCACACTTTGCGATACAGGCTAGTGCAAGGTGTACAGGAAAGCATTTGGGTTTGTGTATGCAAGCTCAGATCCTTCTCCATGTAGTTTTGTACATAAGGAGACTAATAATATTCCATCTGTGTGTAAAAGTATAGAGTGTTTGAACCTTTGATTTCAGTTTTCTCAACATTTGCCTTGTCAGTTAGAACCTTGTCATTCTCGGGTTACTTGGAGCATTGCATTGGCAAGCATTGGAGAGAGTCAGTAATTAAGATCGTGAGAGCTCATTGAAATGCTTCAGGATGTCTTTCATTGTGGAGCTTAGCTGAAAAGTCAATTGCCCCACCAGATGTCAGTTTTGATTCAATGCAATCCAATTTATGGTTTCATTACTTTGACTAAGCATGTTTGTTTCTCTTGTTCCAGAATTATACTCCCCTGGTACGAGACGAAGATTTCCAGTAATGATCTTCATCCATGGAGAGTCATTTGAATGGAATTCAGGCAATCCTTATGATGGGACAGTCTTAGCATCTTATGGACAGATCATCGTAGTCACAGTTAATTTCAGACTTGGTATACTTGGTGAGTTAAACATAGTAGTTAAAATTATAGTCTAAAGTCCCACAGCTAAAAGAAAAACCCGTCTGTTTCAACATGTGATTTCCGTAAATCAAAATTTTACACATAGGGTCATCAAAATCTTGCCTAGTCAATCCCCCCCCCCCCAAATATGGTACCCCTACGCGTTTTTTGGCATTTCTTAAAAAGTGCTCAGTAACAAAAATAGTCCTTACTGAATTGTCTACACAGACTTACAATTTAAAAAAGTTTTGTTGAAAATCCATAAAAGATGCGAGTTAATAAATAGCAAAAAATGAATTAATATTTATAGCTTTATTAGCTACAAAACAAGCTCTCATTATTCTCATAGTTACGACTTATAAATAAGTGCTATCGTACATACTCGTACATATCCACGTCCGCTCCCTATGTGGAGTATGTGATCGTCACCCAGTTTTTCCAGGCTTTTCTGTCCTGGGCTCCGTTGTCTGTTCCCATGTCATTCTAGCGTGGCGCAGCTCTGATGTGTACAGTCTCTGGATGGTCATTGCAGGCCTGGTCTGTTGCCTTCAGGGCGATATTAGAGACAGCTGTTGTTGATGCTATCATACATCAATAAAATAAAATTAAAAAACGTAGGTATAATATACTCGTACAGTTAGGTTTTGTATATTTCTCAGTTTTTCAAAATTATGGCTATTAAGGGTTCTCATCCACCTCCATATTTACCTTACATTTTTGCTCTTACATTTGTGCCCTATAATTGCATACCATTGGGTATCCAAAACATGAAAGATCATGATCAGTTTCTTTTTCTACCTTCTAGGTTTTATGAAGCCAAGTATCTCAGAGCACACGATTGGCAACTTTGGTCTGCTGGATCAGATCGCCGCCCTGCAGTGGGTGAAGGACAACATCGCTGCCTTCAACGGAGACCCCAATGCTGTGACCTTGGCAGGACATGGCACAGGGGCCGCTTGTGCCAATTTCCTGATGGTATCGCCCGTTGCAAACGGTAAGATATTTCCTTAACGTATTATTTCAAAATGGATGGACGCGTTTTGAGTTAAAGACATTGGAGAGCCTCTGTGACTGTGATGGAAGCAAGGAGATTGTATAAGGATTGGACAGTCCGACTTTCTGTCCTGATTGTCTACCCCACAAAAGTTGTGGCGTGAGGGTATAAATAGGTACGTACTTAGATTTTTCAAAAACAATAATTTTTCTTCCGTTGGGGAAAATCTATATTTTCTTCTATTCTGTCCCTTGACGCAGCATCCCTCGCGGGTTAGGCGGAGAAGTCTTCCGTATCCTGTTCGACTCATTTTGCTCAAATCACGTCCATCCCGAAGAATCGTACGTCACATAAGGCGGTAGATGTCTGTGAGGCTTTAGCAGAGCTCGCAGACAGAAATGTACGAGCGAATTACATTATTATATTTGGTGTACCAGAGAGCGATCCAGAATTGCAGATAAGCGAACAAAGAATCGAAGATGTTAAACAAGTGTCCAAAATTGTCGACTTTGTGGATGACTTAAATGATATAGAGATTGTAAAAACACAGCGTTTGGGTATCCGTCAGAATGGCAAACAGAGGCCAATGAAAGTGATATTGAAAAGTAATGAAAATGTTCAAGCCTTTCTGCACAATAGATCGCGTATGCCTCAGAATATAAAGATTAAACAGGATATGACGGATATACAAAGATCGCATTTAAAGACGCTGTGGAATGAACTGGATGGTCGTAAAAGCAAGGGTGAAACTGATATATCTATTAAATTTTTCAATGGAACCCCGAAAATTGTTAAAATGGGGAAAAAAAACTACTTTGTAAACTAAATTTGTACTACCAAAACATGCGTGGTCTAAAAACCAAACTGCACGATTTAAGATTAAATGTACCATTACTTAACCACACCATATTTGTTCTTACTGAAACATGGCTGGATAACTCAATAAACGACTCTGAACTTGGTTTTGAAAATTACAATATTTATAGACAGGACCGCAGCAAGCTCAGTAGCAAGAAGAGCAGGGGAGGAGGTGTTTTGATTGCCGTAGATAAAAGTATAAAATCCACGAAACTTACACACAGAAATAAGGGTGTAGATCAAGCGTATGTACTTATACAGACAAACTTCGAAAAGATAATAATAGGAACCGCATATATTCCTCCAAAATCCACGAATGACATATACAGACTTTTTTGCGAGGACTTGGAGTCACTGCAGTCAAAATATCCACAAGCTACTTTCATGATAGCAGGAGACTTTAACCTACCGAAAATGCAATGGTCTGCTGAGTCAGACAAACCAATTATTAATTCAGATAATAATGAAGGAGCACGCGAACTTATAGAGACTGCGAATTATTTGAACATGAACCAGCATAACTTTGTATTAAACTCTCGCAAAAAGATCCTGGATTTAGTCTTCTCAAATAGTCACAGTGTCACAGTGGAGGAGTCAAACGATCAGCTATTGGATGTTGACGAATATCACCCTCCCCTCGACATTGATATGTCCTTGTCTGTCGAAGCAAGGCCAACAACCACGACATACTTTTACAATTACGAAAAGGGTGATTTCGACGGAGCTCTACAATTCATATTTAACTCAGATTGGACTTTTTTACAAAGCAATAACATAGAATGGATTGTCCTAAACTTCTACGGTATTCTAAACGATGCAATAAAAAAATTCATACCATACGAAAGATACAAACCATCTTCATTTCCCAGGTGGTTTACACCAGATCTAATAAGAACGATAAATAGCAAAAAGATAGCTCACAGAAAATACAAAGAAACACGAAACCAAAATGATTACGAAACTTTTTCCAAATTACGAACTAAATGTCAGAAACTCAGTTCGCAGTGTTTTGATGCCTACATAAAAAATATGGAAAATATTACTACTGATCAAAAGAGTCTTTGGAAATTCAAAAACTCTCTCAAGAACAATAGCCATGATTATCCCAAGCAAATGTACCTGGACAGACAGAGGGCAACTACCATGAAAGACATTGTTGATTTGTTTTCTGATTTCTTTAGCACTGTGTACGAAAAAAATGAAAGAGAGGATGAGTATCTGTCGCACCAATGTGATAGTGTAATAAACATAAATCAATGTACTATTGGCTATGACTGCGTGGAACGAAAAATATCCCAACTAGATTCAACCAAAGCTGCAGGACCTGATAATGTTCCTCCAGTCTTCTTAGTAAAATGTGCACCGGCGTTGGTAGTGCCACTTACAATTATTTATAACAAATCACTGCAAAAGGGCTACTTTCCATCAATTTGGAAAACAGGAAATATCACTCCAATTTTCAAAAAAGGCGACAAAAGTGATGTCAAGAACTACAGACCAATATGTATTCAATCAACGCTGGCCAAAATGTTCGAGTCCTTGGTGTTAGACGTCATACTCCCAGAAATCGCTCGAGTAATCATACCGCAGCAGCACGGCTTTATGTCGGGAAGATCAACCCTTACAAACCTTGCACTATATGAGAGCTGCATCGCCGATGGATTGGCTGAGGGGCACCAGGTGGATAGTTTATACACAGATTTCGCTAAGGCATTTGACAAGGTGTCACACTCAATTCTCCTTAGTAAAATGTCCAAGATGGGAGTGGGTGGTGTCCTGTTAAAATGGTTTAAGACTTATTTATCGTTTAGAACTTTAAAGGTTAAAATTCAAGACTGTCTTTCCCGAAATTTTGCAGCTACCAGTGGCTTACCGCAAGGCAGCCATTTTGGTCCAATACTGTTTCTAATTTTCATAAACGACATAACCGATAAATTCAGTGATGTAAAATTTTTGTTGTTTGCAGACGATTTAAAAATATTTAGACCAATAACTAGTGTGGATGACTGTCAAACCCTCCAATGTAACATAAATCGTCTTAGCGACTGGTGTGAAAAGAACAAACTTTTTTTGAATATATCCAAGTGTCAGGTCATACAGTTTGGAAGAAAGAAAAATAAAATAGCTTTTGAATATCACATAAATAATGTAAGACTGGAAATTGTTAGCGAAGTGCGGGATTTGGGTGTCATATTTGACGTCGAATTGTCTTTCATACCTCACATATCTGATATCACCGCAAAAGCAATGAAAACTCTAGGTTTTATGTTACGAACGGTGAATAGGTTTAATAATGTAAATGTCATAACTCTTTTGTACACATCTTTGGTTCGCAGTTTGCTGGAATATGACTCTCAAATTTGGTCGCCCAATTATAATGTACACATAGATAACATTGAACGGATCCAGCGCAAGTTTTTACGTTTTATTAATTATAAGCTGGGAATCCCTAGAAGCGAACTTAATTACGAATATCTCCATAGTTATCTAAACCTGGACACTTTGTCAAATAGAAGAATTGTTAATGATTTAATTTTTTTGTACAAAATAATAAACTCAGCCTTTGGCGGCCCTGACCTTCTTGAATTGATTAAGTTGCGAGTACCTCAGCGGATTACTCGCTTAAAGGACACCTTTTATTGTGACAATAACGCTACAAACTATATTTGCAATACTGTTATACACAGACTACATAGTGTAGAGAATACATATCTGAATAATATAGATATTTTCAACTGTACACTCAATACATATAAATCGTTGCTGAAGTCAAAATTGTGAAACATATATCTATATACTGTAAATATTAATAGTGATTATTGTCGGCTGTCTGTACCTGCAAATTAGTCTTTACAAACCATCTCTCATGTACTTTTGATCTGATATTTTATGTTTTTTTTTGTTTTGTCAATGTTTCAGATGTACCTACATTAAATAACTTATTTTTGTTGTTGCTTGTATTGTACTTGTACAAAACTATTGTTAATGTTAAAGGCTTGCGCCGTAAATAAATAAATAAATAAATAAATAAATAAATAAATAAATAAAATATCTTCGACATATGGTCAAACCATGCTGTTTATCCAAAAAATGGGGTAACCAGTGAATGCTCTGTGTGTAGAAAAACACACACAATTTTCTCTGACAAGCATTGCGTAAGATATTCAGAATGGGTGACGTACCTCATACTGAAAAAAGTGTTCAATGTCTTGTGAACACTTTACTATTACAGGATACTAAAAAAAAATCGAAAAATATTTGGGACTATTTTCTACAACCTATATTTTTAATAATTCTTCTTCTTGTTGTTGTTAAGCCGTCCCTCCACTGCTGGATATAGGCCTCAACTAACGTTTTCCAAATTTTTCTACTTTGAGCTTTGCTCAACTAGTTCCTTCTTGCGACTGGGACTACATCATCTACCCATATTTTTTGGGGTCGTCCTTCAGGTCTTTTGCTCTCCCATGGTCGCCATGTTAGGATTCTGGGTGTCCATCTCTGATTTCCCTGTCTCGCAACGTGGCCTACCCATTGCCATTTTAAGTTAGCGATACGGTGTGCTATGTCGGTATTTAATAATTATTGGGGCCTATATTTAACTATGACCAAATCCTTACTTAAGTTTTACGATATTCTACAGGGTATTTCAAAAGTACTTAATATTTCACAGGCAAAGTCGTTTTGAAATTCTATTACTTCACTCTTATTGAAATCTAATAAATAATCACTGAAACGATAAAGGAATTGATTTCAAAGCGAACTTATCTAGAATATTAAACAGTCGGTGAGATGTACTCGGCGAGACGAATGCGCCGAACTGTCCCAGTAATATAAATTGTCTCATTGTAAAATCAATCCATTCATTTTCCTTGCGAGACTTGAGACAGAGTAGAGATAATTCTAACTGCAGATTGAATACACGAGTAGTAGAAAGCGGGAAAAAGGTCATGGGACGGATATTAAATCAGTTTTGCCGCCTAAATTTTTTCGTAAATTCATAATTTGATTGAGTAAAAAAAGGTAAAATTTTATAAGATTAGGGATCGAGTTTACAAATCTAATTATTTTACCCACCATATCCCATGCCCTTTTACACGCTTTTATTGACTTCATCTTCTCATTGTCTACGTTTACATCTTCCACTTCAAATTTTAATAACTTCCCAATATCCTTACATCAACAGATTGAAATTATCCACGTAAGTATAAATTTGCTATAGGTACCTAATTTAAAATTGTAATTCTGTTTTATCGCAAACATGTTTCGATTTTTTTTACGATTACTTATTTCATACTAAATAGTGACCGCCTCTCTCCATACCGCTGTCTCCGTACTGAAATAACGGCAACAGGATTTTTCCATTATTTTGAATGATGTGCACGTTCTATCAGTTTCTAATAATGTAGCATTCACAATAAATTCCATGCCGTCACAGCGCTTCTTGATAGTTACCTATACTCGTATTATATGGATTACCCTGGAGTGACTGCGGGGCGGAGAAACAGACCACACATCATATTGAATCCGAATGCGACCCAAGAGCGTATGCGGGGAATTTCAAAGACTTCTTCATACTAGCAGACACTGCGACTGAATATATTTTTAACGTTGACTTAAACCTTTGACAGTCAGACCTACCTGTGTAAATATTAATTTCGTTCGGTGAATTTCACCGTCCACTAAAAGACCAGGCGAACTGTCCGGCGTACAGTCTTCCAAAGTGGTATATAGAGAGTGGACTTAATATCAGATTAAACATCGTATTATTGTACCTATTGTACTCATATTAAGAATGCAAGCGGGCGAGGGTCAGATAGGAGGAAAGAAAGAAAAGAATTAACCTTCTAAGATTTACAGTTGGTTAAGTAGGCCGTTTAAATTCCGACTGGGAATCTCATTCTAAAAATAACAAGATTTTTATTTTTATTTCTGAGTTGTATTGATTAAGTAGTTAGGTAACGTTTTACATTCAAGCATTCTACACTGCTTTATGCAGGTCTGCGAAAAATACCGTATGGGCCAACAAGTAGTTTTTTTTCCTCCATCGTTTCTTCATTCCTGAGGGTCGTGATTTGTGGAGCTACCCGCGGACAAAACAAGACGCCTCCAGTCCTCTATGTTCTCCGCAGTCCACATCGCCGAGCACAAGTCTCTCCCAGTCATTTCCTTAATCTGGTCGCACCACCTTGCAGGAGGTCTACCTCTACTTCTTTTGCCTGGAACACTTCCCATGATTTTATTTCTTTCCAGGTTTTCCCACTCTCTTCTGGTGATGTGATCAAAGAAACCCAGTACTCGCCGACTGCATACTATATATATAGTCGTTCCGTTATTTTATGTTCTTTGAGGACAACAACAACAAGTAAGGATATACAGCAGAGGATGGACTTTCCATCAGGCTTACGACTGATCGTCGGCCGGTTTAATGTGATCGCTTTACACTTAAGTAATATTCACCAATTCCATTCCATCCATCCCGGCTGTTTTTCAGAGTCTTGGAAACTTTTTCATTCTACCATCTCAACGGCTATACAGCAGAGGATGGACTTTTCATCAGGCTTATGACTGATCGTCGGCTGGTTTAATTTGCTCATTTTACACTTTCGTAACATTCACCAATTCCAGTCCATCCATCTCGGATGTTTTTCAGAGTATTGGAAACTTTTTCATTCTAGCATCTCAACCGATATACAGTTGAGGATGGACTTTCCATCAGGCTTACGACTGATCGTCGGCTGGTTTAACTTGCTCATTTAACACTTAAGTAACATTCACCAATTCCAGTCCATCCATCTGGGATGTTTTTCAGAGTCTTGGGAACTTTTTAATTCTACGATCTCAACGGATATACAGCAGAGGATGGACTTACCAGCTTACAAAACAGTATACGCCGGAATTTCCCAACTAGGTACAACCTGTATTTGGGTCAATCCTTCAAATGTGCAACAATAATAAAACAGAAATAAAATAGCACAAAATAAGATAAAACAGATCAAAACAAAATAAAATAAACCAAAATAAGATGAAATAATATATAACAAGTAAAATAAATTACAGCAACAATGATAGTCCAACAAATACAGTCAGAAAAATGAACCCAAAACGAGTTTAATGCACCTACTCTTACAATCGTACGATGAAATCGTACGTTCCATTCCACCACGCGATGCATTGTACGAACCGTTTGATTGTGACGGTTGGGACGATATCCCAAGTAGGTCCCGGGTAGGTGGTAATCTTGTATCGGAATGGTTAGGAAGGGTACTACACAGTACACACTACACCAGATATCCTCTCTCTCTAGGTATAATACACATTAAACGGCTCAGCCGAGCTACTAGGTTCATCTTATTTGGTTCTGAGTATAATGTCGAGAAGGACGATAGTCAACGTTGACTGGTTTTATAATGAGTGAATGAAGATTTATTTCCCATCTATACTTATACTCATAACATTACAAAAAAATGACAAAATAAACATAAATACATAGTACTTACGTTTATTTTGTAATACTAGTAGCGGTTATATTTTGTAATACTAGTAGGGCGGTAAACACATACGTGGATATTACATCTGACAATTAAGATTACACTAAGATACTAATATTTACTAAGAAAAAGAAGGCATCGACCTCTGTACGTATTATGTCCCCTGATGGGAGAGAGCTGCACCCCTGGGGACCTGATTCTAGGGAATGACAAGGCGATGTATGTCGCCGCATATTGGAGTGGCAGGGTATGACCCACCCGGACACGTAAAGTAAGTAAGTAAGTAAGTGTACGTATTGACCCATAAGTTATTGGTTATGCCTTGTTTTATGGCAATGGTAACATTTGTTCACGCAAATATGTCTTTTTACGAGAAATTTCGGGCCATGTTCACGTCGGTCATGGATAGGGATTCTATAAATAAATAAAAACTTTATTGTACATAAACATACACACAAAGGGCGGATTTATCGCCTATTGGCGATTTCTGCCAATCAACCCAATTCTATCAATAAATTGAAGAACATACAGACTTTTAGACATTTGTATCGAAGTGTGATGTGATTTTATAAAAAGTGAGTGAAAGAGAGGAAAGAGGGAAAGAGTGAGGAGGCAATAAATAGAAATTTGAGATAAGGAATCGAAACTAATTTAGATGGTAATGAAAAGGGAGCATAGGAGGAAGGGAAGGGATAAGGAAGTGGAGGGAAGGAGAGGGTTTATGTGGTCCCATTATATTATAGGCTCCTTATGTTATCAGCTGATGCCATCCAGAAATCTCTTAATCTCTGTACTCTGCAGGCAGTTCTTCATAAGATCTTTGAATTCTTTACAAAAATTCTACTCTTGAAATTTTTAGGTAAAAATCTACGATGCTTTTTAGAATATAAACACACTTAGAAATAACAAGTAGTTATCTCAACAGATAAACAGCAGAGGATGGACCTTCCATCAGGCTTACGACTGATCGTCAGCTGGCCTACTCTACACTTAAGTAATATTCAACAATTCCAGTACATCCATCTGCCGCGGCCGGGAGTCGAAATTGAATTTATTGCAAAAATGGATCAACTTTCTCTAGAGAAAAAAAAGATGTAAAGCTTTTCAGAGGGATCCATGGGTCGTGTGGAGCCATGTGTGGTTTCGTATGAAAGGGCGTTGAAAAAGATACCAAGATCGTTAGTCAGGTTTTGTCCAGCTTAATCCTTGGAAGACACGGAGCAATCGAAAGGATCCAATTTCCGCATACCGTCATGTTTGGTAGCTCACGAAAGTGCTTCACGAGTAGAACTCATATCTTGTTCAATTTCAATTTTAAATTTTCAATCTGTTATAATTATTGATGGGAGGTCCCATCGGAATGAAGAAACCCAGGAAGGGCGTGTTTTTTTTTTTATAAATCTGGGTCGATCGAAATAAACCCAAATAAACCTTTGTACACTTCACAGTAAGCTTGAAAAGCTTGTGTCGTGAAGCGCCCTCTGGATTAACAATCGACCGCGTTACCAACCAGGCTACCGACCACCTCAAAAACGGCAACTTGGTTACGTTCGGAAGACCGCGAAAAAAGTATCTAGGATGACAATGTGAAGACATAAAAAGGTTACAAAAAAATGTACGGTAAATAGGCTTATTTTTATATCAACCTTTTTGTAAACTTGCATGGTAGCGATTAAGGTCGCGACCTTTAGAAGTGAGGTCATGATATTCAGTCATAAAAGCGCACTTAAGTAACAAGGTTGTTGTCAGATCCACTAAGCGAGTTCACAATTACAGTGATTTCTGATTATGTCCCCATTTCATAACATAGCGCTCTAATAAACGGTTCTAGATATTTTTCAATTTCCTACTAAGGTTATTGAACATTTTCTTCCTATCTACTAACTCTTGGCGCTTCTAGAAATGCTATGATAGGTCTGCTCTGAAATAACAACAGCTGTTACGGTCTTAAAAAGACCATTAAAATCACTGTGAATTTTAAAATAACATTTAAGAATGTGTCCCCATATTCATTTTTTTTTATATTCCTCTCCATTTTTAAAACTCTAGCGTTGTCTTATCCAAAATCGCAAAAAATGAGTGATTTTTATTAAAAACTTTTGGAATTTCGAGTAATTTTAAGCAGAAATGGAGCCCTACTGATAAATATGTATTTATCGGAACTCTATAGACTCCGATTAGCGCCGATAAATTTGTCAATCCAATTCTTTTGAAATACCTATTTGAGTGTGTTTTGTCTATTACCATTTTTATTTGTACATACTTTATTTTACAGGACTGAACTTCAGACCTTGCGACTCCAATGTGCAGCGACAGATATTTCTTTGTCGTTTGCTATTGTCAGGACCTCCGTGTCACACCTCATCTGTATCAACGGACACATGAGAACATAAGTGAAAATCATTTTAAAGTGCTTGACAGTCACAGCTCACATCGTCGCATCAATGTGTAATGATTGACGGAGTACAAAAGTACTCAACTTCGTCCTAACCGAATACGTATGCTTGTGAAATACAATAAAAAGAACAATATAGTACCTCAGTAGCTAGTTCACTGCTACTTATGTTTTAGAAATACTCAGCGACATAATATATTAAGTACTACCTAGACAGAGTACTCAATGCTAGAAGTGTAACAAAACCGGTGCCCACAAACTGTCAAATCGTATGGAAAATTTTGACAGTCTGTGGGCAACGGTTTCGAAATTTTGCTCTCATAGTTAAAAACTGTATTAGTTTTAACGTTATTTAGGACTAAAACGGTAGTTTTAAAGATGTTTTAGTTTTTATTATTGATATCTTGTTAATAGTGTGACCTTTGCGACTCTAAAATACCAAAAAGTGCCGTGCGTGAAATTGCGACACTTCCGTTCTATTGAAAATACATAGAATCAGATCTCTAGTACCTACTTAATATGTAATCTCTTTTTTAGGTACTCAGCACTTTAAAATGATTTAGCTCACCATCGACTTATCAGTGTGTAATGATCGGTAATGATCGACGAATACAAGTACCCAACTAGGTCCCAATACGTATTCACAATGAAAGGAACAATATTCTAGTAATTAGCTAGTTCACTGCTACTTTGTTATAATAATGCTATTGCTACTTTTCTAGCAGTGGTTGTAGCATCTCTAATAACTAGAAAAAAGTGTGGGAATACGGAAATAAGAATGCTGTAGTAGGATTTTAAAAATTGTCACGATTTAAGGAAGTGCCTATTTCCTACAATATATTGTAGGAGTACCAACTTAATAATATAAATGTGACAGCAGAACCTAACAAGTTATTTTCAATATTATTTATTTCAAATACAGAAAGCTTTTTTTAATCCTCTTCAGCCTTGATCAATCCACTTCTGAACATAGTAGCCCAAGTAGCCATTTTCAAGTAAATAAGTCCTGGTAAATGCTGTTTTGTCATAAACAAGGATCTTAAAGCCCTTTTCAGAAATAAATACATAGTATAAATTTGGCATATTATAATAATAAATAGTAAATACTCTCAGTACCTAAAAAATGCATTTTCAGAACCTTAAAAATGTACTAAGGCTTAATGCCACATTATAATATATATCAATATTGTTAGTCATCCTTTCGTCATTTATTCTCTCAACATGTCCAAAGTATCTAAAATTACCCGGCGTAATGCTAGCAGACGTTCTACACTCTGTTAGCATTGATGTGCTTATCTTTTCTTATATGCTCCTTTTGATTGTTAATAGACTATAACTATGTAAATTTGACGAGTCCAAGGCCCGAAATTAGGGCCTATAAGGACGATAATGAAAAATAAACATCATCAAAACTCAGATTTGAACTTCCAATTAAAAGTCCGCACTCCAATAACCTATTGGACCAAACATCCACTGAAAACGAATAAAAGCTTCAATAGTTAGTCATTCTTTCTGAATATTTTCAGGAGGAAACTTTTATATGGAGAATGCGAGTATAGGGAGATTAATAAATCATTGACACCGAGTAGTGTATAAGTGGCTTCACAAAAAGTAAATGAAACAAGAAAAAAGAATACATAAGTCACTAACCTTAACAAGAACAAAGTATACATTTCTAACACACTGTACTCAAGTAGGTATCTATAAGACGCAGAGGTTCTCAAACTAAAATCCTTAGTCCTTATATGGTTCGCGTATTCAGTTACAGTTAAGAAGACTTCTCTCTCTTGTCGATTTCCTCATTGCTGAGGGTCGCGATCTCCAAACACCCGTTGCTTGACTAATCCCCGCCACGCAGCTCTGTCCTCGGCAAGATGCACTGCCCTAGAGATGGAGGGGGCAACAGTCTGCGTAACTTGGTCTGTCCAGGTGATTGTCCTCTGGGTTTCCGTCCCGGCGTGTTTCATGTGATTATCAGTTTTTCGATTATCTCCTTTATTTGTTTCATGTGATTATCTCCTTTAAGAAGACTAACCTTGAGGGATTTTTTTATCTATATATATTATCACGCCGTTTTCCTTTCAGGGTAGACAGAAAGGGAAGAGCATAAAGGAAACACCCTTATATCCTTCGACCATCCAAAGCATCTTTTATAATATTCATGACTTTGTATTTTTTGCTATGCTATTAAATTTGTCAATTTTACTTCATTTCAATTAATTTACGTATCACCAAGAAATTCACGGAGAGTACAATACAATTTTTCAAAAATTGAACTTTGAACTGAAAAAATTGATCTTACTGATTTTATTGCCCCACTAGGCGACGGCCTACCTATTTTGGGGCAATACCAATTACAATATAAAAATTTATATCAGATAAAACCAAATAAAAAGCAGTGACATCAGAATTCACAGTGAATATTCCGAGCAGAAAATTAAAAAAGGGAATCAGGAAAAAAATGTGATGGAAGCGATAGATGTAGTTTATATGTAAGGAAAGAAATATGTGGTAAGTACTGTATTCTCTGCATACCCCACAAGGGATAGGGCTTGATCGTTAAGATGTAGTTTTCAACAATTTTCATAATATTCCGTGAGATTATATGCTCTTTTTTGGGGCAATTGTAAAGTTCTTTGCGATTTCGTCCTAGGACCTAGGAGGGTGTTATCGGTCTCCCCAATTTGGGAACCTGTGGCATGATTTATATTGTATGTTGTATTCTGTATAGAAAGAGACTAAAATTGCTAAATTGGCAACCAGCCAAATCTTCCTCAATTAGATTTCGAACCAAAACCCCTTGGAGATCCGTTCCTAAACAACTTTTATTTCAGATGTCACCATTCTCACGTGGACGGCGTTGCGCTGGAAGGAAAACATTGAGAGATTGGATAAGACAGGAGGTTATTTGAGAAGATAGGAGTTAGATATTAGGACATCGATTTCGATGATGCCCCCGTGCAGTATTTAATTACTCATTTTTACCTATCATTTGAGTTACATTTCGTTTGCGCCGGGTCTGTTTTTTTTTTTCATACTAAATAAGCGTTCTCCTTTGAGCGGCAGAAGTTTAACCGTCAATTTTCACGGGAAAATACGTGCATTCAATTTTAAAAAAATCGACAGAACTATAAAATGCTTTGCTAGTGAGACTTAGTAGCGTCAATCGTGTCGACCTGATCCTTTAAGACGAAAGCGTTTTGAGTAAAAGAAATCGGAAAACGTGTATGACAAACTGCACTAGTGTGACGTAACTTGTAATGTGTGTAGGGATAGAGCGATTTGGCGTTCTGTCCTCTCTGCTTACCACGTAAGGGACGCGGTGTGAGGGAAGGATAGATACATAAATATAGCAAAATTAATTATTGAAGTCTGATTATAGAACTGAAACATTTATAAAAAGAAACAAACAAATAGTTTCAACATTTCGTATTATAGTTTCACATAAGAAGAACTTTTTGCAGAGAAATTCGATTACGACTATCGGAAAATGGTATGGAATTGCTAGAAACCATTTGTACCCAACTTCACAATGCATTTAGGAAACGTTTCGGGTATTCTGCCATAGATGTTCTATATAGGACACACACAATACAGTTAGTGAGAGAAAATAATAACAAAAGAAATGATATTTTCGACCGAAAATATTATTTTGATTTTTCCAACAATGTCCCTTCCATTTTAAGAACTACAATGTACCCATTGTAACTGAAAGAATTGTAATTAGTGAAAATCTTGTATCATCAGCACAGAGATTCGAACTCGTCATTTCCAGATTAGAAGTCCGCCCCCAACTTTGCAAATCATGTACTCTTGTTTTTTTTTTAATTTGGGTTTTTTATAGTATCGTCTATAAGTGGGTACATAAATTTAAAATTGGGTTAGTTTTATAAATGAAAAACCAATATTTGGGTGATAATATTACATTGATCTCATTTATGGTCATAAAGCCCAGGTTTTCCAGTTAAAACCAGTTATTCTTGGTTGGCGAAATGTAGAAGTCTACTTTAATTCTAGATAGGACCAAAAATATTCTCGAATGCCGACGTAGAATGAGCAAAAGGAGCGTAGGAAGGCAAGACGATTGTCTGATGATGTGAGGCGAATCGCAGGAAGCAGATGGAATGTGGATGCAGCATGCCCGAGACAGAAGTCTGTGGAAAGTCAAAGGCGAGGCCAATGTCCAGCATTGGAATCAGAACGGCTGTGAAGAAACAGAAGAAGAATAATTTTGCCTAACTAATTTCACGATTTCTTTCTTTTTCCAGGTTTGTTCCACAGAGCAATCTTGATGTCCGGCAGCGCCTTATCAGACTGGGCCCTGACCACCAACCCGATCCAGTTCACAGTACAGGCCGCTCAGAGTCTCAATTGTCCCCTCACTGCGGATGACCTGGCTGAATGTTTGAGGAAGAAAAGGTATGGAACCTATGTTATTGAACCATACTATTTGTTCCCGGGACCTGGGACAAAAATGACCACAGAGAAACTTCTGGGACAGAATTTTATCCAGAAAGATAAAACAAGCTTGGTATCTTCAGTTGAGTCTCTTGGTCCAAGTTCCATATATTTTTTTCCCATTATTGACAGATCAGAGAGAGGAGTGACTGTAAGACGAAGGTAGTGACTAGAATGAATGTTAACAAGCTTAGATGCTTTGGGCATGTGGAGAGAATGAGTGAGGACAGGGTGACCAAAAAGATATACCTACCTGAGTTAAAAATGGGTGTGAAGAACCGCATCAGCTGTCCGAGAACTAGACGGCCCATGTCGTCCAGAATATAAAATACAACCTATTAAAGCACCACCTATCACTTTCAAAATTATTTAAAAACATTCAGGTTTGAAAGTTCGAATCAAAAACCGAGTGTATACTAATCTTTCGCACTTTTCGAAACACCTACGCCTAAAAAAATACGTTTTAGATGTATTGATATAGATAAAAAAATAGGTGTAGAAAGATGTCTAGAACTAAAGTCTGAATAGTATAATTTTGTAAAGTAATCTTGAAATTTCAAAAGATATTTGAAACGCTTATTCTTTTAGCGTCTAACTTCCTTCTGAGAATGGATCCGAGATCCCTTTTCAGGATTTTGTTCTCATAAGAAAGATGTTATTCTGATACTTCTCCAATAAAATGTTTAGAATTGAGACAATCATTGTCTAGTCAAAAAGCTTTGCCTCTTACAGCGAGTTTCATTATGATGATTGCTCCATTGGAATAAAACGCGAGCTTTACTTACAACAGAGTACTGTGCTTTATTTACTTCTCTTCTGAGAAAAGCTCATTCAATATACGATTGTATAGTACCAGAGCTTTTTGAAGTTTAACAATAAAATGATGAATTAATGAAAATCGCAACGGCACTCTGGATTAACAATCTGGGAAGCTGTTGTGCCGCGTTACTGATTAGTGCCGCGTTTAATTTTTTTTAATGCCACTAACGCGCAATGATTAACTAAATAGGTACTAACCTAATCTAAATGGTTGCTTGACTTACATATAATATAAACCGGTTTTCTAATTCGGAGATTCTCGTATAGAATCAAGCCCGCAGCAGTACGATAGACTGAAATAATTGGTGAATGCTGCATAAGTGTTAAGTTATCACATTAAGCCAGGCGATAATCAGTCTCATGGGTGATGGAAACATCATTATTCGCTGCCCTCTAAATTCCCAGGCATTGGAAGTACCTAATAGATATAACATTTTTGTTTACGAAGTTTGCGAACTTATATCTAAATACCAATGATATCGATCTGCCAGCTAACCCCAAAATACCATTCATTTTCATCCTAGTCACAAAACCCCCCACGGCCACTCATCTCTCTAGACTTTTGACTGTATTGTTTAACTCCTTTGACGATATGTTTAATAATTGATTTTTATGTATGACGAAATGTCAATAAGAACCCTTTACACTCTGATTGGCTGATCTGATAATGAATTTTGTTTTTGTTATTGTTTGATAATATGCTATAATTGTAAAAATTGATGAGTCCAGGTGCCCGAATGGGCTAACGGACGATAGAAAACAATAAAACAGTATTTATTGATATTTTGTGTGCTATTGTTTGATGTGCCCTTGTTTGGTGTGCCGTTTCTCATAATGCTGCTGTATAATTTTCAGATTATCGGAGATCATGGCTGTGCGAGTGTCTGCTCCCATGTTTACGACGACATTCGGCCCAATTATTGACGGATCAGTGATACCGAATGAACCAGCGCAGGTCATGGGAGTGTACAAGAATCTATTCAGCAAGTCAGTATAAAAAAATATTAATTCTTTTGTTTAAATCATCTTCAGATGTTTTTTTATGCGTTTTGTTTCATTTTTAAAATAAGAATATACGATCCCTATTTTTTTTTTCCTTTCCGTGACGAAAGGGAAATTCTTTTTGATTAAAATAGGTTTAGTGTGACGAAATGGAATAAGTAATATTCTTTTATGGTAAATTCGTAGAGATTTTTTTTTGAAGAGTACGTACCTATATTGACATTTTTTAATTTCTGAAAACGGGAGACCTTTTAGATATCGACAACCTTACTAAATATGTTTTAATATGAAAATGAATAAATTAGATACATTGAATCTTCATCTAGGGAATGACCGTAAAAGATTTTTTATATCTTAGATAGTTTTCTACGAAATAAATATGAAAAACACCTGTGATATTTTTCCGAAAGACCGCAACTCGTTTCCCGAAAGTCGAGGAGATTTTTTTTGTAAGTATTTAATATGCATTAAGATCTAGGGAATGACCGTTAAAAGTTTTTTGATTGACGCGAAATTGACCCCAAAAAAATGGAAACAACGCTATTTTTATCATTTTTTCATGCGATTGTTCATACGATTTTGAACCATAATGCCGTGGGAAATGAGCGTGAAATCATAGTTGGGTCAATTTTGTAACTTTCTGAACTAGCAGTGGCACAGACTGGCGATGGATAGGGAAACGTGGAAGTCGGAAAGGGAGGCCTATTTTCTGTACTGGACTAGTAAAGGCTGATGATGATGACTGTGAAATAATACGTATTTATTTCAACAGAAATACAGTGTAGGATGGACCTTCCATCAGGCTTATGACTGATCGTCCGCGGCAGATGGATGGACTGGAATTGGTGAATGTTAATTAGGTGTAATAGATCACATTAAGCCAGCCGACGATCAGTCACAAGCCTGATGGAAGGTCCATCCTTTGCCGTGTATCTGTTGAGATGTTATAACTACTAGATAGATTGAGATTTTCAAAATAATTGATGAAATAATTGAAAAATATATGTCGTATTTTATATAGTACGTACGAACTTAATTAGAAACAGAATTAGAACTACCGCGATACCTTTCATACAATTCGTAGGTAGCAACCAATTTAATTTCACGCCTAGTTTCATTGCAATCCGTTGGTCACGTAGTAGGAACTTATTAGGATAAGGTGAAACAGGGAACTTACCGGAAGGCCCTCACCGCAGTGTGTATAGGTATAGGATGTTCAGGGGTTACCGTAACAATCACCTACAGGGTGACCACGTGAGATGTTGCGGTTCCCAATGACCTGTAATCCCCCAAAAAACATTCCTAGGTAAAATAATTGGGAAAAGGTTTGCTACTTGTATCAAAGCAGGGCCAATGCGATTCAAACGTGGAATTTGGAATGCTTTGTTTAAATTGATTGAAAATTCTAAAGTAAAGATAAGTAAGTAAGAGGGTAGCGGTATGGAGAGAGAGGGGTCACTATTTAGCGTTTCATACTAATTCTACATAAAATAAAAATAAATAAATAAATCTTTATTAGACACAGTATGAATAAAATTGTAACCTCCTTGGATTAAGGAAATTACTACGTTTTAATTTTCCAGGTATGAGCTGTTGTACGGCTGCGCTGAGATAGAAAGTTACCACCTCCTGGGAGCTATTGCCCTGGCACATGGGATGCTGGAGAGTGAGCGGGACACTCTTCTGAGACGATACACTCATGCCAGGTTCGAGTACAGGCCCGACCTGGCAATGGTCGCCACACTCAAAGAGTAAGATTTCCAAATCAATATCCATTTTATTTACCCATATCATTTCCTGTCCAAGTCCATCCCTTCCCCTGGATGTTTCAGTATCTTTATATCCTACGTCATTCCGTTTTTCATGCATTTTTTCCGGGAAAACACAAGGTATGCCGGCAGGGCTCCCCACAAAAAAACATTCCCAAAACTACTATTATTACTCACCTCAGCCCAAACCACCTCCACCTCTGGACGTTCCAGTCCTACGCCATCGAGTCTTTCGCGAATGCTTTTCCAAGGGAGGGCTCAATGTTTTTATGGAAGAGTTCCACTCGAGAAAACTACTCCCAAAACTACTCTTATAGCCCTTGAAGAAATATTCTCTTTACAGGGATCTGTACACTTCTACAGTTTCTTGCTAAATATTGGAATTAAAAGTTCTTAAATTGAAGGGTCCTGCCCTATTTTTAATACTTACCAGTTATCCATTTAGGTATATCATACCAATGCAGACTTGTTGAGCAGACAAACGAAACTGTAGAAAGTAAAATGATTTGATTGTTCCCTTTATTTCAGGTACAGCACATTTGACATCGAACCTGGAAAGTCCGTCGCAGATTCAAATCGCGACTCTGTCTTGGATATTTTGAGCGATGCGAGAGTCACTGCTCCCTTGGTGCAGACGGCCACCTATCACTCCAAGGCGAATCCAAAGTCATACTTCTATGTCTTCGGGCATAATTCACAAGCTGGAGAGTATGCGGCTGTAAGTACCTACCAGAATATTTAATTTCTTCCAAGTGCATAAACACTTGTTTCAATTGCCAAGGCTTTGTTTCCTGGCAATTGAGAAAGATGAGAAAAAACTAACGTGTTATTGATAACTGGGTGGGCAGATGAAATGAGAAAGCAACTTCAGAGAATTGGCAGAAAAAACCCTAAGAGACTTACGGGGTCTCCTCCCAAACTAAGATGGCTCGCACAAGTAATCCGAGCTCAAGCATTCATTTTAGTTCAATCCAGAATTAAAATCTGATACTTATATCCATCGTCCATAATTTCAGCTGGGCAAGAGTGTCCATGGTGAAGAGTTGGCATACATGTTTGGGGTTCCACTTGGAGCGGCTGGAAACCATTTTAGAGAGGAGTACAGTCCACAAGAGAAACTCTTTAGCGAGGTTGTAATGACGTACTGGACTAATTTCGCCAGAACTGGGTAAGAGTTTTTCGTACCTAAAGTTTTGGAATTGTTTCTGTATAGTTCAAATTTTGAACAAACCTCTCTGAAACTCACCTGTCTGGAAACATACAATTGACTGATAACTTTATTATTAACTCAATGTTACGGGCATACTTACATGACTTACTCTAGGTAGCTGATTATTGTTTTTTTTTTTAATTCCAGGAATCCCAACACCCCAAGAAAGAAGTCATTCTTGACTTTGGGACCAAAGGATTGGGACAAGTATGACATCCAATGGCCGCAGTATACGCCGGAGAATCAATCTTTTATTCATTTCGGTGAGTTAAGCCAACTTTTCAAGTAGTTACAGCAAGTGTTATTGTAGGAACCAATATTAGAAATGATTTTGGTTTTCCAGGTATTCCTCCATATGTCAGCACCCATTATAGGAATCGCTTCATGAGATACTGGAATGAAGACCTCCCCAACATGCTGAAGAATCATACGTCCAATCCAATGATCACATACGATGGTCCCAGTATGAAGTATGTTCCTCCAAGGACGACTCCTAGACCATTCAGATTCGGAGGTAAGAAAAGTAAGGTCTTAAATATTGGATTATTATCATAAAAAGTAACATGCTTGTTTTAACAATTTATTCATTTTTAGGTCCCCCTCCATGGCTGCACCCACCACCTCAAAGGCCGCCATTAGCATTTCCAGAAAGAAAACCACCTCCCCCGGTACAAGAGGGTTTCGGGAAATTCCAACCTTATTCAAAACCTTCACCAGAAGTTAAAATTTCTAAAGAAGATCCGTATGACGCAATCAGAAAAATGGATAAACCTGTAAGACCAATAGTGCCAGGTCTGATGGATGTGCCTTTGAAGAAATTACAAATGCAAAGAGGAAACTATCCGCCTTCTGTTCTAATATCTTCAACCAATACTAAGGAGCCATCCACGGAAAATCCGGCAGAAGCTTTTGGTATTTCCAAATCAACAATGACCATTAATTTAGTTGTCGGTATTGGAATCGCTTTTCTTCTAGTCAATATTATTGCACTTACAATATTTTATTACAAAAGAACAAAATCCAAGTCTAGAGAAAATATGAAGCGGCATAATCCAGGATTCAATGGAGACGTTCCAGATACAGAAGTCAACCTCTATGAAAAAGATGTTGGAAGCGATGCGAAAAATGGCAACAAAAGTTGCAGTATTTTTAATATCTTTAACACTTCGAACAAGACAAAACCTGACGATTTTTATGAACCGGTCAAAAATCATTTGTTTGATGAAGCGAAAACACCAAAGTCTGACGATTCAGGAGGATTTGGACAAAGGTTCAAATTGAGAAGACACATGAGTAACAGCACACTTGACGCACATACAAAGGTTAGAGATTGGATTGCTCACGAAATCGTTCAAAGATGTTCCCCAAACGTGCTCAGAAAGAATGAGGATATTAAAGTGGACCCCAAGACTACCCACGCAAACGCTACAAATATCCCGCATGCCGCTGAGGAGGACATAACTAAAAATATTCCCAAGCCAAATTGTAAAATTGGCTCACTTACCGGTTCCTTGAAGACACCGACCGAATCAACAATGTCTGCAGGTGCTCTTGAAAGAAAAAATAAACTTACTCAACAGAAGTCTACTGAGAGTTCCCATAATAAAACAAATGCTAAAAAGTCATCAAAGCACGCAAGTTCTACCAAAAGTTCAAGGCCAAGTCATTCGTCTAAATCGAATAAAAGTAAAAAGAGTAACGATAAAAGTGGATCTGAAGGTAGTCTAACTAAGAGTTCAAAACCACAAAAGGTCTCAGTGGCAGTCGATGCAACGCCAGCAACCAGAAGCAGTTCAGTTTTAAAACAGCAGCCAATAGAATTTTCCAAATCATTGGATTATTGCTGTTATCTGGACGACTCTTTTGAAACATCATCCCCTCCATTGAGAAGATCACAAACCGTTGAAGATTTTGTCAAAAGAACATCTCAAGAGTCCCTGAATCAGGAGAATACTTTCAAAAGTACAGTCAATTTCAAATTGTCTGCACCAGATCATAATGCAAAACCATCCGAAGTTATCAAAATATTCCATAAGCATTCCGCGTCTGACCCAGTTCAGGATATGAATTATACGCAAATGTTCCCTTATAATTTACAGACCAAACAACCAGGTTCCTTCAATACATTCAGTACCCTTCCACCACCAGTTGCATTTAGAAATGATATAAACTATACATCACGAGATGACACTTCGCCAAAAGTGCCAATGACTCCAGAGGAGTCTATAATGTATATGAGGAGAAGAAATTACCCAAAGGTTCTTCCTGATTTTCCCAAAAACAACTCGACGCAGACAAAAGCACAGAAACGTTTATCCCTTCCTCCTCAGAACCATTTGATACTGTTACCGTCTTCGGGAGAAAACTCTGTTTCAAATTCTGAGGTCACAACTCCAACAGAGATGAAGTCGTTTATGAAGAATCCACCTCTACCACCACCAAGAATCTCTTCAACTCTTGGAAGAAGACCACATCGAATGCCAAAACCAATTGACATTAAAAATAATATGTTTTTCCCTCGATTGCCTGAATGTCCAGGATCTCCAACTTATATAGAAATGTGCTCCAATACATTACCTAATTCAATTCGTTTAAACTCAAAGCCATCAGATGTCATGGAGCTCTATGCGCAAGTTAAACCTAAGCCAAGAAATAGAGTCAATATGCAAGACATAAGTGATGCTTCACAAAGTGAGCAAACTGACAGTGAAGATGAAGTGATGAGCAGTCAGAATTCTTTATATGAAACGATCGAATCACAGCCCAGAGTGATTGTGAGACCAGATCCCAAAGAACCAATACAGGTTAATAATACAAAAATAATTATCAAACCTTCCATGACTCCAAACGCTTGTAGCAACAAATCTGCAAATATTCCCAGAGTTCATGTCAGGAACGATAGTACTGACAGTCAAAAACTCAAAACATTCACAAATCCAATTCCAAAACAGAAAAATGATAAAATTATTAACGATACTGTTGATTCTAAGCTGGCATACAGAAATCGTCCACCTGATTTGAAGATTCAAATTCCTGTTTATAAACCAGACACAAAAGGACCCCCCACAGAAGATGAGCTTCAAAAATTGCCAAAGAAACCTGAGACGCCAACATCATCTGTTGAGGGAAAAGCAAATGAAGGTACAAGCACAAATCTTTCAAAGTCTAAAGAGAGCGTTAAAGACATTCAAGGAAAAGCTAATAAAGGTGAGAAGAAGGTGAACAGTTTGAATAAAAGTACCAGCGGATCAAAAATTCCTAAAACACCTACAATGGCAGCAAAACATGGCACTAATAATGCTAAAAAGGAACAACCCAAAGTTGCACCAAGTAATAAGCCAAACAGTGGAAGTGCAGCCAATCATACTGTTAACAAAGTCGTAGCCAATAATTCAAAGTCATCGATTCCACAATCCACAATTAATAACAGCAGTAACCTTAAGAAATATAACCCTAAAGAGTGCTCTGATAAAGAAAATTCCACCTCAGATTCTTCGAACGATACTGAGACTAGTACGGGAACAGTTAAAAAAGTCAAATAGTTACTAGGTAATAAGATTTGGTGTTGTTTGAATTGCTGATGATAATAATTGACAATGAAGGTAACTCCTTTTGAAAGTGTTGAAGCGAGGTCGTTATATTTTACGAGTATGTGACTTGATACGTGGGTGCAACGTTATCTTATGAATAGACTGTTACCAAATAATTAATGATAGTTCTAACACGGAGTTTGCCAACCATTATGATGGCTTACAAATCTCTCTTAACTGTGTCTGGTCTGAGTCTGGACTGTTCGATGTTCATCTATACAGAATTAAAGTGATTTGCTTCAACCGTAAGCGTTTGCGTATGGAGATTGGAGATGAAGAATCTCTTAACCATATAATTATTCTTCAACTGCCCATTGATCGATATCTCCTTGTTTCTAGGGCAGAGTAATCCACATTATGGAACTTTTTCGTAAAGTATTGAGTACCTTTTATCCACAAATTCTTCTCAAATAGGTACATTGTGTCATAGTGAACTGTTTAAAGCATAATGCTAAGAGAGTTTCAGTGCGATATGCTGTATTAAGTCCTTATCTGAATATTGTGTTCTGATGGAATAATTGTTTTTTATGGCATAAATCGCTCGTTGTCGGGTGGCTTGCATTTTTAAGAAAAAATAATTGGATATTTCTGCATTCTTAATCAAGTCAATATAAAGTTATATTCTTTGAGTATTTAACCTACCACACCTACACCTACAGCCCTCCTATCCAAACCTCCTATACCAAAAGGTGCATCATGAAAAAAATAAGAAGCATGGAATAATTTGTGTCAAGGTGTTATTAAAAACGATTATAATAGTTTTTACATAAATTGTTGACATCAGTTGGTGAAGTGGGAGGTATAAAAATCTGACCATTTTGACACTACTGTGTCGACAAATTGGCTTCATGTTGAATTTGTATGGACTTGTATTGAAACAATTGAATTGTGACTTATCTAGGTAAGTATGTCAAATGTTCAAAATCTTGTGGTTTTGTTATTTGTATTGTTTAACATTACCTGTATAAACGCTGCATTTTCTAGACTAATAATATGTTTCAAATATATAAGAACCTAGCCTTTGCGGCCAGCGTCAATCATTACGGAGACAATATCCGGGCTATGTGGCCGTTGTCTATAGGTCGGTGCCATCCAACCGACGCTTCGCCCATATTCTTCGGCGGGCTTCTTCAGAGATAATGTTAGAACGAAGAATGAAAAACTAAGTTAAATTAAATCCACAAAACAAGACATTTTATAGATTCCGCCACTAGTATTCGAGGATTTGCACCCTCATCATCAGGCGATTGTGAATAAAGTTTCTCAATTTTTTTTGTGGATTTTATTCTATTTCATTTTTCATTTTTTCCTTAAAAATGGACTTTCACCATGTACAGACGGTCAAAACCATCGGGATTAAAATGTTGGAACTTGTTTTACTTACCTTATAGTTTTTATACCATAATAATTTTAATGCCTACCATTCTTATTTCTCTTTGAGTATTATAGATTTTAAGCCATATTTTGTATTTGGATATTTTATCTAATCATAAGTAAGGTGTTTTTTTATGTATTTTTCATATTTAAGTTCTAGCAAATATTGTACTTAAACTATTATTTTGATAATGGGAAATAAAATCTAATTTATATTAAAAACAATAAAAAAAATACTGTTTTCTATTACACACCTGTAGGTAGTATCTGAAGAAAAGAGTTTTCGACTCATGCATTTTACCAGTTCTAACATATAGTATCGAAACCGCAGTTTTAATTAGGCGAATCACGCAAAAACTGCTGGTAACACAAAGAGCCATGGAGAGTAGAATGTTAGGTATTTCGTTGAGAGATAGACGGACAGATGAATGGATACGAGAGAAATCCAAGGTCACCGAGGTGGTAAAACGAGCAGCTGCCTTAAAAAGGAGTTGGGCAGGACAAGTTGCCAGACGCTCAGATTCTAGATGGACCAAAAATATTATCTCGAGTGGTGACCTAGAACAAGCAAAAGGAACGTAGGAAGACCTCAGGCAAGATGATCTGACGATGTGAGACGAATCGAAGGAAGCAAGTGGATGCAGCAAGCCCAGCATTGGGATCTGTGGAAAGTCAAAGGGGAGGCATATGTCCAGCATTGGACTTAAAACGGCTGAGAAAGAAAAGTAAGTATATTATAGATAATTGTGGTTGTACCTACCACTGTCATGTACGTATCTTCCAGAATATTCTACCTCCAGTGTCCACTACAGTCCATAGTACTGGAGCTGATGTCATATAGGTGTGGCTTCTCCTACTATTAGTGTAGCACCATGTAGTGTAGTAGTGAGGCCAGGCATACCAGAGCAGAGCCACTTGGTAACTGACACCAGGGGACTAGGATCTCTACAGAGACCAGAGCCATGTCTACATTAAAGGCAGGAGAGCCATCAGGAGTAGATTTTTATTTTAATAAATGAATCTGTACATATCTGTACACTTCACAGAAATCTTGAAATTAATAAATTAATTTCAATAAGGTAAGTAAAAATTAAAACTATAGAAATATGCAAAGGCAGTATTGGGTTATTACAAGAAAAAAAAACATATTTTTCATCACAATATTTAATATTTTACGTATATTTATTTATTTATAATAAAATTCTAATTAAATTACATAACTATTACAATATTTCAATTTATTTTTTTATAATAATAGACTTACTTAAATTTATTTAAAATTAAATTTATTTATATTAAACATTTTTTTATTAAGAGTGGGGGGGACTTAATTAAAATCTCAATACTTACACAATCATAAAACTATTTACAATATTTTTTATTTATTTATTTTCTAAAAACAGTAGGTAGATTTATAAAATTCATTTAATCGGTTAATAAAGAAACAGAATGATTCAGAGGAATTCGATTTTTCAGGGGATATAAAAAATATTTGTTTTTAATTTTTTAACAAAGACACCTGTATATTTTTTTACTTTCAATTATACCATGAGTTTTTATTATATTATATTCTGGATTCCCTTTATAACTTGGAGCCTTTTTTTAGGTAATATTCGGATTTTTCTCGTTCTCGTTAGATAGTGTGTCATGTATGGGTATACAAATAATGGAAAAAAATATTTATGTCATACCTATGTAAGTACAAAAAATTTCGTACGTAAGTATTACCTACTCGTTATTTGCAACTATTTTTTCGAGAATTTTAAAAATTTGACATCCCTGATTTATCCATACGTTATGATTTCAAACTGTTTCAATATTTTATTTTATAAAAAAAATTACTTATTTTGTTTCTTATTCTTTTATATCTCTTGTTTTTGATTTTGACTTACATTTTGTGACAAAATACTGACTTATTCTGTTTCTTAATTGATCGATACAATCACAAAAAATAGGTAGGTATAGAATTTGTATAAATCAACAAAAAAACGAAAATAATGATATACATTTTTATCCTTATACTTATTCATAAATCCCTTGGGTAATGAGCAAATATAATTGGTTTAATACCTATTTATAAGTACATACCTACTTTAATGAGTTCTTTCGTAAATATCTCGTCGGCGAGTACTTTATAAAAAAAAGTGGTAGGTTCATAGGTAGGTAAGATATCAATAATTACTCGATGTATTGGGCAATTAGGTAGGTATTTACAGAAAATTTTAGATAGGGAGAAAGATTAAAAATGTATTCGATTTGTCTGTATTTTCTTCCTTCGAGCGGCTTCCGTTAAGAGCTCTGGAAGCCGAGGGTGTAGGCAGAAGACCGGTGGGCCGCCCCAGAAATAGCTGGCAGAAGCAAGTGACAAAGGTGTGCGAGGAGAGACTGTGGTTGGAGTGGCCAGAGGTCCTGGAAACTCCAAGTGACAGGAGCCTCTGGCGAAGATACACAGACCCTTTTAGCCCCCGACCCAACCAAGGATAGAAGGGGAAGAAGATGTATGTATGTATGTATTTTCTTGTTTTCAAACAACCAAATTGTTGCCGTTTGAAGAGTCTAAGAGTATCCAAGTTTCAGCTTTTTGGCTTTAACGCGGTTCTTACGTAGGACAAAATTATTTGCCTACTTATTTAATTTTAAACATATACTAATATTTTCAATTTTTATATCGTATAAAGATGAACATTTAATAAAAAAGTCGATCCTTTTATTATTTACATAAAATTCTTATTGATCGAATCAATTTCACTTACTGACTAAGTGTCTGGTGCGTATCAGACACGCATTTCACTCATTGCCGCTTGTGGCAGACCGTGTTGTCCGTTATCGTTCCCAGAACTGGAGATCTTGAAGGTCCCATGTGTGGCCCTCAAGCTTTGGGTCAATGGGGGACTGTCTGACCTCCTCAACATTGGGGGAGACGAGGGCATGCTCAGGTGCATGGTGGCAGAGCCATTTGGTGGTAAAAGTATGCCGTGGTGGTGCATTTCTGGTATCATTGGATGTTGCTGTTGAAAATGTGCGTTTTTAGGCAAAGTAGCCACCGATGCCAAATTTTGATGGTGGATACCAGAATTATTAAAATTCTTAATGACACCCTTGTTTTTATTCGGTAATGTAAGACTGTTTCCAACCATTACGCTCGGACTAGGAGGTGGAGCTTTTACCAAAGCTCCGCTGTTGATCTGAAGTGTCGAATTGCACAAATGAGGACCCTTAAAACTTACATCCGTCAGAATAGGTTCCGTCTGAGAATTCTTCTTTTTACTGTGCTTGCTTTGACTCTCAACATCAACGATCACACTCGCATTCTGAGAATGATCTATATGATAATGAGAATGCTTTTCAGATATAGGATCGAAACTGGATTTTCCATAATGATGCATGTTGTTTTTCGAATCCATTCTTGTCTTGTCCCTCTGGTAGTAAACCCCAGCGAAAATCAAGACATTCAGGATCAATAAAGAACACCCTATCGCTATGGTGACACTTAAAGCGGTTGAGTATGCGGCATACCCTGCTGCTTCCAAATTGGCTAAAGGATCGTTCGTTGCATTGTTCACGGCAAGTCCTGGCACACTTCCAGGTAGTAATGTCACACAAGTTGTGGCAACGGAATCAACAGTTGTCAGCGATACATCAACAAACATCGTATTGTTGGTGATGGTTTGTTGTCTCCGGAAGATATCCGTAGGTGATTCGTACGGTAAGGATCTTGAGAGTGGATCTGGTCTTACAACTCCGTCGTACAGATCTGCATCGTTATGGTTCCTGAACAGATTGTGACGAGCGACGACGTCCTCCATTCCCGCTCGGTGAAGTTCTGGGACGAGACGGAGCCAGACGGATAGCTGATGAGCTCGGAAGTGATTTTTCATGCGTGGCTTCATTCCTGGAACAAAGAAAATCATATTTTTAACAAGTTTGCAATGATGCTAAAATATTTGGTTAGGAAATGGATGAATTATGAAAGGACAACAAAGAAATAGATGAGAAAGAATAAGTTTATTGTAAGGATACGTCACCGCCACCTTTACATTTCTCTCCTTCTCTAGCCATGATGTAGGATTTATACATAAAACATTATAGGCGAGGTTACCGTCACCGTCTCTAAGGAAATGTATGGAATAACAGTCCCTTAACAACGAGTATGACGGACCACGTATTATATTCTGTTAGGAAATTTGACAGGAGTGGTGATCATTATGCTATGTTGCCAACTGTTACAGCACGGCTAGAGTACCTACTCTAGGAGGCGGTGGATACGGCCATTTAAAAACCTCTTGGATCCTTAGTGATTACTGAGGTACGTTTTTCAAGGGTGACGTAAAGGTGTCGTCTGTAGATAATGACTATAGTAGATACTCATATTATGTTTTTTAAAACAGATAATTTAAAATAAGCCAGTGAGGAAATTTTCATTCTGATGGGTCAGGAAATTTTCTATTATAGATAAGAAACAAGAAATAGAACATTACATAAATTTATGTCAATGTCCAATTTTTCGACATGCGAAGCATTGTTTCTTTTTAACCAATTTATTATTGTTCGCCAAAAACTCCATACAAATTCGTTATTCTGGTCCCCAACAAACACAAAAAACATTCCTAGGAACACAATATTACTTTTGTAAGTTGGCAATAATCTGATCGCCATAAATTACTACCGCTTTTTCCATTCTCTCCAACGTACTGCTATTTGGTCCTTCCACCGTTTCTTTCCTTTCCCCCATTTCGTCTATTCTTATTGAAAGTAAAATAGCTGATTGGACATAAATCACTTTTATTTGCTTAGCTTTGTGATGAGAATAAGGGGGGGAGGCAAGGGCGTCGCTAGCCTCGGAGCTAGGGGAGAGCAACAAAAAAAAATTGACTTCTAATTGTGAACGGATGTTATTGGTCTTGTGCATTGATATTTTTGTACTAAAATGTAAGTACCTGTCAAAGTTTCTTTTTGTGACTGTATCAGTTCCATGTGTAATAAATAAATAAATGTAGCATAAAAAACGCGTAAATAGCGCCGAAGGCGAAATTCTTTTGTGAGACATAGGAAGAAGGTTGCTGTTTTTTTTTTTTTTGAAATCGTATATAATACTTTGCACAAAAACATGTATGAAAAATGTTTTTCAATAAAAAAGTAGCGCCGCAGGCATATTTTTTATGAAACTGATGAGTTTCCATCTAATTTTAGAAAATTTATGATGTCATGAAAAAATGTGTTGTATTTATGTGATTCTCAGTTAGGTTTTACCATTTAGTATAAAAAATAAATAACTATTCCAATCCATAGGGGGGGGGCAGCTACCTCAATGTCCCCCCTGACGACGTCCATGGGAGGAAAGGGGGTAATTTTTCACCTGCTCAGGCGATATTTCTTTCACAATTTCATCAGTTCCAATTTCGTTGCAAGATTCTTTTATACATTATTTTTTCAGACTTTTCTACTGCATATGTTTTCGAAATGCATCGACCTTTCGCAGTTTTTTGTGGAAAAATAGGTTTTATTTTAGACTCTTATCAAATACTCGTAGCTGGGTTATTAAGGATTACGAATCAAAAATTATAATCCTAAAATATTGAATTTTGTGACCGTGGCGATGGAAAAAGTGATCAAAGGTGTCGAACTTCACGAAAAACAAAAAAGTGCCGATATCTCGAGAATGAGCGATTTCTTACTAATAAGCTGAGTTATGAGCTGTTCTATCACCTCTTCACGGGATGATTTTGATTTACGGGACACCCTTTATAAAAAAGACATTTAAATTAAGGTTCTTACAGTATTTTCCTAACGTAATCGAGGTATCTACATTCACATAATGTAGCATTACGTGAATTCCCTTGGGAAGGAAGCAGAATGGGTTTTCCATGGGTTTTACGAGTCGGCTTTGTCTGGATTTATTGATCAATTTATGCCCAGTTCACCCAATTCCCCACATCCTGCTGTCAAACAAGTAATTTTTCTACTGAGTTTTTTTACTAATTCTTCTACTTAGGAATTTTATTCCTCATGAGATTTTTCGCGGTCTGCTGACGTCATTTTAAAGAGTTCTGATCCATCTGCCTACCCTGTAAAAGGAGTGGTTTCAGGGGAAAAATAATATAATAGGTTAGTAGCGAAATTTTTTCAAGATTATTGTTTTTTTCTGAAATAAGTGGTTGGCATTTTATCCTTTTCAGAAATAAACGACCCAATTACAATATAATCATTATTTTCACCGAACAATGTTATTACGTGAGCCTTGGGTGGGTACCTGATACCACAGAGCAACGAACTTGAAAGTAACTATTATTTTTGTGGAATAATGTGAAAAATCTTAGTGACATTTGAATACAACTAAAGGTAAGGAAATGCTATGCAGGATTACCGATTAATTTATAAAAGATCATAATGATTTACTTTTATCAATTTCATATCTGGGTCGTGACCCAGCACGTGTGCTGCGTGGAGAGAAATACCATCTTCTCCAACAGATATTGAAGGGGAAATTGAAGGACGCCGAGGGCCCGGTAGAAGGCAGATGTCCTGGCTGCGGAATGTAAGGGAATGGACCGGCATCCGTTGTGTAGGGGAGCCATTCCGAGCGGCGCAGGACAGAGACAAGTTCGCTCAAGTGATCGCCAACGTTGGGGGATCCTAAAGGCCACATGAAGAAGAATTAAACGCATTAGTGTACTTTTTGCACTAGAAATAAAGTTTCTTTTAATAAGTTTTTCTTTTTGACAATCAATAGGTACTAATTGTATACCTATGTACTTAATTTATGAGAACAGATTATTATTTCTAACAGAATTTCCGATGGATTTCCGGCATATTGTTCTCAGCGTCATGGCCTCCAATTAACGTAGGTTTCGACCATAGAGCAATGAACTTGTAAGTATTATTTTTGTGGAACAATGTCCAAATTCTTTAACAGGGTGATCGCCCCATCCCCTAAATACCATCCCTAATATCCACGCGAATTCATACAATACAAAAATAATTGGTTAGGCCGATGGGTTCCTCCTGATAAATACGTCTCTTCTAGAGATAGGAAGGAATGGAATTCAGGAAGTTTAAACTGTACGGAAATTGTGTGTTCGCTATCTTAGGTATTGTTTTTTTCTAGAAATAATAAGGTGAAGACATAGAGATATTATAGGTACTAGAGAAGCAATTCCATACGAATTATCAGTTTGAAACTTGCATCCACCTAATAACAAGGTAACCAGACAGAAACTCAAATGACAAAATCTCAACTGTCAAAAGGGTGACCTACTATTGACAGAATCGCAACTCATCGCCGGAAAACCTGCTGCCGCCAATTTCAATATTGTTGGGTTAGGTTCGTTAGGTTGTTTTTTTAAACACACAAAAACAAAACAAAAAAAAAAAACAACGGCATCAGATTTTCCGGTGTTGAGTTGCGATTCTGTCAATAGTAGGTTACCCATTTTGACATGTGCGTTTTTGTCACTTGAGATTTTGACATGCAACCAAATAACATGCATAATTTTGACACATTCATAACAACTGGTATAGATTTTTTTGACGACGCAAGGAAATAATGTGGCTCTTTTTGTGCTAAACCTCTTTGTAAAATACTGACCGCGTGCTATCACCTCTTAGCGATATCATTGAAATACCTGGGGTGGCAAACGACCGATAAGTGGCAAATGGTTTTATCTGCCAGTTTTTACGCCCAGTTTCTTCTCCAGTTCGTTACTCCTCTAAGTATAACGAGATGAAATTGGGTTACCTGGAAGAGATCGCTGTATAGCAATAAGCTCGCCCTAGTGAACATAGCTGTTCCGGACTGCGGCAGACAGGGATGCTTTCGCCATACTTATTATTATTATAACTCTGTAGGTATTATCTTGTCAGCTTCTATGGTATGTGATGTTCACGCAAATAACAAATAAATAAATCAAAATAGTTTGGACATAAACAAAGAATAGGTGATGAAAGAAAAACAAAGAAGCTCTTAAGTATACGTGAGACTGATCTGGACCAATTATGTCAACCAGATCCTTAAGGATGGACGCGTTTTGGGTAAAAGAAATCAGAGAGCGTGTGAGAAAAATTGTACGAATGTGAAGGAAGCAAGGAGTGTATGTCAGTGTCAGATGGTCTGGCGTTCTGTCCTCTCCGTTAACCACGTAAAGGATGCTTCGTTAGGGGGTAGATAGAAAAGCCTGAAACAAATGACTCAATGTACATAGGTAATTGTTTTATTGTGTTATTGTTTTCTATCGTCCGTAGGCCCATTCGGGCACCTGGACTCGTCAATTTTTACAATATATCATTTCACAGCATATCATTAAACAAAGTATCATAAACAATATCATTATCAGATCAATGCCAATCAGAGTGTAAAGGGCTCTGATTGACATTTCGTCATACATAAAATCAATTTTTCAACATATCGTCAACGATGACGATGACGATGACGATTAATGATGACGTCCTAAAATGGTGTTGAATTAATCCCAATGGACAGACGCGTTGTAAGTGGAAGAAACTATAGGAAAATGATTAGGAGATTTATGTGCGTGGTAAAAGACCGAGATGTTAAGAGGTGAAGCTTGGTCCTCTCTGCCTATCCTAAAAGGAATGTGGCGTGATGATGTAGCAATATTTTCATAGGTCTGTTTATTTTATCCGTTCTCCGTCGGGCTATAAATAATAAATCAAATGTATAATGGCTGTTGTATTGCGGAGATGTAAAACTAGCCTATAATATAATTAGGTGTAGTATTTGGCATTGTACTCCCGAGCATAGTGGCACCCCGCTCCACTGAGCAGCAATCAATGGAAGAGATTTGAATAACAACACAATAGACTACTGTGTAACTAGATGCCAATAGAGTGGGTGAAAGATCACAGGGGTGTAAACGATTGGACGATGATTTCAAAACATCGATTCGGAAAAGAATCACAATATGCGTAATAATTTTGTTCTTATTTGTCCTACCCTTCTGTCCCGATTCATCTAGGGTCGGACCATCTCGTACGTAGGCGCCAGGATCTCCTGTCCTGGGTTGTCACTGTTGGGATTCACTGCGTTGCCAGCTCCTTTTCAACATTAGACCACCATGTTGCCGGAGGTCTACCTCTTCCCTCTCTAATAATAACTCTATTCTTTATGCATGACGTACCCGTACCATCTCAGTCTGGCCTCCCTCAGCTTTTCTGTTATCGGGGCCACCTTAAAAGATCCTCTGACGTACCTACTCATTGCGGATTTTATCCAGGCGTGTCACATTGCATGCCCATCGGAACATTTTCATTTCATTTGTACGTTCGTACTACTTTGATTATATGAAACGAAATGAAATGTAGGGAGACTACAAAGGAAATGGAATAATAGCATTCTGAAAATTGGTACGTGTAAAGCTAAATAGTGAATAGGTATCAGAAAATATGGCGTGACACGTGAAAAGAGGAGCCTCTTGACCTCTCGGTGTTTTCTCGAAGAATTTTGAAGGGTTTTGAAGCTAATAGTTTTTTTATAATAAAAAACGTATTTAACTAAGCCTTCGTGAACTTTCAATAAATTTATTAAGATTAATGATAAAAAATATTTTAATTACAAAACAACGTTATGCAATAGTGGTTGAATTGAATAGATGCAAGGCTCGCCGGGCACCAAAATTAGTGAAAAATATAGGTACAACAATAATTTTGTATAAGTAGGTATCATTTTTTTTTATTTTGTTCGAAACATCGAATCAGTCATCCCCTAGAAAGTCCATCTTTTCCTGTATATCCGTTGACATTAACTACTTGTTATATTCAACAACATGATCAAGACCGATAAAACTTTAATCACAATCATATTCCAATGTGCAAAAAAGGTGCCAAATGGCTGCAAACCAATGGGTGCAAAATTTTTTTTTCCATACAATAACGGCCCAGTTAGATAACATAATATAGTTAACATAGCCCATAACCTAGTTAGATTCTTATCGATGAAATAATGAAATTTTACATCGACATTGTTTTACATCCCTAGAAAACGCTAACAAGACGTAGTACAATGGCTGGAAATGTAGAATGAAGAAAATAAGGATCGTGTCGGGGTTAGAATATAGTAGAATAGAATAGAATAGAATAGATTAGAACGCAGAGTATTATTATAGAATAATTATATTAGCTACTGTGTCTGTATGTAGCGCTGTGTTATCTCGGGGGAGAGATTGTTATTATTATATTATAAGTGGTTACAGAGAATTGTATAGTGTACTATAGTATGAGTTCACGCCTAACCCAACTAAAGATTACTTGCGAATTATGTACGCAATCGCAATAGATTTCGACATGGTTATTACCAGGTAGGTGAATATTATAGGAAAAGAGGAACAATAATTAATTTTGAAATTCCCACCTACTAGGCTACTTATTTACTTGCTAGCATAGATGGCGGTTTATTTAGTATCGTTTTTTTAGTTCCTGGTTTGGTTTCTATAGGTACTATATATTATTATTCTATGATTTCGACTACAAGATTAAGAAAATCGAAAATAGTACCTATGAATTTATGAATGTTTATGGAAATTTTCTCCTCATGGAGAATTATCCAAATTTATTTTGGTGAGTTATCGCCTTTTGTGCATTAAAATAATTTTTATGTATGATTCCGTAAAGAAATGAAATTTACAGGGTAAATAGTTTATAAAATTGGCAAGTTTTTGAAAATAATTTGAAAAAAATATATTTCGTGATTATTATTTTTTAAAACGTCCTCAGACATTTATTAAAATGTTGAAATGTGACTAATTTTTAAATTCATCATTTTTTTATGGCGTGATGGTATCAGATAGGCTCAAAATTGTTTTGTATCTGCAATGTATGCTATTTATCTATTTTAGGAAAAAGAATCAAATATGTATCTTAATAATTGGCGTCTCTGTGACTAATAACATCTTTCAAGTCGGTGTTTGGCAAAAAAAAATCATAACTCGAACACTACCTACATAAAATCGCTGAACATACATCATGGGGGTTAAATCGATAGGTATTGAGGTCCTCTATCATCCTGCCTCGGTTGATCCACCGGTTGTGTTACATCGTTTATACTACGGAATGTAGAAAAAATCCATTCCAATCCAATCCAAAAATTTGTGAAATCAAAAATAATTCAAAATGTTTTGAGATATATTTTTACTTTAGATTTATTAGTAAAGGAATCCTGGAAACTGGAATACATTATAATAACGATGCTTGAGTCTGAGGACCTGGAAGCAGCCAGCGGAGCAGCGGGTAATTCATTCCTGGATACTTGGAGTGGAAAACACTCCAGAATATATTTTTATACATTACTGAATTTTAAAGTCTATGAGGGGTTTACGTAGTTACAATCAAATACCCATACATTGGATAGCAAGTTGAAAGACCATGGTTAGGGATGGGGAGAATTTTTACAGAAAGAGCAATAACAGGAACTTTTCATTAATTCATCTATCACCGAACGCTACACCACCCGCCTCCTAGAGTAGGTACTCTAGCCGTGCTGTACCAGTTGGCAACATAGCATAATATGATCAAAGAGGACCACCACTCCTGTCAAATCTCGTAACAGAATATAATGCGTGGTCTGTCATACTCGTTGTTAAGGAACTGTTACCTATTCCATACATTTTCTTAGCGACGGTGACGGAAACCTCGCCTATAACGTTTTATGTGTTAATCCCTCATCATGGCTAGAGAAATGTCAAGGTGGCGGTGGCTACACACATCTATCCTCACGTAATATGTTTAGTTTCCAACACGTTCTTAACAATTCGTCAAACTAGGAGGACTGCGTTTCCTCATCCCCTCTCTTCTTCATTAGCCTTCTTCCTTCCACTGCTGGATATAGGCCTCTTCCAACTGTTGCCCACTCGTCTCTGTTCTGACCCTTCCTCATCCAGGTTCCTCCAGCGATTTGGACAATGTCGTCGGTCCATCTCTTTGGTAGCCTTCCGACGTTCTTTTTATATCTGTCTAAGGCCTCCACTTCAATATTCGTGGCGCCCTTCTGGTGTCACCCTGCCTGGCCATATGTCCTGCTCCATTGCCGCATCCTCTCTCATTTATATATTTTCTTTGTCATTCTATTCTCAGACATTCTCTCGATATGCCCAAACCATCTCAACTTATTCAGTTTATTCTTATAGTGGTAGCATTCATCTTACATCCACTCATCTCTCTATAATCATTCTCAATGTATTATAAGACCCCAAAAGAGTTGATCCGACGACATAGACGCTGTGGGGGGAAAAACTGGCTGCAAGCAGCAAACAACAGAAAGGAATGGAGGAATATGGAAGATGCCTGTATCCGGCAGTGGAGGACAGAGGGCTGAAGAGGAAGAAGAAGTATTTCCACACATTCTTCTCAATGACCTCATCTCCACCGCATTCCACTCTCGTCTTGTTTTCACCACATCCATGTCTCACTTCTATACTTAGATAATAATGGGGACCAGAATGGTGGAAAATGATTAACCTTCCTGTATGCAATGAAAAGTAAAATAAAATATTGGTATCATAGTGATTCTTGTCGCTGTGATTTTGAATGAAAAGTAGCAGTGATTTTCTTACCAACTTTAACAAGCGGATATGGATAGATTCCAGGTAGGTTCTACATGTTCCACGTCAAAATAACTGAGTCGTATTATGACGAGAGGTACACTTAAAAGTTCTACGAGATGGTCGCCGTAATGTGGATTTTATTTAATATCATGGACATAATTTAACCAGGTATAAAAAGCTAGTACACATAGAGTCAACATTCAATTACATCTTGCAAAATAAATTTCATTTCTGATAGCCTGAGATCTGACCGCTAAAAATATGACCTATATGTTTTTTTTTTTATCGAAATGTGGTTTAAATGATAGGTTACTAATAGGGTCATACATCGCACTAGGGTTGCCTATCAAAATCTTGCTGCAACTGCCCCTGCCCCCGAAAAAGTCCCCTTTCGAAGTTTTCACATTTTTTTAGGAATATGGTAAAAGATAGGAGAAAGTGGTCAATGATGAAAATCAAACCACCTCAAAACCACCACCCATTTCGCCACACTCTGCTGTCAAAAATTTAATAATTCAGTTAGCAATGGTTAACCAAAGTTTAATAATTTAGTTAACACTAGTTAACAAAAGTTTAATAATTTAGTTACTAAACACTAGTTAACAAAAGTTTAATAATTTAGTGAATACTAGTTAACAAAAGTTTAATAATTTAGTTAACACTAGTTAATAAAAGTTTAATAATTTAGTTAACATTAGTTAACAAAAGTTTAATATTTTAGTTAACACTAGTTAACAAAACGAATATTTTTTCGACCCTACCGCCATCTTTTGAGAAGTGGACGCGACATTTAGCAAAAAAATATATACAAAGTCATAGTGTTTACCTATTTCCAGGTACTTCTGATGCACGGAGTCATACTCATCCCAGGATATGCTCCTGAATCTGTTCCTCTCCCTTGACGCAGCCAGCAAGGTCTCCTGGCGGTAGTGGTCGTTGGGGTTCCTGGAACAAAGATGGAGAAGGATGATAATATGGTAGAAGTATTATTATTGTGCCATCATGGATGATGGAAGATCTGGAAATAATATGAAAGTTGGGGAATGGAGAATAATATCAGAGAAAATAACAATTCCACTATTGGAGAGCATTAGTGAAGCATCTCAAATATATATTTGGATCACACATTCTCAAATAGTTTCTATTGAAAATTTATCCTTTTTTATAATAAATATCTAGGTTTACCTAAATAAACCCAAATACATCTTTGTACAATTCACAGTAAGCTTGAAAAGCTTGTGTCGTGAAGTGGAGTAAGTCTGGATCGGGGATCGAGCCCGCACCCACTGGATTAACAGTTGAGCGCGTTACCAACCAGGCTACCGACCACCTCTTAAAGTAAGGTCACAATTTATTGTATCTACATGTCGTAGTCGAATAACAAGTAGTTATCTCAACAGATATATTAAAGCAAAGGATGCACTTTCCATCAGGGTTATGCCTGATAGTGAATATGTTAAATGATCACATTAAGCCACTCAGTAAGTTCATTTTTTTTTCTGAAAGCTAATAAATTTTCTACACAAGGTAGGCTTATTAACCAAAGCAGTTATCTCGATTAATTCAGTAAAAGATGAACTCCGTCAGGCTTATTCGCCTCAGCCTTCTTGATATTTTTTTTCAATAATGATCCAAGTATATCGTAACTTTTACGAATATAGCTTAAAAAAATACAGTTAAAATGTGTTTATATGCAATCTAGTCTATTATTATTACAGAAGGTTTTGCGAATGCCCAACGACAGCTGGCCAAAGATAGCGCTGTTTTTCCACCCACAGGGGTCCCGACGCCCAGGAAGACCCTCTTTCACAGTGCACCGTTCCTATGACAACGAGATCAGAGCGTTAGGAATGACGTGGAGAGAGGTAATATCACTCGCACAAAATCGCTCTGAATGGAGACGCCTGGTAGCCTCCCTGTGCTCCCGAATGGAGACATAAAGGGCGTAGTTAGTTAGTTAGTTAGTCTATTATTTAAGGAATTTGTGTCAAACACCGACAGTTCCATTGGTCAACGAATAATTTCGTCAGTTTTAAGTGTTTTTTTTGTCGTCAGCTTTAGCTGATGTCCTAAAGCCATTTTTTAAATGGGGGCTATGAACAATATTTCACGCATATTTAGAACTCTTTTAAATCGTAATAATCTAATAAATATAATAATCACAGTTTGAGAAACGCTGCGGGATTACTGAAATTGCCGTCATGAAGAAGACAAGCATTTTTGAAAAATATTTTTAGGATGGGTGAATTGAAAATGTCTGTAATGATTTCTCTCGCGATGTTGTCGGGGGGGAATGGGAAGAAGAAAAATGAAGAGAAAGAAGAAGATGTGATGGAACTTTCATTATTATTTCTCCAACTTCCATAACTACACATACACACATACAGAGCTTTCTGAGCTTGTGACTTCTATAGTTGAAAAAGTTCAATTTGTTCTGACGTCTGAATATCAGGATAATCAATAAAAAAATATGTATTCGTGCAAAACTTTTATTATGAACCACCCTTATTTGCTCTCTGTCAAAATCAAATCAATTAATATTTACAAATTGAAAGGTGTTTATGATATAACAGTACAAGAGAGGCAGATCGCCGATGCGTTGAAGCGACCAAGTGAGGGCAGCCACAAACACCACTCTACACGAGGCCGCACATCTGGCCATGGATAGAGACTCGTGGAGGAGGATCGTCAACTGCGGGAATGAGAGGCGCGACCCTCAGTCATGAGGATATACGACACCAGCATGATAAAACAGTACTACAATACAACTGTCACCTAAAGCAAATAATTGTGCAAAATTTCAAGGTGCTGGGACATTGGGAAGTCAAAGGTGGGGAAAGAGTGAACATCCAAATAGCTCGGTTGATCAAATTGTGGGGCAGTGTGCTCACAAGCAGTTCGAGAGGGATTTTGGGGAAATCCATAAGGTGCATCAAGGGCAATAGAATATTTGTAAAATATTGACGCGGAGCTACTTGAGTACATGGTTGGCGCAGTTGGTTGAGGCGGCAGTCTCTCTAACGGGGGGTGCCAGGTTCAAACCCCAGCGCTGGCGATGTATTCCACACTGTGCGATACAGGCTTTTAGCTTAGTGCAAAGTGTGCAGGAAAGTAGACCAGATTCTTAAAGACGGACGTATTCTGAGTAAAAGGAATCGTAAAGTGTATGACAAATTGTGAGTGTGACGGAAGCGCTAAGTGTGTGTAAGGATAGGACAGTCTGGCGATCTGTTCTCTCGGCCTACCCCGCCTAGGACGTGGCGTGAGGGGATTGATATAGATTGATAAATCATTATAGGTAACAATTTTATCATATTTGTTTAAAATTTCTGAAATCCGAACAATAATTAAAATATCTACCTATGTGTCAAAAAAGTATACAGTCATTAAAAAAATTGACAGTTCAAAGTGCCCGAAATTAGGGCCTAAGGACAATAAGCAACAGTTGGACACATTTTTCAGTTACTGTCGGCAAACCAGGAATTGAGTAGGTATTTTAAATTAATCTATGATAAAATGTATGAATAAAAACAATGAAATATTCGTATTTTGAACAATTTTATACAACGTGTCCCACAGCTGTCAGAGTCCATTAACTATCTGGGTTACCTTGCTTACCTACTGAAAATAAAATTGTGGCATTATAAGTAGGTACCCACAGAGCTTACAGCTGTCAAATATATTATTGCGTAGGTATCATGGCCGTCGCCAGCCTCGAAGCTAGGGGGGGCAAAAAAAAGCGTAAATAGCGACGCAGGCGAATTTTTTTTGTGAGACATAGTGAAGAATATCGTGATATGGTTTGTTTTATCTGAAAATGTACACTTGGTTTCTGGTAGAAATTACTATTTGGCAATAAGTCCTCCCTTTGTATGTTTCTGTACAATAAAGATTATTTTATTTATTTATTTTATAATAATTTGCACAATAATATGCATTATAAAAATTGATTTTTATAAAAAGCATAGGAAAAAATAGCACCGCAGGCAATTTTTTTACGAAGTAATTTATTGTTGTTGGATTTTTTATACTAATTTTAGACAATGTATGACATGATGAGAAAATTTGTCGTAATAACGTGATTTTTTGTGAGGTTTTATCAGTTAGTATGATAAAATGTATACCTATTCCAATCTCCAGCTGCCCCTCCTGCCCCCCTGACGACGCCTTTGGTAGGTAGGTACCAGTGGCGAAGGGTGGATTTCTGCAGAAGGGAAGCCGGGGCTAACATTTCTTATGGGATTACGTCAGATAAGACACTATATTATACCTATCATTTTATTCAAAAGGTAACTCGGTGGGATTCGTTCTTAGGTAGCTTCGCGCCTGGTAGGTACGTAATATATTAAATAAAGCATAAATATCCGTTTAGGTATTTTTATGTACAAATCTGACAGGCTCATTTCCATGTTCTGGTCGAGACATAAATGAAAAATCATAAATTAAACAAATCTCGAAACAACTGTCATAATAATATTATTGCCTGCTGTAGGGGTATGTCATAAAGTGATGCCAAATAACCCATCGACGATGGTAATCCTGGTATGTCGATGGAACTTCTTCAGATATCAGGAACCTCTTCAGATATCGCGTGATCGCAAGATTTCTTAAGCGGTTCGACTTGAAACTTTGACAGATTTGAACTTCTGAATTTTATTTTATCTTAAGTTTTCTTAGATGTGTACTGGCACAAATCACCCAGTTATAGTGTAAATAGTATCCTTAGCGTTACTGACCGACGATACTATTCGTCGAGCAACCGGGCCTTAGTTGATCAACCAATCTCAATAAAGTCTCATTATCATTTTTTTAAACGTTTGTGTGTATACTAGTGACATTATACCATCAACCAGGATGGGATACCGATAATGGGGTAATATATGCAACTGCGTAGGGCCCCCTAGATTTGGGATGAGGGGGGCAAATTAGGTAACACTTCTTACTATATGTAAAAAAAGTGGTGGTGCATAATATTTATGTAACATATTTTCAATAATACTATAAATCTCCAAGAAAACCATCAACGAAAAAAAACATCGTTTTGAAATTGGAATCGCTTCACATCCCTAGTAATGTCACATAAAGGAAAACATAAAACACGGGCTGACGCAATATAAAAAATAATATGTCTATTTTACATAAAATAAAAGTGAATCGTTCATAGTAAAAGTAAAAATGCCTCGTATCGTAAAATACTTTATGACGCCAATATATGGGGACCACATTACACCATACAGCCGTGGTCGTCAACTGCGGCCCGGGGCAGACATTTGTGCGGCTAGCGACATAGCAAACAATTTTGCATACTAAATGATACTCATTAAAAATAATATACCTATTACATAATATTACCACACATTTTCTCATCACATCAAATTTTTTCAAAGATCATTAGAAAAATCCGTTAAAATACATTTTTTCTTTAAAAAATTGCCTGCGGCGCTGATTATAAATGTGTATCCATTACACTTAAATAGATACCTCGCTGGCTTCTCACAATAAAAACGTATGTCGTACCTACTGTAGAAAGACAACTAGGATTACTTATTTTGCTTACTTTTTACTTACTTGCATTACTTTGCTCTTTTTTCATTAAAAAAATAAGGCGCTATTTTTTGCTGCGTAAAAAAAATATCATTCATTAGTGTGCGGCCCTCTGTGATATCTCACATTGGGACCTTGATCAAAAAAGTGTGACAACCGCTGCTATATCTACACCATACAGAATACTATAGTAGGTAGGTACGCCATATATTCGCACGATACGAACGTCACACATAAATACACCGCAAATACTCGTAAAAATTATAATATTTAAAAAGTAATAACCATTTTGTGTATTATTTTTATCGTGGATGTGTTCGATGAAACGTGACAGCTAAAGTCATATCGTAAAAAGATAGGTACTAATATAATTATTTGAGTACCTATGTACTGTGTCGTAAACCTAAATGCGAATCCCAATTATTTGAGCCACGCATTTATTGCGGCAGGTCCTTCAGCCTGGAATGGACTTCCTGTAGACATCAGAGAGGCAAAAACGTTAACCGAGTTCAAAGGTCAACTAAAAACATTTTTGTTTAAGAAATCCTTCCCAACAACGTAGGGAGGAACACAGAGCGCCCTTGAGGTGGGAATACCCACAAAACGGCGCTACATAAGTAATCCAATTATTATTATGTAGGTACATGGTTGGCACCATGGTCGTTGTCAGGGAGGGCAGGGGGCAGCTGTCCCCCATGGAGATTGAAATAGGTATATTTTTTATACTAAATGATAAAACTTCACTAAAAATCACATTATTATCACATATTTTCTCATCATGTTATAAATTTTCAAAAATTAGTATAAAAAATCCATCAAAATACAATTGCTTCATAACAAAATTACCTGCGGCGTTATTTTTTTTTAATTGCTTTTTATAAAAAAACATTTTTTCATAGATAATATTGTGCAAATTGTTATGTACTTACATTTTCAAATAAACCAAACCACTTCACGACCTTATTCGCTATGTCTAAAAAAAAATAGTGGTATACAAACAAAACCAAATTGTCAGTATTAATAATTAGGGGACTTATTCCTATAAAGAATTTTTAGCATGGAGCAGGCCTGTCTTTTTGCCACACTAAACAAAATATACCTACTGGTAGCGCCATTTGGTGGCAAAAGTACGCATTATGAAATATCTTTTCGCCTTTGTTACTTTTTATAATCAGCCATCTGGAACTGCTGTAAAAATATTACCGACCTACTTCTACCAACTTTCCAATATTATCTGTAAGGCTCCGATAAAAAAACGCAAAGTTCCCTCATATTGTATTATACTATAGGAGTATAAAGCAAACACACGTCTCTATAAATATTTTTTGCCCTTCACTATCTAGAACGTACTACAGTACCACCTCACATTACGCGTCTTCACGTTACGTTTATTTGTTAAAAATAAACTCGATGAAAATGTGGTGGGAGTGATGAGAATGAGAATAATTATGTAGAATAATAATTTTTCCCCGATATTATTTTCGTTTTTCTTTGAAGAATATTTAGGACTTGAAGGATATTGAGTTGGGCTATCTGTTTTTTGACTCAAATAAAGGACTCTCAAAACATTATGTATGGAATTTTAACTTGTACGAATACTATACTTGCATACTACACCTGCTCACGCTGCACAAGTTTCTCATACATTTATTCGAAGAGAAATACACTAATTTATTTATTTATTTATAGCACTTTTAGAGATAATATCAAATCATCTACCTATCTCATTTCAATCATAAATCATCTATGAACCACAAGCGCACATCTAGTAGAAAAATAAGGAAGTTACAGGACAGGAAGGGACAGTAGGACAGGGGAAATTGAATAAACGATGAAACGAATAAAGAAATAGGAGTGTTGAAACGTCGATCAAGTTATTCTAGACACGATTCATCCGAAAACCAGGCTACGATGTCAAGTGTCCACCGTTAAAACCTTCAACAATTGTCATAATATAGAAAAGAATAGAAGAAATAAGGCAGGGAAAATTATAAAACCAAACAAAGAAAATGAAACTACGTAGAAAGTATGAAAAAACACAACTTTACTGACCCTTGTGACTTAAAGCGTAGGTCGATTGTGTAGAAGATATTTTGGTTTACATCGGGACACTGGGTAATTTATTGCTTAGTAAACATCAAAAAATATTCCCTAAACCGTAACTTAAAAAGGTGTGCGCACGTAAATTATCATTTTACCCTCCGACCGCACCACGGCCGCCGCAGCCAAAGTTGTGTTACGACACGCCGCTCCATCACGGGGTTAAAAAATGCGATCGTTCTTATTTCAAAACATCCACAAAAGTGATGTGTGGTAGGAAATATATGCGGGGAACTTGTGTAGTTATTATTGAAACGAAAAACTTTGAAATCAAAGAGTACTAGAACTAGACTGTGGACACCCGAAGCAATCCATGCAGCACATCTTGCGTGATTGCCCCATACGTCCTTACCCCGGTACCATTGACAGTGCTGCCAGCCTGTCCCTTAGTTCCTCCAGTGGCTGGAGGCGCTGGATGTCAGACTTTAACGATGTGACAATACTTCGACGTTGCCAAGCGATAAATAAATAACTAGAAATAGAACGTTAGAGAACAAAATATATTAATTTTAAATTTTGTAACGAAAAGCAATGCCAGGGCTTTCACCCTTTTCGTAATGTCTCTAGCAGCAATTTAGCTTCTAAATCGGTTCTAGAGCAGTTCTAGAACGGTTTTAGAACCAATCTAGGAGTTAAATTGTATCGACTAAGCTACTTTTGGTTTTCTGAGACCTGTAGCAATATGTATGTATTATTTTAAAAAAATGTCCCTTGCCCGAACGTTGTTCGTTGCTGTGAAAATGAACTATAAATGGCTATGTTATATTTTTTTTTCACTTAAACAAATAAATAAGAGTAAATTTAGTAGGCACATACGTTTTAAGGGTATTTTAAAAAAATTGCCTAAAATTAGACGGTGCCAATTTTTTTAAATATATTCAACTGTTTTGAATAAGTGTAGGTATCTATAAATTCCTTCTCATTCTTTCATATTGATGAATGTTTTAAAAACGTCTGATCATATTGATATAGGTACTTATTTGAAAATAAATTTATATAGGGTTTGAGAAGAAGGCTGATCTTGAAGATATTCGTACAATATACACCACTTACTTCGTTCAATTCGAAATTCCTTGCTGGTCTGAACGAGTTTACAAAAAAAATACCTGATAGTAAAAAGGAGTCGAGATATTAAAAATGTTTTTAGATATAATTTACATACCAGCAAAAACAAAAACAGAATAAGTTTGCGTCCCCCTTTTCTTGTAACAAAACAATTGTTAAAGTTGGAGAAAATTGGGAAACTATTGCGGAGGGTTCCCATCGCAAACACCAGTGGAACATGTTCGAAATGTACCTATTTGAAAATTTTTGAAACACACGACCCGACCTCAGAACAAAATATTATGAAAATAATATCGGGCGATCCATAGAACGGTGAATATATTGAAGTGTCATAAGGATGACACCTTAAACCTATCATAGTAATGGGGTCTTTCAAGGATAAACCAATGGCTATAAATCTTTCGACACCTATTTTAGACCTATTTAGTTTTTTTGTGTAGGTACAAGGCGCGAGCTACCTAAGAACGCAACTCCCATCGAGTTTCCTTTTGAAAAAATGATAGTGTCTAATCTGACGTAATCCCATAAGAAATATAAGCCCCGGCTTCCCTTCTGCAGAAATCCACCCAGCGCCACTGGTAGGTACAGTAACAAGTAACTAGGTAGTTGTCTCAACAGATACACAGCAAAGGATGGACTTTTCATCGGGCTCATGACTAATCGTCGGTTGGCTTAATGTGATCACTTTACAAATCAAGCCAGTCGACGACTATTTAGTTTTTTGTGTTGGTACAGTAACAAATATGTAACTAGGTAGTTATCTCAACAGATACACAGCAAAGGATGGACCATCCATCAGGCTTATGACTGATCGTCGACTGGCTTAATGTGTAAAGTGATCACATTAAGCCAAATCTCAACAGATACACAGCAAAGGATGGACTTTTCATAACGCTTTTGACTGGTCGTCGGCTTAATGTGATCACTTTACACATTAAGCCAGTCGACTATCAGTCATAAGCCTGATGGATGGTCCATCCTTTGCTGTGTATCTGTTGAGATAACTACTTGTTATATTCAACTACGACATGTAGAAAATTCCGATGTTCTCACAAAACATAAATTGTGATTTTCAAAATTAATCTTAAATAACTGGGTACCTATCTAACTTATTTTATATAGCCTGCGAAATAAAGAACGTGCTTATTGGTACCTATCTACTTAGCAATATTTATTTTCTCACCCAATCAAAGTCAGTCATAATTGGTCAGGTTTGTCAATACTTTTTCTGTTTTATTGTACTGTTGTGACTGTATTTGTAGTTTGTACCATAGATAAATAAATAAATACTGGTAAAATTTACCAGTCAGTCGCGACTTGAAGGTAAAATTAACCAGTAGGTAAATTTGCGGTCGTTCTACAGTGACGTATATTCGCGTTGGTTTGTTTGATGTTTACATTACAAGTACAAAGTATACGTACTCCTCTGAAAGTACGGCTTTTAGTTAACTTCAGCATTACAGAAAGGAATGTTGGTTATTTTGAATATAAATTTCACTGAGTGTTATTTCGCCTAAGTTTTAGTCGTAAAAAAATGTAATATGAAATGGAGTAAATATTACAGTGGCGTGCTTGCCTAGATACCTAGTGAGAGAAACAGATTTGTGGCAATATGTATTTTTGTCTGCCCAATAAAGATTTATTTATATTTTTTTTTTATTTATATATTAAAAAAATTAATCTATCCAGCCTATATTACTTACTGTGAGAAAAACAGATTTGTGGCAATATGTATAATATTTTCTCTGGCCAATAAAGATTTATTTATTTATTTATATATATTTTTTATTTAAATATTAAAAAAATAAATCTGGGTTTATTGAAATAAACCCAAATACATCTTTGTACACTTCACAGAAAGCTTTAAAAGCTTGTGTTGTGAAGTGGAGTAGGTCGGGGATTGAACCTGCGCCCACTGGATTAACAGTCGAGCACGTTACCAACCAGGCTACCGACCATCTCTATTATATAAGTCCAAATGCTTTCACGGCCGGAGTCACAGTTTTGGTTGTTTTCCGGGCTGTATGGCCGTGGTCGAAGGGGTTTCATTTTTGCACCCGACGTTTCGCCACACGCTTTGGTGGGCATCTTCAGGGGGAATTCGGTGATGTTATTGCATGTTGTGTGTGCTGGTATTGTGAGTGTTGGACAGTTAAGATTTGTGACAGTTAAGAAAAAAAAACTACTTAATAACAATACTATTTATTTGTTTATTTATTTACGGCGCAAGCCTTTAACAATCACAATAAAACAATACAAATTACAAAAATTACAGTCGGTAGCCAGCCTTGTAACGCGCTCAACTGTTAATCCAGGGGACATGGGTTCGATCCACGATGCCGACTTACCCCATTTCACGACACAAGATTTATAAGCTTTCTTTTTTTTAGCCGCGAGAGATAGAGAAGAGTGGAGATCAAGATGTGGGAATTTGCTGCAAACTAATCCGCAGGATTGAAACTAGAGAAGAAGATGAAATATACCAAGACGTATATATTTAGTCTATCTTTAAGGATAGCTCCATTTCCTGGTAGGCAGAGAGAACAGAGCACTACAAACGCGCATCCGTCCGTGAGTATCTGGTCACTCCATGTAATTATTGAACGACCACGCTTTTTTTGCCGTTGAGACATTGCGCTTATTTAGAAGACACGCTACTGAAAATACTTTGATATACTTTCTGCTAAGAGCGAAATATACTATCAATTACGGCAAAAGGTTAAACTTAGTATATTTGTATAGGATGGAGCAAGCAAAACGAGGAAAGCATATATTTTTATAATGTTTTTTACGGCTCACGCTGTACTTGCCGTCAAAAGATAATATTACGCCATAGCTCTTCGACTAAAGTAAGCATATTTTGTTTTTTCTCTGAAAATATATAATAATATATAATATACTAAGGACCTTTTTTTCTCTCATTTGCAAAAAGTATTTTTACCCAAGTATATTTTCAGGTACCAATAGTTATTTTTTTCTTTTAATCTTTTCAAGTGTATGAAAATGTAAGAAAATACCGTCCAAGCCGAAGAGGGGTGTTTTCAGCACCCCGCGACAAAATATTTTTTTTCATAAAAATATATATATTATGCAGGTAATATTTTCCTATTTCTTTTGCTATTATTTATAAATTCAATTCGACCACATACCTGGTTTACGTTTAAAATCAATTCGGCCAAAATCAATTTGCCTAACGATGAATTCATCGATTTTAGACGAATTGATTTTGGACCGATTGATTTTAGACGAACTCATCGGACACCCACATATCTATAAAGTTGCAGAAACCTAATGGTTTAATTTATTAGGTATTTTTACACCAAAATAAGTCATTTTAAGAATATAAAGGAATATAAAGGTGTGTTTCTAAAACTCAGAAAACTGTAGAATGCTTGTCCCTTCAACTGTAGAATGCTTGTCCAAAAAATTAACAAAAATAATAAGTACCTTATAGTATTTTTTTACGACCCACTTTTGTTTATCCATATAAAATATAATTTTTCTAAAAAAAGAGGAATACAATTTTAAAATATCGCCTTGAGTAAATACGTGTTTAAATTTTCAAAGTATACTCACATTTGAAGAGGAAAATATAGACGCAGACAACGACAAATTTAATAATGCCAGATGAATTTGGTTATAAAAGCTTGTCAAAAGCACTGACATGTATTTTGACTAATTGCTACAAGGCTTGCGAGTAGAAGGGTTTTATTTATAGAACAAAAATGTTTCAAAATATAAGTAGGGTGTTTTTGGAACCCCAAGGGCTTCGAATAGTCAAAAAATAATCTTCAACATTACTTTTATGTTGCACACAAAGGAAGTGTAAAGAAAATAGGATTATGTTTTCCTCGAAGTCTATTATAAGTAGACTTTAGGTCGATACCTCTGCAGAAAAATATTTTAGGTTTATTAAGTCGGTACTACCTACCTAGCGAACTACGCAACGAAAAAGAATATAAAAACAAGCATCAAAATCCCTTCAAAATATATTTATTGACAAAAAGTATTTTTCAAACCTGCTCACAATTTTGAAGTAAAGTTTTTCTTCCTTTTTTTCAATAACTTGTGGACGATGAATTTCAGGTAGAGATGGATGATTTTGCAGTATTTTACAGTTGAAATAATCCAGATCTTTAATGCATCGATTGCAATAATCAACTCATGATATAGAAATAAAAAAAAATTTATAACTAAAATTTTAAGATTAATTCAAAGAGAATTTGAACTTTTGTAGGTGTACCCTAAATACTTTCCTGCATACTTCATAGTAAGCTAAAAGTTTGCGTCGTTAAATAATGCATAATACTTTTTTTTTTCTTGATAAGTCAGGGGACCGTTTACTCCCTGCGTCACTGCGACGTAATACATATAGTCAGCACTTAGATTCGAACCTGGCATCTTCTGATTAGAATCTCACACTCGAATCAACTGCGCTAACGATCCACTCAACTATTTTAATGATCCCATTACATGCTCGTCACGGGTAGCGTCCGAGTTCGTGTTTGTTAGTAAAAAGGCGTGTGGATTGAATGTTTGTCTTGACGTGTATGTATAGCCGACGGTTGACGCCTTTTTACTCATGAACACCGTTTGCTCGGAACTCGGACGGGCGTGTGGCGGGAGCATAAGCTTTGTAAACTTGTAATTGTGTCTTTCGTTTTTACCCTCGAAAATGAACTTTGCCGACATGTCGAAAATAGGTCGAAAGTCCCAATATTTTTTAACTCTCTTACATTTACGGTTATCACGATGTGTACCCAAACAAAGGTTACCGACATATCAGACCGCATCGCTAAGTTAAAATGGCAATGGGCAGGCCACGTTTCGAGACAGGGAAATGAGAGATGGGCACCCAAAATCCTAACATGGCGACCAAGGGAGAACAGAAGACCTATAGGGCGACCCCAAAAAAAGATAGGTAGACAATATAGTCCCAATTGCAGGAAGAAACTGGTTGAGCAAAGCTTAAAGTAGAAAAATTTGGAAAACGTTTGAAGAGGCCTATATCCAGCAGTGGAGGGATGGCTGAACAAGAAGAAGAAGTACGGCATTCAACATATTACGTACAAAAAAATGGAATACAATGTTCTGTATGAAGTAAGGTACAAGTTCCAGTATGGAAATATTCCAGATTCCAGTTTAATATTAATTTTCCAATACTCCTGGAAACTATTCACAAAGTTCCATACCGTCACTGTCCGAATAAATTTGGACAAAGTTGTTATATTTCCAATAATTCCAGCTATAAGCACAATGTTCCAGATATAATCCTTCAACATAGTGGCCCAATTCCATAAGTCATATTGAGATAAATTTCTATGAAGTAATTTTTCCCAAAAGGGGATCTGGAATTGTATAGGTGGGTATATGAAAACCTCAACATTTTTTTATCTTTGTTAGGTCAGGGGGCCGTATATCCCCTGCGTCACTGCGACCAGAGTAGGTCCAGCTAAATCGTGGGGATGTGAAATTTTGGAGTCAGATAAGTTTTAATAAAAAAAAAACCTCTTACAGAGTGTGCGAAATATACACTGAAATCTAAGAACTGTTTTTACTTCTTCTTCTTCCTCTTGTATAAAGTCGGGTGACCTGTTTGTAATGGCTTGCTGTCCTGGGATGAGGAGGTCCAGCTCTCCTTCCATCTCTTGGGTGGCCTTCCGGGTAATTTTCTTTTAGTGAGGTTTTCCGTTTTGACTATCTTTGCAAGTCTGGTGTCATCCATTTGGTTGACATGGTCCCTCCAGAAGCGTCTTCTACTTCTCCCCCACCTTACTATATCTTCGACATAGCAGACAGAGCTGATCTGTCTAATTAAATTATTATTTAATTTCTAACCCATCTACTCGGAATTTTGAAAGGAATTTTGAAAGTTTTTAAGTTTACCTACACGAATATCTTGGAAACCAGACGTGGTACGAATACAATCTTGAGATTGGCACAAAGATTCTCATATCGAAATTAGTAAAAATATACACTAGAGTGGTTCGAAAAAAACTTTTTTTTCTATTTCAGATCGCTATAGTGCAAAAAAGTTGCGATTGGTATAGACGTAAATAAAACACTAATTATTATTTTTTTATTAATTTGTCTTCCGGTCGCGCAACGCACTCGAAGTTCGCAAAAAATTGTGAAAAACCTAAATTTTTCATCATTTTTTTAAGCACGCCAGATAGTTTTAAATGCGTTCCTATACCATGAATTAACTACTACAAGTATGTAAAGTCAATATAAATGCATTTATGATACTTTTTTTTCGCGTCTTTTGGTCGCGCAACTTAGTACAAAATGAGTAAAAAAAGTAGTTTTTTCAAAATTTCAAAGTTTGACTGTTTTAATAGAAAATATTCGGTATTTTTTTTTTTGTTTCAATATTCAATTGTTGGTGCAGCTCTTCGCTCTTTTTTTTTACAAAATGACCCAGAACTCACCACGGGGAGGTGGCTGCACTTCGAGTTCCACCCACACCCTACCCAACCAACCACCCAATGTAAGGTGTGTTATTTACAATATGTACAAATTTATTTCGCTTTCCATTCTATTCTGTATCTATCGATAAACATCGAAAATCTGATTTTTGCGAAAAAGTTGGCATTGCTGAGCGCGACAGTAATGTGGTTCTAATAAAGCCGTCTCTGGAACTGTGTCCACACACTTTACTTGAAGCTTCGGTCACTAGCTTCACGCATCTTTCAACTGCCTGTGTATGGCATGGGAAAGCATCTATACTCATAACAGGCTTGAAGTCATTGCTCAGATACTGTTGTACCTCTCCATTAGTCAATATTCTTAACAGTGGAGGAGGAGTCGGTGTACTGGCGTTCCAGCTGATAATTTCGGTATAGTCTTTAGCTTCAAAGTTAAGGTTTGGTGGTTTAAAGATTCTGATGGAGTCACTTGCAGGTATTGCTTGCTTTTCCTTCATGATACGCCTAAAACCCAGCTCTCGGATATGGTTCCTTTCATCAGTAACCATAGCCAAAAGTAAATTTTCGGGATGGGCAAAGTAAGCATTCCGTTGTAAAACGGGATCAACAATTTGAAGAAGCTCTTCTGGTAAGTACCTTGTACATTCAATTGTTTTAAAAATATGTCTAGGCCCATCTGTCAATTTGTGGTTTATTTTAATGGCAAACCCCATAGGCATATAACATTTTAAAATGAATGTGACAATCTCCCTCAGATTTTCAGAAGGGCTTGACACACTGATGTAGAGGCGCAAAACTCGGTTTGCAGTTGTAAGCCATCTTGAATGTGACATTGGGCCAGGATCAGGCTATGGTTACTGATGAAAGGAACCATATCCGAGAGCTGGGTTTTAGGCGTATCATGAAGGCAAAGCAAGCAATACCTGCAAGTGACTCCATCAGAATCTTTAAACCACCAAACCTTAACTTTGAAGCTAAAGACTATACCGAAATTATCAGCTGGAACGCCAGTACACCGACTCCTCCTCCACTGTTAAGAATATTGACTAATGGAGAGGTACAACAGTATCTGAGCAATGACTTCAAGCCTGTTATGAGTATAGATGCTTTCCCATGCCATACACAGGCAGTTGAAAGATGCGTGAAGCTAGTGACCGAAGCTTCAAGTAAAGTGTGTGGACACAGTTCCAGAGACGGCTTTATTAGAACCACATTACTGTCGCGCTCAGCAATGCCAACTTTTTCGCAAAAATCAGATTTTCGATGTTTATCGATAGATACAGAATAGAATGGAAAGCGAAATAAATTTGTACATATTGTAAATAACACACCTTACATTGGGTGGTTGGTTGGGTAGGGTGTGGGTGGAACTCGAAGTGCAGCCACCTCCCCGTGGTGAGTTCTGGGTCATTTTGTAAAAAAAAGAGCGAAGAGCTGCACCAACAATTGAATATTGAAACAAAAAAAAAATACCGAATATTTTCTATTAAAACAGTCAAACTTTGAAATTTTGAAAAAACTACTTTTTTTACTCATTTTGTACTATGTTGCGCGACCAAAAGACGCGAAAAAAAAGTATCATAAATGCATTTATATTGACTTTACATACTTGTAGTAGTTAATTCATGGTATAGGAACGCATTTAAAACTATCTGGCGTGCTTAAAAAAATGATGAAAAATTTAGGTTTTTCACAATTTTTTGCGAACTTCGAGTGCGTTGCGCGACCGGAAGACAAATTAATAAAAAAATAATAATTAGTGTTTTATTTACGTCTATACCAATCGCAACTTTTTTGCACTATAGCGATCTGAAATAGAAAAAAAAGTTTTTTTCGAACCACTCTAATATACACCCATAGATAGGTTCCTAATTTTATGAATGAAATAAATTATTATAGTCAAATTATTTCAAACTGTCGAACGCAGTCATTAAAGTGTGACAGAGAAGGGAGGACTGCCTGCTTTATTCGCACTTATGGCTCTGGCATATAAGTGCGATATATCTGTCAAATTTTATGAGCAGTCATAAACGCAGGTTCGACAGTTTGAAATAATTTTACTATAATTGAATTATGGACTTGTGTGTTTGTAGCACTGTGCCAGTCTGAGTGATATTATTTGAGATTTAACTGAACCATGCCTGGCTGCCAGTGAGTTGGCCGGCTATATTGTGCATGTGCATGTGCAGTGTGTGAAGTGTGCACTGTATGCAGTGTGCACTGTGCATTGCATGACCCATATTTCAACACACACACACACATCTATATATTATACATATCTCTCACCATGGGCGTCGCCAGCCTCAGACCTAGAGAGGCAACAAAAATGAAAAAAAAATGATGTAGAATAAAAAAAACAGGTAAATAGCGCCGCAAGCGAAATCTTCCTGTCAGACATAGTGAAGAAGGTACAATACTTTGCACAATGACATGTATGAAACATGTCTCTTACAAAAAATAGGTTGACATGGGGGGCCGCTGTTCTCCGGGAAAATAATCTCCAGTTCTCCTCTTGTGTTCATGGTTCACCTCTCTCATGAGGGGTTAAAAGAAAATTAAAATGAAAAATATACTAATGATACTAAGGTAATTAAAGGTAAGAAGCAAAAGCACCTCGCTCATGAGGGGTAAATTAAATAGAAATACTAATGATTAAATTAATTGAGAGAAAATAAAGCAAAGCAAAAGAAATAGTTACTCTGGCAAGTTATCTGAAAATGCGAATAAATGTTGGGCAATGTGTATTCAAAAGCAAAGTTCAAGTTGTACTTACATATTTATTACACAATTAAGCACATCACAATAAACAGTAGGTATTACTCATACCAAAAGCATCGACCAAAACAAACAATAATCACAAGAAAAACAATTAACTAGTAACTAGAGTATAACCTACGATACGTTCGAAGTTCACTGAATTTATTTTATACAATTAAAACACTGTTCGATCGACATTTAACACTATAGGCCATTGTAATTAACACAATTATTACGCAACCGCTAATCGATATGATGACGTCATCCAGCGATGAGATTACAAGCCAGCCCCAGATCCGTTCGGGGGCGTAGGCCTGTAGGCGAATATCCTGATGGTGACCTTTGCGATCAGGTCACGGATGAGGGGATGAATCACGTAACATGAAGACTGGCTGACTGATCAAAAGCGGTGTATGAATATTTGTCAGCGTTGACCTCCCACGATGAACTCTGCCTTCCAATCGAAGCACACAGAGTGATGATTATATGTCAGCCCTGATAGACAAGACTCTTACAATAGAGGGGGCAGAGCCCCGCGCCCAACGCCTCGTTTGCCGAGGCATTCGTTGGCGACACACACACACAGACACGAAGATAATTATGTACTTGACCGGAGATAATTACTAGTTACAACAATTAGGCGACTGAACCCTTCAACAGGTAGATGAGAACTGCCCCGGTGTTCTGGGGTGCAGCCACCTCACCCAGAACGAACTTTCAATGGCCGCCGGCCAGCGGCCATTGGCTAAAGCCATCTTTTATCCCGCTCAGCTGTGTCAAGTCACGCCTTCAGGATGGGCTAACGGGATTAACTGCAACGTCGGGGTAGGCGAATTCCAAGAAATTCGCCGTCTGCAAGCCCCATTGTTCGGGGCGCCGGCCAAGGAACAATGGAAACATACTTTCTAAAAACAACCCTTTTCTACCTGAGCATGTAATATTTTGAAATATTTTGTCCACTTTGATAAAATATTATTTTTCTACCGACCACTATATTGCAAATAATTTTAAATATTTTACGAAATTAATTTTTCATCACGTACGAAATACCTACCGCATATCAAGGTAATAAAAATAGCGCCGCAGGCAATTTTTTTTATGACTGAATTGTATTTTTATGGATTTTCTGTATTTTCATACTAATTTTAGAAAATTTATGACAAGATGAGAAAATGTGTGGTAATAATGTGATTTTTTATGATGTTTTATCATTTAGTATGAAAAAATATATGATATATCTAATTCAATCTCTAAGGGCAGCGCCCCCCCCCCCCCCTCTGACGACGCCCATGTCTCTCACCATGCTCCAAGAAGCGGTCATCCGTATAAACATTTAATATTGTAGAGTATGGATGGGAATATACCAGCAGTATCTAGTGCCTGTGTTCCCAACCTTTGGGAATTTACCCCATCGGGGGTAAAATAGTTATTTGGCGGGGGTAATTAAAAAGTTTTTTTTTTTAGTTTAACACACATAATAAGGAACCGCGGAGAAAAAACGAAGTTACTTATCTTGTTGGTTCATAAAATTTTCGACATAAAAATTGCAAGATTTTTAAGCGGGGGTAAAACCAGTTTCCATGATTGGCCGGAGGGGTAACGAGACTGAAAAGTTTGGGAACCTAGGATCTGTGTAGTAGAAGTGTAAATCACCTACTAGATAATAATTTGGTATATAAAAATGTCCAGCAGCAGAAATAGGCGCACAAGCGTGAAAAATGTAATTTTAATTGGATAGATTTTTATTGTAAAAAAAACTCGTTATAAAAATTATTGTCATATTTTGGCCATGTCCTTAGAGGAGAAAAATACTTCATTCTCCAGCTCGTTATGAAGGGGAAGATAGAAGGCCGTAGAGGGGTCGGAAGGAAGCAGCTATCCTGGCTTCGAAACATTCGGCAGTGGACCGGAATCAGGACTGTGGAGGAGCTGTTTCGCACTGCCCAGGACAGAGAGGCGTTCTCTCAAGTAGTCGTCAACTTCGGGAGGACCCGACAGGACACATAAAGAAGAAGAAGATGAAAATTATAAATTGTAGCTATCTAATCATGTGTTATCACGGTTTCCTTTAAAATATGGACATCCTCCACATCCATACAACATACTTACTATATAGCTGAACTGAAGGCTTCTGTGACCGTTGGGATTGAGCCTGGATTTTGTATTTGATGCAACCATACTATTGCATACATCTTGGTTTGTAATATTAAAGTCATGTATATCTGTAACCATAACAGGTTCTAGGTTTTTTTATAGCCTACTATGTCCTAGCCAGATTCTGCCCAATCGTTACTTAAAATATCTGGTCTGAGAGCTCTCCCGTGTAAAACCGATGCCTGGAGAACAGGGGATTTTGTGTCTAACCATACTAAATGCAACCATGCAACCAATGCAACCATATTAAAATACCCAATATGGTGGTTCTTTTACGAAATATGATTTAAAAATTTGAACACATTATACTTTTTATGGGGCCGCTTCACGCTCGGCATCCTTCCACGAGTTTTGTGAGTATGAGTAAAATGACGTACGGACGAGGTGATTGTCTTGAACTGTATACGTAACCGACGGTTAACGCCTTTTTACTCATTCGCGCGGGACTCGTGGAAGGACGGACAGCATGTGGATGAGGCATTACAAACTTTTATAAAAAGCAGATTATTCGACGTTTAAACTGATTTTTATACCCTTATTCAATAAAATCTAATATTTGATAAACGATAATAAATTTATTATCCTTAAAATTTAATTTAATTTTCAATCAAATATTAACCGAATATTTTTCTTCATTACAATAAGCATCTACCAAGAATTTTCAGTCTAAACAGTATTATAAACTTTGCCTTAAACTCAACATTCAAAGAGCGATAGATCCACAAGTTTGGTAACATTGAATGAGTTGTGGATAGGACCGTGAAAGGAATGTCAACAAAGTTAAAATGTCTTGCTTGCGGTGACACCCTGAAATGTGATGCAATTTCTATTATCCTACGGCACATGCACATTGCACAATACTGCACACCGTATCATCTATCTTACAATTAGTGCTGTGAAACAAGAGTGAACTGGGCGAAATTGTGGCTGCGGTATATATTATTCACTCACAAAAGGAGTTCGACAAGGATGCATCATATGTGTTTTATTTTTATTATTGTTTTATTGTTTTACATCGTCCGTAGGCCCATTCGGGCACCTGGACTCGTAAATTTTTACAGATAATATGATATTCTACAATTAACAATAACAAAAATCATTATCAGATCAATGCCAATCAGAGTGTAAAGGGCTCTGATTGACATTTCGTCATACATAAAATCAATTATTTAACATATCGTCAATGGAATAAAAAACTTTATCAACGAGGTACTTCTTCACTCCTCCGCGAAAGGCCGCATCATCCAGCGATTTTAATTCTCTGGGGAGCGCGTTTAGCTTCCGCACACTGAGACACACGAAGCTCTTGGCCGTCTTAGTAGTAGTTTAGAATCAATCGCCGCTACTTCCACTTTTTACAAAAAATATATGTTTGATATCTACGGATTCGTCTTTTAATTTTCTACAAGCCTAACGAACTCTTATTCTTGTAACCCCGCTACATCCTAAGTAATTTGAGCTAGAAAATTGTATTTCATTCCAAACTCCGCTACTTTTTACGTTACTCAATTCTAATCGCCGCTAAATCCTCACTGACCAATCAAAAAATTTGATGTTGTAGGTTTTCGCAGCATGGTATATACATATATTCTCCTTCTAGGTTGTTCGGGTGTTGGCCGCGTGTCTGTTGATTTTCTCTAGCTTTCGGCAGCGATACTGCTGCCATCTTCAGGATGAAGATGCATTTTGTTGCAGAACATTGCATTTTGGCAAAAAACTGTCGATTTATTTTGCAAATGGCCGCCGAGACATTTGTAGGTACTGCAATTTCGTGACGGTTTTTCGCGTTTAAGGCCGTATATGATGTCAGAGGGCTTCGGCGCTCTGACTCTTACTCATCCAATACTCAAGGAATCGTCTTGAAACTGAAAACGGTGATAGGTGAAAGTATGGACTACAGATCGGCTGTTTTAAAATTACAGGTTTTGGAAATTGCTTGAAAAAAAAAATATTTCTAAAGTACCCCTAAAATTTACGGAATCTGAAGATTTTCCGTTCAGTTTATCAGATGTAAAAGTATTATTTAGCCAAAATACTGGTAAATATCATCTTAACAAATCGGCTGTTTTAGATTTTTAAATTTGATCCCAGGTTTCTTTTAAAAAGCTATAATTCACTTTGTCGCTTACGTTATTCTTACTGAGCAGTGAGCACTAACATTCTCATACAAAATTTGAAAAAGTTGAAACAAAAATAGAACGATTTTTGCTGAATTCATATAAGCCCTTAATTAAATTACTATTACTGGTACAATTTTTACTCACAGCATATACATAGGTACGAGTATTCTTGATGATGATATCTTTAGTATTAGCTGAGTAGTCTTAATTTTCCCAAAGCAAACTTCGAAAAAAGATGGTATTTGAAACTATGCAATATTTACTCTGAATGGACTTTCGAAATAATGTATTGGGTATGTAGGGTACGAGCATTGAGCAAGAAACTAAGTAAATTGAATTGACTTTACGACAAGGTTTAAACTGTCTGTACTGGTAAGTTGTGTACGTTTTAAAGTTAGTTTAAACTTTTGCTACCCGATCCCTTGTGGATGTAGACTACAATATTATTATTGTCTAATCTAGTATAGGGCTGCCATACGTCCCGGCATACCGGGACCTGTCCCGGTTTTGATGTCCGTGTCCCGGTCCGACAGTCATTTGTCCCGGTCAGGGATTTCATAATATCGATTGCTCAATAAATAAACACTCAACGAATCGGCGACCGAATATTTGAGAAACAATACTTTTAATTTTTGATTTCTGACAATCAAACATGAGCTCTATTATTGTAAATTGATGGGATGTACCATTATTGACCATACGATAAATAAATAAATCAATAAAACGATTCCCGGAGAGTTATTACAAAAATCCATTATTTTGCAATTCTTCGATAAAAATAAATTATAGCCTGCGGCGCCAATTACGCTTCTTCTCCTTTTTCATATTCTGCCTTCATATCATCGGTACCTACATATTTTATTTCGATAAAACCAAACAAGATTGACACCCACTCCTATTTTATGTAGACAGGTACACGCTGATGTCTTATGACAAAAATTTCGACTGCGGCGCTCCTTACATGGTCACTTCTAAACAAAGAAAACCAAAACCAAGTTCATCATTTCATCAGGCGCCTTTTATTGGGCATATTTTGTAAGGAAACAATTTTAATGTCTATTGAACTAAACTACGAATATTGATAGTTTTTAGACTTGTGTCTCTCACCAGTGATATCTTGACGCCCTTTCGATCCTATTGGTTAACATCTGACCAATCACAACGCCTCAGATTTCAAGGGATAAAGATTTTTGGAAATCCACTGTTTGTTTGCGTTTTCATTGTTGCTATTACAACGAGGATGTTTTTTTTTTTTAGAGAAAGCACTTTAAACAGATCTGTCTAATAAGCGGGCACCTAAAGGACACCAGAACCAATCAGGGCTTGAAAGTAAGTCTTTTAGGTTGCGTACGTCTAAACTTCACTTGAAATCTGAGGCGTTGTGATTGGTCAGATGTTAACCAATAGGATCGAAGGAGCGTCAAGATTAGACTGGCGCGAGAAGCATGTATTTTTAGAGGTTTCTTTTTGGGGTTGGGAGGTGTCCCGGTCAGCAGTCCGACAATTATGTCAGCCCTTGTCTATGTAGTAGGATAGTTGGTACTACTGGTTGTTGGTAGCAATTACTAAGTAATGTATTGAATAATTGACGTTTATCCGATAAAGCAGACAAACACAATGCGAATATAGTCACGAACGACGGGTTTGCGACAATCCCAGACAGCCCCAAAGGAGGACAATTTCAAACACAATGGTTGAGATTCTAAATCGGAGTTCAAATGGAGTTTAAATATTGAATAAACACACGACTAAATATGTGAAAAAACAGTATTCCTACAACAGTGCAGAAGAATTAAGGATGAACATTGTCGGGCTTGCGACCGACTTCGGCTGGCTTAAGTGATCACTTTACACTCGAGACACATTCGCCGTTTCAGTTCACCCCGGCTGGGATTCGAACCCAGACCTTCGTCTCGCTATACTACGGAATGTAGAAAAATCCAGCGCTTTACAAGAATGAAATTTGTAAATCAAAAATAATTCATGTGAAAAAACGTTGAGAGAGGAAAAGAAAGTTGAGTGAATGTAAAACGGATGTTGTGACTAGAATGAAAGTGAACAAGTTGTGATGGTTGGGACATGTAGAGAGAATGAACAGTGAAAGGATAAAAAAGAAAATATACTTGTCAGAAAGAAGAGGTGTGGCTTTTGGTGGCTTGATCATGTCGACCTGTTCCTGGGCGGAGGTGTTTTGAGTAAAAGGAATCGACCAATTACATGAATGTAACGGAAGCCAGAAGTCTGTGTAAGGATTGGAAAAAAATATCTTAGGCTCGGTTGCTCGAGACACGATAGGAACAGTAGATTACCATTGCCGTTTCTGATCAGTAACGGCAAACGTATTAAATGGGTTGCTTCAAAATATCGATGACGCCAGGTAAAAATAGCTAACTTTATTAACACGGATTGACGTTTTGTTTGCTGTTTCGATTTTTGTAACGTTCGAAAGCGAGATGGCAATAGTACACGTCGGTTCGTTGCATTTACCGGACCTGGGGGCAGTGGTAAACTGATAGTAATAAAACTTACGATAGCACAATAATTTTGTTTTGGAGCGACGATTTCTCTCTCCTTACCGTTACCAGCCAAATATACTATTCGTCCAGCAACCGGGCCATTGGTTAAACTCCTAAAGAAAAAAAAATTAATACTGTATAATGATTGAATAGGTGTAAGACTTATGGGTTCGTAACATTATGAGCAAATAAAAACATTATTGTTTTTTTTGTTGTTTTATTTCCAATCTGATAAACATGAATTTCAATCACTCTTGCATTTCATAACATCAGATGTATGAAAATTCTCATGCATGAGAAGTTCTTTTTGCAAAAATAATATTGTTTAGCCGATAGAGATTTTAATAGTAGATATTCTGAGTATAAAATAGTAACCGTTCCACGCCTTAGAGGGAAAGAATATTACCTGAACTCTAGAGGGGTTTTGATAGCCCCACGCTAAATCATCCTAATTTCCTTTCCTTTTTCGAAATTTCTGTGGACTTGTTTGTTCTGGGTAAAAATCGTATTATTATTACTTTAATTTTTCATATTTTTTTTATAAGAGCATATGCGCAAAAAAAAACTAATTTGGAATACAGTACATATAAAGGGGACAGAATATAAAAAAAATATAAATTAGAGTCTCTGCGTCTTATTACCATAAACATTTTTTAAACCGAATTACATCATTATATCTAACAAACTATATGGAAATCATATCAAGTTTCAGTAAATTCCAGAGATAATTTTGGAATTATTTTTTATCGAAAAAAATTACATTAGGTAGGTAATCAAATTTCTAACCAATAGAGTCAATAAAACATATTTTCATTTATCAATATTTAGTTCGTTTTTCTGCTCCCTGTCTTGGGCACACTGCATCCACCCCCCTCCGGCACATTTCCTTATATCGTCAGACCACCGTGCCTGGGGTCTCCCGACGCTTCTTCGGCTTGTTCTTGGTCGCCATTCCATTATCTTGTTGGTCCATCGGGAGTCTTGGCACCAGCCTAGCTCCATTCAAGGCTAGCGGTACCCTTTGGACTATATCGGTTACATTGGTTTTTTCTCTAATACGAACATAGTTTGTTTTAAGATTTCTTAATTATTTTATGAGTGCATCAGCACAAAAGTGCAAAAATTAACCAATATAGAATTGTCAATTATAATCGCGGATGTTAGCAAAACTTAACACTTTCACAAAATAGAAGTTGTGTATCGCAAGCTACATAATTATATGGGGTTCTCTGTGTACCCCATAGAACTGCAATAGTTTAAATGATACTCATACTACGAATTATGAATATTGAGATGATGAAACGAAAACGAAAAACACAACGTCAAAGAAATTCATTGAAACTCCTGTGCCTCGAAGCGGCTTTAGAAAATTTAATGCACTGCGATATTTGCTTCGCCGATTCAATGAAAAGACTAGTATCCTTTTAACATTATTGTACCCAATAGTACTTAGTTTAAGTATTTGACGTAGCTCGGGTAAAAAAATAATAGTCGTGATGAAAATATTTTAAATATTTATTAGGTTTTTCTTTTTTAATTAGGCAGTCCACCCTAACAGGGTAATTTGTGAACTTTTTACTTCAATTAATTTTGGTTTAAAAATTATCCTTGTAACACGGTGTATACGGAATTCGACAACACAGCCGTCGCTTCTCGTGGTGTAGTGGCTAAGATCCCTACTATGCGAGACGAAGGTCTGAGTTCGAATCCCAGCAGGGGTGAACCGAAATGGCGAATGTTTCTTGAGTGTAAACTGATCACTTAAGCCAGCCGAGGTCGGTCGTAAGCCCAACAATGTTCATATTTAATTATTCTACACTGTTGTAGGAATATTGATTTGTTCACTACCTACTTATTTTTTTATTTATTCATTCTTAATTATCAATTAAAAAAACTACAATAAATCTACCTACAATCAAATAAATTTCATAACATTGTTCACTAAGTCGAGCCGAGACCAGCGCCATATTGTCATACAGGCCGGGCCCAACTGACATTTGACGACGATGACGTCACCAAGAGTGGGAGAAAATGTATGGGAAAAAATATTCCGTAGTTCAAGTGTTTGTCACCGAGACAAGGTGTTTGTCACCGATACAAGGTGACGTCACCAATCATGGTGGTGAAGTTATTCGTGGATAACATATTATCGAACTATACTTCTATGTATAATCATCGTCCTCTCAATATTTTTTTATTATGGTAGTCTTATTACACAAAAATATTAGTTTATTTCTATAACCTACCTAAGCCAGGCACTTAAGATAGTTTATAAATAAAACAGCATTATGATTCTTCACGCACACGTTTCATATTAAGTTCCCTAATGGAATACAGGGTTGCCACATAACTCTTGTCATTGGTTTTGTTTGTGTAACAACAGACCTAATAAACATTCTTCCTCCCAATATCTGCCATAAATTCCCAAACCTACTCCATCCTTACCCAATACTCCGCAATATACGTGGGTACACTTATTTACTTTACTTTCCCAAAAGCGGAGTTATGGGAAAAACGTACCTATATTATTACCTAAATGTCAGATGTTGACTACCGACGAATACAGTCGACCTACGCTTATTGCGAGATGTAAAGATGTGAAGAGATGTTGTCTGAGTCGAAATGCAGTTTTGGACCATTTACTTCCAGAGATGCATGGAAATATATCTCTGTTTTATTCTGATTTCATTCTCAAATTCTGTTGTCATTGACATAAGGGGCCATATGCACTGAGCAAAAATCGTTCTATTTTTGCTTCAACTTTTTCAAATTTTGTATGAGAATGCTAGCGTTCAATAGGAATAACGTAAGCGACAAGTGAATTTTACCTTTTTAAAAGAAACCTGGGAAGAAATTTAAAAATCTATCGATTTGTTAAGATTGAAAAACTGAATGGAAAATCTTCAGATCACGTAAATTCTAGAGGTACTTTAGGAATATTCTTTTTTATTCAAGGAATTTCCAAATCCTGTACTTCTAAAACAGCCGATCTGTAGTCCATACTTTCATCTATCACTGTCTTCAGTTTCAAGACGATTCCCTCAGTGTCGGCTGAGTAAAATTCAGGGCGCCGAAGCCCAATGAAAGGTTAGCCTCTTAATGTAGTTCTGGATAATTTACATCCAGACCAGCATTGAACTAAACCACACCTGTTATAATTTTGTTTTATCACCAGTCACCGTGTATTTATTGAATTTTGCCTCTTTTTCTGTAACAGTATATATTAATTTATCGCATTTGATTCTCTATTATTTGTTTAATATGTAAACCTGTCGATTCTAAGTACCTTAAATGGGGCCTACAGATGATTAGAGAACAGTAAACAAATAATAAACAATATGTAAATATTGTTCGCTTTACGCGTATTTCCAATGATGACACCAAGCGAGGGAGGCTTGTAGTTATGTTTTTACTTCCTTTCGACCATAATACATTTACCACAGCAAGCATCTTCCCTCAATAACGTATCGAAGCCAAAAAGTTTTTTCTAATACTTACAAAAAAATGAGGAAAAGTTTTTAATGTAAAAGTTCGTGACGCCACTGTTTACTTATTTGATAATAAATTGGGTCTATTCATAATACGAAATTAGGTAGGTAGTTACATAAATATGTTTTTGAGTGGGGCATGTTTTAAGAATGCCGGATGACAGTTTTCCAAGAACCACATGGCTTGACTATGTACTCGTAGATCAGATTCTCAAGGACGGACGTGTTCTGAAGTAAAAGGAATCGTAGAATGTGTATGACTAACTGCTTGAATGTGACGGAAGTAAGAAGTGTCTGTAAGGATAGGAAAGTATGGCGATCTGTTCTCTCTACCTACCTTGCAAGGGATGCGACGTTAGAGGATAAAATACAATAAATAATAATATGATGATGGGCATTCTTTCTCTACCAAAGGGATTTCACAGTCTGAAACACAGTTGCCTAAAAGACCCTCTTTCGCTGTATAGTGACAATTCTATGTTATGTGCGTAAATTGACTAAAGCGCCATGTCTGCATAATGGACGGTGTAGGATTCGAATATTGGGCTGCGGTTCTCAAACGGTGGTGCCATCCCTACCTCTCATCTTAAGGGAGGCATTGTAAATTGACAGCAGGCGCCAATTTTTTTTATTTTTTATTTAAAGGATCTGGGCTTCCATACACGAACCCAAATACTTTTTTTTGTACACCTTGCACTAGGCTAAAAGCCTGTATCATAAAGTGTGTGATACATCGCCACCGTCGGGGTTTGAACCTGGCACCTCCCGCTTAAGAGACTGCAGCCTCAACCAACTGCCCAAACCATGTAATTTATTTTATAAAAGCAAAAATTTGTAACAGACAGTGGCGAAACGGTAAATCTTAACTTAGGTACCTCTTAACTTTTTTCCTGTTTTGTCAATTATTTAGTTACCTGATTTATTACCTACTTACTCATCATGAGGTAAAATTTTACAAAACTTACGTAACTTTTAGAGTGCTCTTCAAACCACCCTCTATGCCTACCCTGCAAGAGTATGTTATTACGTCCGACGTTAATGAGAAAACATACTTCAATTATTGTTTTGAACTTTTTTCAAATAATTTTTCTTTCCAAAATCAGTCATAAATTTTAACTGAAACTTTTAAAGAAGAACATGATTTATTCAGTTTTTCGGTAAAAATTGGTAATTCTCAAACCATGACACATGATATTTTTTTATAATTCGGAAAGAGCACCCGAACTGGGTGATTTTTCATGCATGATAAAATTACACAGGAAAAACAACAGGGAAAAAATATCACATGGAAAACGAATTACGAGTACAGTGAGTAAAAGGTTGGCGCAGTTGGTTGAGGCGGCAGTCTTTAAAGTGGGAGGTGCCAGGTTCGAACCCCGGCGTATTGATGTGTAGTAAGTGATGTATTCCACACTTTGCGATAAATACAGGCGTTTAGCTTAGTGCAAGGTGTGCAGAAAAGTATTTGGGTTTGTCAAATGATGTTGTAGGTTTTCGCAGCATGGTATATATATTCTTCCTTTAAGGTTATTCGGGTGTTGGCCGCGTGTCTTTTTATCTTCTCTAGCTTATGTATGCAAGACCAGATCCTTCTTGAAAAAAAAGGTTCCACTTGGAAGAAATAAGTATATTACATACAAAAATATCACAAATACTTAACGCATTTTTTCTGAATTTTTTTGGCACGCGTGTTTTCCTTTCTCATGATTTTTTTTCTATAGGTGATATTTCTCCCTGTTTTTTTTGTGTAATTATTTCCTGACACCTTGAAAACGTGCCCGTCCTTGGGGATCTGATCGATATAATCGGCCTATCTCAACAGATACAGAGCAAAGGATGGACCTTCCATCAGGCTTATGACTGATCGTCAGTTGGCTTAATATGATCACTACTTGTTAAATTCGACTACGACATGTAGAAAAAATCCGACAGTCTCTCAAAGCATAAATTGTAATTTCAAAAATAATCTTGTCTAACGTATGTCTCTGATTCTGGTGGTCCTAATTGGATCTCTCAAAGTTAACCTAAAAACAACAAAATAATCTTACCCGCTCCTGGCAAAGTTGGCAATATAGATGATGAATGCTTCCGACAGGGCCACCTCGGACTTGGTGTAGTTCTTGGGGAAGTGGTTGAAGCCCTCCACCAGGGGGGCGCCGAATAAGTAGGGAAGTTCCTCTCCGTGGACCGTGCCCATCCTCTGTAACAACGGAGGAAAATTATGAATTAGTTATAGAAAGATATGCAGTCTTTATTTATTTATTTAGGCAATTGCTTTTTCAGGTGTGGATATGACGGTAGATAAATAAATAAATAGCACTTAGTTCATCGTCACCAAGGAGGAACAAAGCTTAACTGACAGGACTAAAATTTTAATAAAACTGTCATCTAACTTGATACACTCATAATTATTCAGTCTCATTAGTTTCGTTATTTAGAATACAATCGCACTTTAAGTTGAGTTTATTAATAGATTAGTTAAGATTTTTAACTAAGGTTAAATGGTGGAAGTTTATTTTTAAATATAGAAAAATAAAAATATACAGTTGGGCACATTATGTCGATTTTAAGCTATTTCTAAAAATCATCCATGTTAACCTTAGAAACCTAAAAAAATGACAGCTAGTGCAAACTTGTCGCAATAAAACATTTTTTTTCCAGACAACCCCGACAATAATTTACTTCGCTTTAAATCCCAAACGAGATAAAGCATTATTTTTCTTCTTTCTCAGCCGTTTCAATTCCAATGCTGGATATAGGTCTCCCCTTTGCCTTTCCACGGATTCCTATCCAAGGCACTAGCTTGCTTAAAATGTATTAGGTTTGTTTATAATGTTATAAAAAAATAAATTCAAAAACATCGAGCAGGACACATTTTGATTTATTTTTTCCGTCATGTCACGTTCTGCTCTAGCACCAATTGTAGCTTAATACAATTATGTCATGCGTAAGTAGAGTATGTATCTTAATAATATTAATATGATCATAATTATTACGACTATAGTTATACATACTCGTAATATATACGCACACATATGTTCCACATTATTCCGCCCGCGTCACAGTGCGTGAGTTGGAGAGGTTTGGGTACGGAATATGAAGAGAAGTTTATCAGACGGGGCCTTCATAATCAGGACTCTCATTCTATTTATATTACACAAAGGAAGGAAAATAGCCCTGAATCTTAATACTGGTATCGAAAATAACAGGTAAATTTGTGAAATGAATATAAAATGGAGCAGGGAGCATTTAATTCTGTTAGTCGTAAAAAATACGAAGGGTTAACATTCTAGGGTTAAATTTCATACAATGAACGCAGATATTTTAAGGGAATACAAACCTCCTAGGTATTATTAAATCTAGTCGTAAAACATACGAAGGGTTAACATTCTAGGGTTAAATTTGACACAGAGAATGGTAGAGAATTTAGGGAGATGACTCTGAAAAATACACAGTTCGCTTTTCTTACGAAGTGGATAAGAATTTTATCGTAATTTCTGATGCCTTTAAAAATTTTTTCAGTATCCATTATATCATTTACCGCAAGGGACAATGCGTGAGGGGATAGAATAGAATAGAATGAACAAAAAAAACATATTTTAGCGAAACAGGAAATACCGGAGCTTACCAATTGTGTTGGGATGGAATCACGTAGGAAAAATTAAATTTCGGCTATACGTCGTTTCTATGTGATTTCGACTGCATGATTTGTGATTTATTGCTAGGTAAGTACTAAAATATTTTGTCATTTTATTTGATGTGATTGTATTACCTGTCGTAATAATTACGAAGCGGTAAATAAATAAAATATGGCCAGTAGGTGAGTAAGTAACGCACTCTCCTCGGTGTCGACTTACTCCACATCGCGACACGAACTTTTAAGATTAATGTGAAGTATACAAAGATGTGTTTATGCTTAATTATGACCCAAATTAATTTTGAAAAATTGGAGAGGTTTTCAAGGTTAAAACTCGAATAATAACTGTTTATTAAAATTAACCTGTTACCTGTTAAAACAGGGAGCACACATTCCTACAAGTTGCGTATCAAACTGAATACAGCTTTAATATTATTCACGTAGTTGTGCGGAATCCCTTAAGAGCGCCCAACAGCTCCACAGTCTATTCACTTGGATGATAATGGAGACCTCTGTAGGTTCCACAATGTAGTCCCGTGTGGAGGGGCCCTTACACGAGAAGGGGAGGGGAGGGGGCTACCCTCTACCACCTGCTACACAATACATTCAAAAATACATTCGAAAATAAAATCAGCAAGATGGAATGAAAAAATATTTCTGCTAACTTTTGTCTACAGCGTTGAATAGGTTAAAAATCAAAGTTTAGAGATAGAGAACCTTTATGATGATGATGATGATGACGGATGATTTATGATGCGCCGTTTAATGTATTCCATCTCAAGGGCGCGGGAAGCTGGTCTTAAAACTATCAGTTTTTAGCTTGCTCCTGAAGCTAGTGATGGGCTGGTCTTTTCGGAGTTCGTCCGACAGTCTGTTCCAGGTGACTGGTCCCGCGACAGAGAAGGCTCTCTCGAAGAAACCGGACTTGTTGGCTCTGTTCCGCTCTCGGAGTTTGTTGATGGCTGTGGCCGCTGAGCGTAGTGGCCTTCTCGAGGAGTTATCCTGCAGGTTGCAGACCTCCGAGATGGGTGAGGGCGCCATGTTGTTGAGGGCCTTGTATACTGTGAGGCAAAGCTTATATTTCACCCTTTCGCTCACTTTAAGCCAATGCAACTCTTCGAGAAGCGGTGTGATGTGGCAGTCCCTGCTTTCGCGAAAGATAAGTCTCGCGGCTCCGTTGAAGGCCATTTGCAGGCGGTTCAGTTGTGTCTGAGGCAATCCGGTGTATAGGATGTTGCAGTAGTCCAGTCGAGACACTACGAAGGCGGACACAAGACTTTTTATGGAATCTGTTGGGAGGTTTCTGGCGACCGACCGTACTTGGCGAATGTAGAAGAAAGCAGAGCTGACAGTTCTTGATATTTGGGGTTCCATTGATCTAGGTAATGACCACACAAGATTTTTTATTATTTTTTTCTCAAAAAATAAAAATGTGAAAAACACCTCTGATCTTTTTTCCCAAAAGATGGCAAGTCGTTTCCCGAAAGTCGCGGTGATTTTTTTTGTATTGATAATGCCTTAAAATCTAGTTCCATCAAAAAGATTTTTGATGGAAGCGAAATTAACCCCCTTTTTTATGAAAAAAACGCTATTTTTATCTTTTTATCATTTCGTCTAAAATCAATTCCACCAAAATCAATTTGCCTAACGATCAATTCGTCGATTTAAGACGAATTTATTTTAGACGAATTGATAATTAGACGAATTGCTAATTAGACGAATCGATTTTAGACGAATTGATAATTAGACGAATTGATTTTAGACAAATTGATAATTAGATGAATTTATTTTAGACCAATTGATTTTAGACGAACTGATTATAGATGAATTGATTTTAGACGAACTGATTATAGATGAATTGATTTTAGACCAATTGATTTTAGACCAATTGATTTTAGACGAACTGACCGGACACCATTTAAGGGTCGTCCGGCTATAAGGTAGGGAAATTTGAATTCCTTCCAATACAATAGATTTGATAGTGAAAATATCTACCAACCACTCTGCAAATAATATCATAACGCGGTACCTACCCAATACCCATACAATACATACTGGATATTGCCGGCAATTTATATTAATTTAGAGTGCCTACTTACTGAAATTACAAAACAGTGTTCGTACATCTCTCACCAGGAGGCGCTAGTGGTTGGATAATTTAACTAATTTGAACTGTTCGATTCTACTAGTTTCAATTATTTTCTTTATTTTTAATTAGCCCGTGCTCAGCAAACCTTTGCATGAATTCTATAGTTCATTTAATTACTATTGCATACATTTAGTACTCTGGGGCATGCACAACAATTATTTTCCAATGTTTCATCTCAATCGGATGAACGGTTTAGGAGTCCATATTATACAACAACTAAAAAGCACTCTATTTTATAGTATAAGAAGATATATTATGTACGAGTATAATATGGGATGCTAAGGAAAACTATAAATTTCATCAAAATGGTAGTTATGCTGCTCCTTATACCCCGTCAGGGATTAAATAACGATGAAAAAATAATTAAAATATAAATAAATCTTTATTAGCCTCAGACCATTATTGCTGTTGGTGTATGCTGCAGGCGCCCTTAATTGGAGAGTTGACATGAGATGTTTTTCTTTTTTGTATGATAATGTATTCATGTTTTGTTGATGTCTCTGTAGGTGTCACATAATAATATAAAACAAAATAAATAAATAAATAAAAATAGACCAAATGCTTGTACATTAGGCCCCGCGTTAAGCCTAATCTTGTGATATTCGTGATATCTGGATAGGCGAATGTTTCCCAGTATTAGGCTGATGAGTTTATATGTGAATCATGAATGATAATATGTAGGTAGACTCTTCTGGCTGATAATACTGAAAAGTGTGTTGTCAAAGTCATGCCTCCGCGTAAAAAAATCGCTCTCGTTATACCCCGTCAGGAATTGAATAACGATGAAAAAAATAATTAAAATATACACGTGTTGAATAAAAAAACAGGAATCGCCCAGGTGTTCATATTCCAAATATATTGAGTGACATAATTGGTGACCATTGTCGTGTACCCGCCTATCTACTTACAGCGGACTAAATCCTTTTTTAGGGGTAAAAATGAAAAAATCCACCAGGGATGATAGTAGTATATAGAAACGGTGATCCTTTTGCGAGAGGAAAGGGGAGAAAGGGACGAGGAAAACGGGGAAAAAAAGGTAAAAAAAGGAAGGGAAATATGATAAGGACCTTTTTTTTCGTGAAATTCCCGTTGATTTTTTTTTTTGTTAAACTCGCCTTGTGATGTTCGCAAGTTTAGAACACAATGAAGGGAGCTAATCTTATGGAAAAAGTTTTTTTTTATATTGTTAGTAAGTAACCAGGTACCTAGACCTAGCTAAGTGTAGAAATCAACCTAGGTAGAGTGGAATTCGTATAAGGATGCGCCGAGAATGTGGGGCACTTTGTTAAAAGGTATTTTTATAAACAGTCATTTTTAAAACTAAGGATGGAAATAAAATAATACTTTTTATAAAAATTCATGAAATAATGACGTTTATTTGAATTATCGGCGCATTCTTATACGAATTCCACTCTACTTAATAAAACAGCTGGTGCTGGTACCTACCCGAGAGAATCCACGGAGTTTTGAATAAGTACGATATTTTTAGGGAAATTAGTGACTGCAAGACTGGTGTTGTGACAAGAATGAAAGGGAATAAATTAAGATGGTTTGGGCATGTTGAAAGAATTAATGATGACAGGATAACAAAAAATATATATTTGAGTGAGCGAAGACGGATGAGGAAACGCCGCGATATTCGATCATGTCGACCGGATCCTCAAGGATGGACGCGTTTTGAGTAAAAGGAATCGGAGAGCGTGTATGACTGCATGCATGAATGTGACGGATATTTTCATATCACTATATAATTGGTAGCAGTTAAATCCGCATCAGTCATACCTGCTATGGAAAGCTAGCCTGAAATACCTACTGTTCTCTCTGCCACCCCGAAAGGAATGCGGCATAAAATGGGAGAGAATAGAATAATAAAACGCATCTTAGAAACAAATTCATAATCAGTGGTTGTCAACATGTTCAATTTATAGATATCGATTATTTTATGTCATTTTGTTATTACCCTTTAAATTTTATTGAGACCTTGAAACTCTGCTTCCTAAACAAAGGATTATGTTGCCAACTCACGTCTTATTACGTTGTATAGTGTATAAGTAGGTTCCTATGTATGAATTGAATTAAGAGTATGTATACCGTTATTTGAAAAATTTCTAAAAACGGGAGACCTTATATCTCGACAACCGTTACTAAACATGCTTTGGAACAAAATAGGGAAGATGCATTGAACATTTATCTAAAGAATAACCGTAAAAGTTTTTTGATAGGCACAAAATTAACCCCAAAAACTGGTAGAAACGCTATTTTTACCATTTTTTTTTATTTATTTATTGCTGTTTAATATAACCTAGTCCAACAAGCCGGAAGAAACTGGATGCGGAGGGGGAGAAACAGAGATGAGTGGAAGGAAATGGAAGAGGCCTACGTCCAGCAGTGGAGGGAGGAAGGCTGAGGAGGAAGAAGAAGAAGAATATAACAAAGTATAATTGTTTGATGTATGGCGCCTAATCCAAGTGGATTTTCGGCTATATACTTATTCTAACTTAAAACTAAATATTCTACTTATTCCTAAAATTTATTTTATCATGCGATTGTTCACGCGATTTTAAACCTTAATGCCGTGATGTAATTCTTGGTACCAAGCCCTTAAGTACTAGAAGTGATAATAAAATTGAATAGCAAAGCATGAGATCTTGTAACAGTCAGGTTTAATATTTCCTTGATGGTGTTTCATGCTCCCATATTACCTACCATAGTGTAGTGTAGGAAACAGATATTTTAACCTCCCTATACCCATGAAACAAAAGAAAGATGTTGCCAGAATGATGTTTTTTGTAAAAAAAAAATATTTCTTAAAAGAAAATAGTGAAAAAGATGTGAAATATAATTTTACATGCAAGTTTTGAGGTCATATTGTGAATATAATAGGTATAACAAGTAGTTATCTCAACAGATATACAGCAAAGGATGGATCTTCCATCAGGCTTATGACTGATCGTCAGCTAACTTAATGTGATCACTTGTAGGAAATTCCGATGTTCTCACAAAACAAAAATAGTGATTCTCAAAATTTACCTTGTGACTCTTACAGGGTACTAGAAAAAATATTAAATAGAGAGAGAGCCAATTCTAAAACATTTTATGGATCTTGGATGATCAAAACGAGTCAAAAATATTATGTTTTCGCTTCAAAGCACGTGAACTAGAAAAGCTTATATTGTCAGGTGGATTAGAGAGGCGTATTTGAAACCTTCAGCCTGACAGTTCTACATGTGACAAAGATTTTTTTTCTGATAATTCATTGCAATAGAATATTACAAAAGAAACATACATAAATAGTAAAAAAGGCGAACATAACTTTACTTGTAAACTTGTAGAACATTTATTTTAAACCGCTATATGTTTAGTTTGAAAAAATAATGTTTTCGCCTAAAAAAAAGTCAACCTGGCAACTCACACGTAAGTACGGCACTTACATAAAACAAAAGCTAGTCGCTAGTAGTACAAAGTGTCACTTTTGTCGTAATGTTTGTTTAGTATTATTATTATTAATATTAATAACGATCCTTATAACGAGGTGACGCTTGTTAGTGTTAGGAGATAATAATATTTTGCGCAGTGTTTTTATGGAACACCCTGTACCTATTACGTATTCACTGTGGGGTGTCATGGACAAAAAAAGGTTGAGAATCTTTTTGTTTCACGTAAGACAATAACTGAACCCTTTTTTGTAATTATTAGCACTTGCGTTACAGTTTTTGTAACGACTTAAACAAATTTATCGCGGTCAAGGCAACCTTACTCACTAACAAGGTCACTGAAATAATGTCCTGTGTGTATGAGAGCTGTGAGAGAAATGGTATGAAAATGAATGTTAATTTAGTCTATTAACAGAATTGTCTGAATGCGACGAGAACAAAGGATCTGGGTTGTAGAACTGACCCCCCTAATCTTTTTTGATATTTTTTTAATGCCTTGTAAGAATCAGATTCTCGCAAATTTCATAAGCCTTTTTTTTCATTAATAGTACAAATACAGTATTAAACAAAATACGAGTATTAATATAACAAGCATTTCTATGTTGTTCGTTTTTCGGGTTTTCGGATTTATCACGCTGCGAAAGCCTACAAGATTATTTAACAAGCATCTTTTCCAGTAATGACGTTCGCCACCCATTTTGAATATCATAATATAAATATTGAGCAAAGAGAATGCAAAGTGGAGTTTTTACACTTTCGCTGGTTATCCTATTGTTGTACTGTCTAGGGAACCTCTGCTCTAAAATGTATGAAGACTTAACGGATAAAGCCATAGAAAAAAACTTGAACGCCGCCATTACCGATCATAGTCTTTCCGCTAGGTATGCACGATTTATTCTCGATGTGTTTTAGGTACGCTAATTTACCATTTGATTACATGGGTTATATTCCAAAGGTAATTTCCACACTGATTGATGAGTCACAAAAATCACTGAAATATCATCAGTTTTCATTCGATTATTGACAACCAACATGACACGCAATCATATGTTTGGAACTCCCATGGCGTCCACCATAGATTTCTCATAGATAATAGAAGGAGGTTAATTTTCAATAGTTCTTCCCACATTTATGTAGGTTCCTTAGTACTGTCCAGTGAGTGTATACTGTATTTATAGTACCTTCTTATTATAATTGTGATGGAAGCAAGAATTGCCTGTAGAGATAGGACAGTCTGGCATACATCTCAGCCTACCTCAAAAGGGCCGATTGGAAAAGTCATAGATAGAATATTTTTTTCATGGAAGGTGGGAATAGGAAGGGAATAAAGGAAGGGAAAGGGAAATGAAATGAAATGGAATGCAAATATTTGAAAAAAATTCTTCATTTCGATTACATAAATAAATTACTACGGCCTATTGACTCGACATTCATCACCGAACGTGTTCTCAATTTAAATTCAAATCGATGTTGCCAGGGTAGATTTTTCCATACCTACCTAAAGCATTTATTAAACATGGCAACATTATCCCACATGCGTCGTATGAATATAATATGGCGTTATTTACCATTTCGCGAGACTTATGAATATTTATATATTTTTTTCAAATGCTAAAACCCGTGTATCTGTAGCAGGCTGATCGTAGATTTGGTCATGTTGTGAAACGACCGGCCATTTCAAGAAAATGTGACTCTCTGGATGAACCGTCTGTGTAAATTTACTAAGAAAAAAGTTTTTAACTCAACTGACCCCAAATGACCCAAGGTCAGACTCCAAAAATGAGAACTCTCTGACTCTAAATAAATTTGTTTGACCACGAAGGATAAAAAGATTCAGCGACGTACTTTTTATCACCATGTTACCCTCATTCTCTCAAAATGTCCAAGTTATACCTTTCTCAACTTGTTCACTTTCATTTTTGCACAATATTGGTATTAAGGGGACTGGTGGAAGTGTGGCGCCGGGTTTTTCTGGCTTACCAGCGACAGGGTGTGAACAGTTGAACCCCTGGGTGCCTGTGCTTGCCAGGAGAAGGAGACCGCGCAACATCTTAACCGGTTCAAAGAAGAGCGATACAAAGCTTAAATCGGCTCCTCGCCTTTCATTCTTGCATGTGTGGCGGCTGCACATTGACACATCCGTAGAGAGCTTACAAGAGTTCCTCAGGAGTGTGGAGGACAGTGTGACAGACGTAGAAAAGTTGACAGCTAGAGGCGACTACGCCTCTTTTAAATTCTCGGTTTTGCATAGCTCAGCAGAGAAGTTTTACAACCCTGACATTTGGCCGGAGGGAGTACATCTAGGAAGATATTACGCGCCCAGAAAATAATGGATTATATATATATTGATACTGATGATCAGACAAATTACACGAGGACGGTCGATTTTGATGCGTGGTGTAAGCAGTCTAGACTGACAGACACTAATGGGCGATCGCTAACTGTCCTTCATGTGAATGTAAATTCCCTACACAAATATTGGGATGAGCTGCTACTTCGCCTGCAGAATGTCCTTGTGGATGTAGAGGTCCTGATCTTCACCGAGACGGCCTTAAGAGAGGACAATGTATCACTCTATACCCTCCCAGGATTCAACTCTTACAGTTTCTGTAGGAAGAGGAAGAAGTGTGGTGGAATAATTGTGTATATAAAAGATTATATTACTTTTAAGGAAAATCCCTCACTAGATACTAAATATTTTGAATGTGTATGTGGTTGTTTGAATCTCAAAGGTGTTTATAAAATTTACATTGTTGCTATTTACAGGCCTCCTAAAACAAGTAAAAGTGAATTTATAAAGGAATTAAATGCAATACTTTTGCATAAATTTAATTTAAACGATAGTTTGCTCCTTATTGGTGACACTAATATCGATATTTTGTGTGAGGAGGAAAATACTGTAAAAGAATATGAACATGTAATGTCTGATCATTATTTGTCGAAGTGTATACATGATATTACAAGAGAGGCCGTGGTGGCTGGTAGAATAACAAGGTCGTGCATAGATCATATCTATTATAGATGTGGTAGGTGCATATCTACTGTACCCGCCCCCGACTTGCACTCTTGTGTATGGAGGGTGGCGGTGGCTGATCACTTTGGCGTCTCGCTTTCTATTAACTTCTCTTTACCAAATAGTTTCAATAACAATAATGACAAATCGTCACATGAGGGCAATGCAGTTCTATCGCAAAAAAAGTTTAATTCTCAACTGAAATTTGTTGATTGGTCTTCCCTATTAATTTTAGATGATTGTAATGATGTGTATAACCGGATGAGGGAAGTTTTTCAGTGTCTGTACAATTCTTGTAATGTGTATAATAAGACCTTAGGTAAAAAAAGAAACTCCCCTTGCAATAAATGGATGAATGTTGAACTGTTGGATAAAGTTAAGCATAGAGACTTTTTATTTAGGAAATGGAAAAGTTGCCCAACAAATAAAAACTATGAAAGAGAATACAAATGTTTTAGAAACTCTGTTAACAAGTTAATTATGAGAAAAAAATCCATTTTTTATGCAAACATGTTTACCAATAATTTAAATAATGTAAAAAAGACTTGGGATTGTATTAATTCAATTTTAGGACGCAAAACAAAAAGTAATTGCGACCAAATTATTTTGAAGTATTTTGCCAAGGATTATAATGTGGAAGAAATTTCCGAAATGTTTGTCACTTACTTTTCTGATAGCGTTTCGCAGATGCTGCATCATTGCAATATGACTGCGATTAACATTAGCCCACCGATTGCGTTAGGAAGTATGTACTTGCCTGACATACAGGTGGCTGACGTTGTAGATATTGTTGCAAAACTCAAAACATCGTCGGCGGGGGTCGACAACATTCGAATTAAAGACATTAAGCAGAATGTTGACTTACTTGCTCCTTTGTTAACTCACTTAATAAATCTCATTATAAAACAGTCTACAGTACCTGACATTTTAAAATGTAGTATTGTACGCCCAATATACAAAAACGACAAACATAATGTTTTAAAAAATTATAGACCTATAAGCATATTACCTGCAATTGAAAAAATACTGGAAAAATATTTATTAAAGAACCTTACTGCTTATCTCCGAAAATTTAATCTCATGGACCCATCTCAACATGGCTTTCAAAAAGAAAAGAGTACTGAAACACTTTTGGTTGAATTTTCTGATTATGTGAATGCTGAATTAAATAACAGAAATCATGTTCTGGTCTTATTTATTGATAATTCGAAGGCATTTGATACCATCAACCATAGTAAGCTACTGTTCATGCTGGAATGTATTGGTGTCCGTGGTCATGTGCTTCAACTTTTTAGGAATTACTTAATAAATCGTAAAATTTGTGTTAGGATCTCAGATCATTGCAGTAGTAGTAGAGAAATTCGGGCAGGGGTAGCTCAGGGCTCCATTTTAGGCCCTACCCTGTATTTAATGTTGAGGTAGCGGCTAAACTTTTACAACGGGATTTTAATAAATTATTGCAGTGGTCCCATGATTTTGGGCTTCTGATAAATGCTAAGAAAACTAAGTTGATGCACATTAGAACACCACACACTATTTGTAATATGTCACCTTCAATTGTATCACATGACCATGAGTGCATTCATAAAAATGTTGAGCTCCCCGCTTTATGTTCCTGTCAGTGTATTGACTTGGTGAATGATTTTGTATACCTAGGTGTTTGTATAGACGATAGATTTAAGTGGGATGCTCACGTGAATAAAGTATGTAAGAGGTTACGCTCAATTGCTGGGCAAATTTACAAAATAAAATATTTCGTGCCCAACCACGCTCTGCTGACTGTTTACAAGTCTTTGGCTGAATCAGTGATTAGATATGGAATCAGTAGCTGGGGTAATTGCACTAATACTAATTTGAAAAGGGTAATGTTGGCACAGAAATCTATATTGAGGCTGATAACAAGAAAAAACACCCGCGATGATATTTCTGTTTATTTTAAAAAATTGAATGTTTTGACAGCCAAAGGATTGTTTTGGAATAAAATTATTGTAGACCAGTTTCAAAATGATGAATACAAAATAGTACCGCAACATGAGCACAGCACTAGATTTAGAGTGAATGATGGGTATTGTATACCCAAATGCAATAACAAATATGGTAAACGTACCCTGAGCTATAATGTCCCCAAATTGTTAAACATGTTGCCGACTACCATTAAGAACTGTAAGAGTAAACGTATGGTAAAGAAACTCATAAAAGAATGGTTGCAAAAATGTAACTTTATTTATACATAATCATTTCTCATTGTTTTCCTATATATGTTATACCTATGAGTATTTTTGTGGTGTGCAATGTTGATGTAATGAGTACGCGCCGACAAACCTGGATAAGGTTTGGCGTGACTCTGTATATCAACATGCATACTGTACACTGCTTGATGTAATTAGTAAATGTTTCACAGTTGTTACAATGTATGTGTATGTTAATATTGTTATTATTGTTGCAATAATCTTTATTATATTACTACCCCGCAAGGAAGGTGGCGTGAGGGGATAGAATAGAATAAAATATTATTCCAGATTCAATCCTTCACATATTTTCCACATATTCTTCTCAGCAATCCCATTTCGACAGTATTTTAGAATTAACATTCCATTATTATTTTTAATGGCCGGACACTTCATGGAGTGGCCAATTCCATGATCGGTCTATGACAATCGATTTAGAATCGGAAAAAATATATTTTGCATTTGTATTGGGTTGACCAAAATAAATTGCCTATGAAAAATGACCACCAATTTGTTTTACCAAGTACCAAAATTTGATCATGAAGGTGACATCATCACAGGGTAGAAATTTCGATACATTTCGAGAATATGTAAATAGAGTCAAAATATCCATAAAAAACACAGTAGATTCGAGAATGTTCAGTATTTTGACTGAATGTTCTGAAATGTGAATGACTGAAATGTTCATTGTTATATTATAAATGAAAATATAGAAATCGCATGTTGGCGTCGAATGCGGCATCTGAATCCGAATCGTAGGACTAATTGTAGTTTCAACTGTATATGTTTTTATGTATATATGCATTCTGTATCTTGTTTATTATTTTTTTATTGCGTTTTTATTTGTTTTTTATCTCACATATGTATGTATTTAGATATTTTCTACTTCGTATGTTTTTTTTTATTCAATTTCTTTTTTCTGTTTTTTCCTATATTTTTGTTCAACTCCTTTTTTTTCTGTTTTGTCCTGGGGTTAACTGAAAGAAATCGCAGTTCTGCGATAAGTTCGCCCTAGTGAACAACGTTTTATAATCTGTACTATGTCCATTTTGTATATTTATATGTGTTTGTTGTTTACTTTAAGTTTAAATAAATAAATAAATAAAAAATAGTGTATAGTTTTTTTTCCATAGACTTTGAATTTATTAGATGAGCGACTCCTTTACGGAGACTTCCTTTTTCTTAAGGCCAATAAGGAAGGTTCGGAAGTTAGTCGCCTATTTAAAAATTAAATGTCAATGGAAGATACGAAACAAGATTGTGTTTTCATTTTAATAATATTAGACCAGATTAATGTTAAAAATTTATAGAGTTTGAAAGTTGAATTATTTTATCCACCATCGTAGTTGCCACGTAGTTAGAGATTTCAAGTATGTGTAGTGTAGTCAAATTACCATATACTAAATGGTGATCCCCTCTCTCCATATACCACTGCCTTTTTTATTTATTTACACTTTTGGTGAACAGGATACAGAAATATGTAAACATTAAAATAAAATTATAACATTTGTTCACTAGGGCGAGCTTGTCGCAGTACTGCGATCTCTGCCAGCTAACCCCGTCTTCTTACTTTTCTTTAGATTTGAATGTTATTCACATTTTATGAATTAGGTAGCATTTATAGAGACTTTATTTTACAAGAGTTAGGGCTAAAAGAAAGTAAGTAGGTAATATTATATTTAGGTTTCAATCTGTGTCGGTATAGTAGACACCTACATTATCACAAGTTACATAATTTATCACTAGATGGCGCTGTAATGGACGCGTAAATTGCTATTATTGATGATTTATAAATATTGAACACTAAAAAAGGGGAAAAACGTCATAAGTCACTTTTTTATCTAACAATATTCGCATTGCGAGTGGGACGACTCCACAAGACGTGAATAAAAATACAGTAAGAATGAAATATCATCGCGTAATCGGCGAATTTAGAACAGCAATTTAAAACGATTTCGAATATAATGTAGAAAAATTATTGTTTTCGGATGACAGAAATTGTTTATTTTATTATACTGAGTGCGAAAATAATGGCGCTTAGTGCGTTTTCCCACATATTGAGTGTAAATTATTATCTAGGTGTTTGTCCAGTGTAGGAATCACTTTGCGTTGGCTCCCCTGAATCAAAAACCCCGGGCTCATTAGACATTTTAATGAAAACCTACAAGAGAATGCTTTAAAAAATCCAGTCCCGGCGCAAACGAAATGTAACTCAAATGATAGACAAAAATGAGTAAATAAATACTGTATAGGAGGCATCATCGAAATCAATGGCTTAATGTGTGAAATAACTAGAAATTCAGGAGATACAGCGATTGCATAAATTCAGGAATGAGTAAGTATGTTGCAACGATCTTTAAAAAAATATTATTTCTTCATTAAGGGAGCAAAGCTTTACCCTCTCGGCAGCTGGAATGAGTGAACGTATAATATACTGATCACTTAAGTCATCCGATGCCGATCCGTCAGCGTCGGAACGACCATCGTGCGCTCCCCCCCCCCCCCCAAGGGAGTACACATAAAGCTGAATTGTGTGAATGCAGATGCCCGCTTAGGTTCTCTTGAGGAAAAAACTATTTGATTATTCATTTATTGTGTTTGATTGAGTCCTGCCCTCCACACAAGCGTTCGGTTGCTTAAGGAGGGCAGTATCCAAAATGATACAGAGTATGTGATTATAATTTAAGTTATTATGTTATGTTATTTAATAATAACGTGATTTAAATGCGATGGGTGGAGTGTGTGAGCGAGATTGAGTATGGGTGTGTGAGACGACCGGAATGAACTTATATGTTTTAATTTAACTGTGCTTGTGGGTGACAGCTGAATTATGAATGGACTAATGTTATTACTTATACCTATAGTTCTTGTCTGTTTTGTGCTTTTGTTTGTAATAAAAAAAAATCCGTAAATATAATGCTGAAAATAATCCTTATACTAAAAAATATTTGGGTTACATTGAAAAAAAATACGGGTTAGTTTAAATACGTATTCAATAATTGATAAATCCCGTGTAATAGAGTGGTATATCGGGGGGAGTATGTAATATCGAGGCTAAGAAAGGCCCCCCTGAACTACCCCCCATCCCACCCCCCTGAAAAACGGTTATTACCCACGGTTGTACAATATTCCATACACCCTATGTTAATGTGGAGAGATTGTATGGTGAAAAGGTGGTGAGGTGAAGAGGGATGCCAAGTGGTCGACGATGTAATGAAAATTAACATCGATGCATCGATTCGTAATAATATGTATTGATAATGAGAGCGATGGATACCCATAGTTATTAGATGGAGACCGTGGGATAATAAAAGAGGACTAGGTCGACCACAGAAAAGATGTGCTGACGATATTATCCCAGTCATGGGTAGAAGATGGGTTGGTAAAGCTCAGGATAGAGAAAAATGAAAAAATAACACACGCAGTGTGAAAAACCGACAAAATACTTAACCGATGGATTTGTCATGCTGAGAAACCCTACCAGAGTAGTTGTAATTTTACTAGACTGCAGCGCACACAACCCAAAGTTTCCATGACTCACTCAAAAGCCAACATGGACAATTTACAATCAAGCCGCAGTTCCGAGTCAGGACCCGATATTTCTATTTTTTTTCACTTTAACCTGTGAGTGAATTCCCCTGATAGGAAAATAAGCCTGACAAATAGGTATACGTCAAACAATCGTATAAAAATACCTGAATCATTACAAATTATTGTACGATTTACACGATACGTAGTTAACAGTACCAACCTATGTTTTATTTCTTTATCTTGAAAGTTATCACCTCAAAAAAATATCGATGTAGAGTTGTACATCGAATTCGACGAATTCATCTAAACATTTTCAAATTAGGTGTATACATCCCCATAATATGGGGTAAGATAGATACATATTGTATGAATATGAGGGTATGTATTGAATGCTGAAAAAGGGGGTAAAATAGGTACACTAAATTTACATAGCTATATTATATACAATAGATACATATGTGTAACTACAGGAGGTTGTGGGGGATATGCGAGATTTCAGCTGCTTTCACAATAACATAATATATACTCGTACGTACATACAACCTGAGTAATATTATCATTTATCAATGAGCTTTCTGCCCGAGAGCTTTCAAAGTTGTGCTTAAAAAAATAAAAAAATCTTAAACTAACGCTGAGATTTTCAACAATCTCATCATCATCGTAGGTACGACTTAGCCCCATCTTCCCCCTTCCCCAATCTTGCCCCCAATCTTCCCCCCCACATCTTGGCCTCTGTCAAACCCTAATCAGGGAATCGATCATTAGTCATCATTTTTTGTTCCTAGCTTTTGCGTCCTATCAACGTTTAAAAATATTTTACGTTTTTTTTCTCTCATTGAAAATAAATTTATTTTAGAAATTTGATGAAAAGATTGATTACCTCTTTAGAATCTGAAATCAAATGATTTGCAGACATCGGATGCAAAAAAGAGAAGTACATATTTTTGGTTTACATTTTTTATTTTCAAAAATGTATACCTACCTAGGTGCCTAAGAGCCCAACGCTAAAAATAACTTTTCTGTTACCAATTTTATAAAAATATTTAAATAAAATTTACACATATTAAACCAAAGAGTTGCCTACAAAAATTCAGCCGTAATGCCCCCTGGTCTCCCGAATAAGTCCCCAAAAGCGGTATTTCGCATTTTTTTTTAAATATGGCAAGAGCTACGAAAAAGTGTTCAATGACAAAAGCAATCCTTACTAACTTTTTTACAAAAAGCGTCCGTTTATTTTTTATAGGACTAGCAACGACCGGATTAAATACCGAATTATGTCAAGAACAACTCTCAACTTTAGATTTTTTCCACAGTATTGTTTTTTTTCAATATTTTCGTAATAATTTTATACCCCGTCATTTCTGACGGCCCACTCGTTAATTTTGTTACTTTTCCGAACAAAACAGTGGTGGTGAAATTGAAAATTTTTTCGTTGAAAATGTTTTAATTGAAAATCGAGTCGCCCTCTAGTTGTCGCAAACTGAACTACGAGTCAACATTATAATTACCAATTTTCAAAAAAAAGAACAAATTCTACAGATACTACAGTAAGCGGTTACGAAAATTGTATTTTTTTTGTGTCTATACCCTCACTTTGCGTCCCTTGTGGGGTAGGCAGTTATTACAGACCGCCCAATTTTTGCTTCCGTCACATTCATGTATTATTTTATGACAAATTAACCAGTTTAATCACCTATCTTTCCTCTGTTTTTGGTCATCTCAAATAACGTACTTACTGATTTTTTTCTTGGATCATTTGTGAAATTTGTCTTACACGCTCTCCGATTCCTTTTACCCAAAACGCGTCCGTCCTTGAGGAACAGGTCGATATGATCAGTCTCTACGTTTCCCTATATACTATTATATCTTTTTTGTCATCCTGTCGTCATTTCAACATGCACAAAATATTTTTTTTTTGGAAAAATCGAAAAATATTTTTTACCTGTGGCGAATTCAAAAACAAATCCATAATTATCACGATTTTTAAATTATTTATGGTGTGACCACCAATATAAGTTGAAAAAAAATCACAACTCTAATGCCTCATCCACATGCTGTCCGACCTTCCACGAGTCCCGCGCGAATGAGTAAAAAGGCGTTAACCGTCGGTTACGTATACAGTTCAAGACAATCACCTCGTCCGTACGTCCTTTTACTCATTCACACAAAACTCGTGGAGGGATGCCGAGCGTGAAGCGGCCGCATTATGTCTAAAAAGTGGGAGGAGCATACGTATGGACCGGCCTCCGTTTAATAAACCTTAATGTGATTGTTTTAACTTGATCCTACCTACATCTCATGGAAAATATTATTTTTAACCTTTTAAGGTCTTGATGCCTTTCCTCTTCGACCCATTAACTCTTAATGATCCGCGCTGATGTGTGCTCTCAAGTTTTACTTCTCTCTGGGCGCTGCTTGTAAAAACAACTCGAGTCGAAATAATTTCTAAACAATTCAATTAGATAAAAGCTCTTTAAATATGTGCTTATTTTTTTTGTATGACATTTATGTAACCATGGGCGTCGCCAGCCTCGGGTCTAGGGGGGGGGGGCAACAAAATTATAAAAAAAAAAGATATAACATGAAAAAAGGCGAAAATAGCGCCGCAGGCGAAATTTGTTTGTGAAAGAAAAAATAAAGTCGTGATGCGGTTTGGTTCATTTGAAAATGTATATAATACTTTGCAAAATGATAGGTACTTATGTATAAAAAATGTTTTACAAAGGAGTAACATAAATACCGCCGCAGGCAATTTTTTTTATGAAAAATTGTATTTTGATGGATTTTTATGAAAAATCATGATGTGATGAGAAAATGTGTGGTAATAATGTGAATTTTGTGAAGTTTTATCATTTAGTATGAAAAAGTATATACCTATTCCAATCTCTTGGGGTGGGGGGGGCAGGGGAGGGCAGCTGCCGACGCCCATGTACCTCATTATAAAGGTAATTATATAATGAAGACGTGGGCACAAATTGGATCTATAGTACCAACTTTAGGCTCATTTTAAACAACCCAAATATGTTTGTTAAGGTGCTCTTACACAAGCATTTTTTTTAGCGATCTGCTACTTCTTCTTCTTTCTCAGCCGTTTTAATTCCAATGCTGGACATAGGCCTCCCCTTTGACTTTCCACAGATCCCTATCCTGGGCATGCTGCATCCACTTGCTTCCTGCGATTCTCCTCACATCGTCAGACCATCTTGCCTGAGGTCTTCCCACGCTCCTAGATTTGTCACGACTTGCTGATTATCCAATCGGTTTGGACATTTCAATCAATTCACTTTCTCGCCTGCACGCAATATCGTTGTCTCGCTTTAAATATTGCCGAAATAATTGCTATATATTGCGAAATAATGTTAATCAATATGATTTGTATGAGTTGCCGCAAGTATTGCTCATAAAATTGCTCGTGTAAGCGCACCTTTAGGTGTTAGGTTGAATATTTTTTCAGGGTCATGAAAAATTAATATGAGTGGGTGGGTACTTTTTGACGTTGAATTTACAAATCCTTTTTGATTTTCAAATAATTAATTTATATTTATATTGTTATTTACTGTTTGCGAATAGTAAACATCCTAACTAACATACGTACTGAATAATATAGCCATATAACAGAGGCGTATATAGGAGGGGGGGCGAGGGGGCAAAAAATTTTTACCTGGGTGAAAGAAGAGGTGTAAGGAAACGCGGCCGTCCAAGAACCACATGGCTGGACCATGTTAACCAGATCCTCAAGGACGGACGTGTTTTGAGTAAAAGTAATCGTAGAATGTGTATGAGGAATTGCATGAATGTGACGGAGGCCCGAAGTGTGTGTATGGATAGGAAAGTCTGGCGATCCGTTCTCTCTGCCTACCCCGCAAGGGAGGTGGCGTGAGCGTTAGTATAGTATAGTATAGTCTATATTTAAAAAATTGCATCCTTCCCCCGAAGTCAAATGCCAGAACGCCCCCCCCCCCCCCCCCCCGAAAGGAAGACCTATATACGCCACTGCCATATAATAACTACTAAGTAGGTACCTGGTAGATCCAGGAGCATTGTTTTGTTTAAACAATGAGTTTGTTTTGAATGTTTACATTAAAAAAATAAATAATAGGAATTAAAAAACGGATTCGTGGAATATTAAAAATTAAACAAATAAAAAATTAAAAAATAATAATTACAGGAACCGGGAAATAAATAAATAAGTACATAATCGTAAAATTTATTCTTTGTCTTCACATTGTAGATCCGTTTTCGCGGTCTTTCAAACGATACCAAGCATGCCCTCCCGGGGAGCTTGGGTTCTTTCATTCTGATGGCGCCTCCTACCAAGACTTAGCAGATTCAAATATTGTAGAGAAATATGAGTTCTACTCGTGAAGCACTTTCGTGAGATACCAAACACGGCGGTAAGCGGTGACTGGATCCTCTCGATCGCTCGGTGTCTTCCAAGGCTTGGGCTGGACAACATCATGATCTGGATTTCTTTTCCAACACCCTTTCATACAATACCACACAACACTTGGATCCGCTTAAACGCTTTAGGTATATTTGTTTGTCTCTGGAGAAGGCTGATCCAGTGTGGTACAGAATCGTAAGGTCTTCTAGTTTACACAATTGGGGAATGTTTCAGAGCTCTAGCTAGTCTGGAAATGAGTTACTGTGTGGCCAGGGTAATAAACTTGCAAACAAACATGGATTTATGGCACATGGTTTCATGCCACCTCCCGGACCCGCCGGTGACACAATGCATAATTCTTGCTGCAAATTTTAGCATAAGTGTAAACTACTTGCTTGAGGTGAGGTAAGGTAGACACTTTACAATTTGAGAATTGCATCTTAAGGCCCAATTCCACTGAAGCAACACTGAACGACATCATGTTGCATACTTATTGTTTCCTAGTGTTGTCTGGGCGATAATATCATCCAAAATTGACGAAAAACAATGTTATGTCGCATGCTATAAGCTGACACTGTTCGACTAGTTGAATCATGTTGAAAGCTGACGCGTGCATCTGTGCAACAACGATCGAACTGTAGCATGTTGCGAGGCTACTTGTTCTGCGTCACTTTTTATTCTTTCTATGAAAAGACTATTTTGTTTTGTATACCACACGCTTGCCAAACCTCGACAAGCTATCACAAATTCAACCATGTGGATGGAGCGATTGCCTTTGCTTTTTTTTATTTTATTTATTTTTATATTATATGTGACACCCACAGAGACATCAACAAAACACGAATACATCGTCATACAAAAAAGAAAAACATCTCATGTCGACTCTCAAATTAAGGGCGCCCGCGTCATACGCCAACAACTAAGGATGTAAAAAAAAAACTAACTAAAGCCAATCAGTGCTCGAAAAAATACCACCAAACAACGAAGTCAATATACCTACAACAAACTAGGCTTTCTAACACTTGTGACCGATACCTTCTAGTATCGGATTTTCTCAAGAATCGTTAGAAGTTTGCGACAAGCGCTTGCAAAGTGTCTACCGATTGTGCATTTTGTTGAGGCTTGAAATTTTATTTACCAGGCGTCAATGCCGCGTGCTACACATTGCCTAAAAGTCGCCTCAGTAGAATTGAGCATTTAGCCTAGTCTGCTGAGAAAGCATACCCCCGTTTTCACCAACTTTTACCTAAGAAGGAGACCCCTAAGAAATTTCCATACAAAAACAGAGATAATATTCTATTTATTGACACGCAGGCCTACCAACCACACCCTAATTCCATACAAAATGCAACACGCAACTCACCTAGCCTGGGCAGAGATATTTGGGCACCTAACGTAGGTGAGTTGCGTGTTGCATTTTATATGGAATTAGGGTGTGGTTGGTAGGCCTGCGTGTCAATAAATAGAATATTATCTCTGTTTTTGTATGGAAATTTCTTAGGGGTCTCCTTCTTAGGTAAAAGTTGGTGAAAACGGGGGTTAGTGTTCTAGTGAAGTACTACCTGCACTTCCTGGGTGATGTGATAAATGGTCCCCAACGTACAATACATTCTGTTCTCTCTGGAGGGTATACGTTTACAGAAGGTAACACTACGCTACATTCTGGCTCGCGATATAAATAGAATGTAATTCAGGATGTATCAGGTGAGAAGCTACTTAGCTACCTGCAGGAGGAGTCTATACATTACGTGCCTTCTCAAAAGCTCGTGGAGAAATTTAATAGCAGAGGTCGGTAAGCTTTCAAAAGCTGGCGGATTATCTCAGTAGGTACAATACCCTTAAAAAAACTGAAAATTTAAATAGATTTTGTAGGCATGTTTGATGCAGTTTGTTGGGGCGAGGGTCTCCCAGCCCGGGGGCTATTTTTTTAAAGAAAGGATCTGGGCTTGCATACATAAAATAAGTACTAAATTTGTTGACTAAAATCCTGTATGCTGGAGTGTACAATACATCGTCAGTGCTAGAATTCGAACTCAGTACCTTCCGTTTGGGAGGCTCGCACTATAACCAACTGGACCAACCATGTTCCTACTCTAATGGTAAAATACACATTTCCAGTCAATCCATCTCTCATCTGGTGTACTCCTATGTAATATAAGTGTAAAGTGATCACGTTAAGCCAGTCAATGATCAGTCACATTAAGCTTGATGGAAAGTTTATCTTTCACTGTATATCTGTTGAGATAGCTCCTTGTTATTCAACTCTTCAAGAAAATCTGACGTTACACAAAAAATCGAATGTGACATTAAAAAAAAAATAAGGTAATGTAGGTACTGCGTACCTTGAAAGGCGTGCCTATGGTTTTAAACTTCTGAGAGTACATACTTTATTTGACGCACCCTTAGTTAGCATTTCCTGCTCCGAAATGTAGGTACTTAGATATTTCAAAGAATTTAAACATTTGTTTTGTAAAATTAACACGTAAAAATATGACATCTCTTTGAAATCCTCGTGGATTAGGGAGGAGGAAGGGAAGGGAGAAGGAAGGGGAATTTCCATTAATTCTGCCCCTTGTACCAGTCAGGTAACTTGAAAACATGAATTCTCTTGTGTAATTAGCAGGAAATATCTACCCACTGTAGGAACCGTATACCAACATCTCTTCGACCAGCAAGGTAATGCGTATAATTTTTCTTATTTTCCAGTGATTTTGGTGTAGATTTATTCAAAATGGCATAATGCTGAGTGCATTAGAAATATTTCTCTGTATGGTACTTTGTGGGACAGTCGTTTAGAGCCTGGAATTCTAATCTGGGGGTTAAGAGTTCGAATTCTAACGCTGACGATGTATAGGTATTCTGCACTTCACCCCTCAAATTTAGGATTACTGCAAAGTGTACTAAAAAGCTTTTTTTCTTATTTAGATTCGTCCAGATCCTGTTACAAAATATGTGTGATAGAGGTTAATTTGCATAAATGCTTGTTGTCTTCTCGGTGTATCCCTTAAGAAATTTGTAAATTAATAGGATAATCAATTAATTAAATCGAAAAACGTGTAAATTTCACCTCCGCATTTACCAGGATAGCATACTGTTCTAAGGAGTTAAATAAGGGGTTTTAGTTCCTCGCGACAGATAATCCTGAACTGTAATTTATATTGCTTTCATGAGCTTGTTAGCGTTTCAGGTATTACTGAGAAAGATACATGCCCGATCCCACCAACTACCACCTAGGAAGCAGACCCCTAAGGAATTTCCATACAAAACCACAGATAATTTGAGTGATTATTATAACTGTCATAACCTTTAAGATATAAATCCATACAAAATACAACATGCAGCTCTACTTAGTTAGGTGCCCAAATATCTCCGCCCAGAATCTCCCTCACTTAAGTAGCTGCATGCTGTATTTTGTATGGATTTATATCTTAAAGGTTATGACAGTTATAATAATCACTCAAATTATCTATGGTTTTGTATGGAAATTCCTTAGGGGTCTGCTTACTAGGTGGTAGTTGGTGGGATCGGGCAACAATCTGCTTAATAATGATACTTAGGTGATTTTAATTACCAACCATTAGGCGCTTCTGCTAGCCTGGTACTTTTTTCATTGAAATTCATTAATTCAACCCAATTTGCGCCATTCCTGTGCTGATTATTTCACTAGGTACAGCGATGGTTCGATAACATTTGGGCTGCAGAATCATCAACCCAGAGGTGACCCAGATGGGCCGAATTTAAGGTAAAAAAGACCAACCAATCCCATCAAAACCAATTAAAAAGGGTATGGTCCCTTGAATATTTTGATGTGATTTTCTAAATTTAATAATCTGAGCTACCAGGAAAGCATATAGACCCCTAAATGCTTGTCTCTTAAGATTTCAAAAGTACGTTTCATTACCAAGAAAAAATATCAGGAAAGCAGAAAGTTGTAGTGGTGGAAGTGGTTCCATACTAAAGTATTCCAATCACCTAATTTTCGTCTTTACTCGATTGTCGCAAATCGAGTCAGTTATTTATGTTGCCCTGTTACTTGGGGAGGCATTTCGTTCTTGTTCACCCAAACCAGGAGTTCATAAACTAACTCGGGTGTTACTTTTCCTTATTTTCTCTCCAATTTTAATGAGAGTTATTTAACAGACTGCCAGGAACAGGGAGAAAATTGGAAAAATAACTGCTACTGTGATTGAGCTAAGAACAACAACTAGGAATATGGCAAGACCAGATTAACGATGGAGGGATGACCTCGTGAAACATGTCGGTGTCAATTGGATTCACAGAGTCTAAGATGGGACATTTTGAAAATATATGGAGAAGGCCTATGTCCAGAAATGAACAGGAATTAATAGGTACTGACTGCCCTGTGATTTGAGTGGTGAAATTTATGGAACGTCCTAGATCGATGTATTTTTTATTATTCATTATCGTCCTTAGGCCCTAATTTCGGGCACTAGGACTCGTCAAATTTACACAGTTAGAGTCTATTAACAATCAAGAAGAGCAATAAGAAAAGATAAGCACATCAATGCTAACAGAGTGTAGAACGTCTGCTAGCATTTCCTAGGGAACACATAATCCAATTTGAAAAATAAGCAACGTCAAACAACAAATTCGATGCTGAGATGTACCAATAGTCTCATGCCAGCATCTCGTCCTTAAGAGTGTGCATACCGACATTTCAAAAGTTTCTAAAATCGGCAGACCTTATATCTTGACAAACGTTACTAAATATGCTTTGGAACAAATTACAGTAGATGCATTGAACATTTATCTAGGGAATAACCGAGAAAGATTTTTTATATCGTGTATAGATTTCTAAACAAAAGTTTTGAAAAACACCTCTGATCTGTTTTCCGAAAGACGGAAACTCGTTTCCCGAAAGTCGCGGAGTAATTTTTTTTTGCACTGATTATATGCATTGAAATCGAGGGAATAACTGTATTTTTTTTTTTTGATAGACGCAAAATTAACCCAAAAAAAAATGAAAAAAAACTTGTTTTACCATTTTATCATGCGATTGTTCACGCGATTTTGAACCTTAATGCCGTGGGAAATTATTGTGGCCCTTAATATTTAACAAAAAGAACTCTGACAAGAAATTACACAACATTTAATCGGGAAAGAGTGGCAGGTACAAGAGTGCGGAGAGATGTGACAATAAAAAAAGTAGTTGTATTAGCAGTGAAAAATCGCAGCGACTAATATTTTAAAACTGACATGATTATTTAGAAGAGTATTTACGTACTCTGTGTATTCGTGATAGAATGAAATAATACACCATCCCAATCTTGTACCCCTAATTCGACACCTTTTGTTTTATTTAAGAAAAACAATAAGATAGGAAGATAATTAAGAAAATACTAATGGTGGGTAACTGGGAAAGTAATTAATATCGTAGTATAACACCTTCCTGGATCACTCGCAGACGAGAAGAGGGCTTTAAATACATTAATTTGAAAAACATGTCACACTTTCAGTCAGTAATCGAGAATATTAGAAATTTCAAAAATTTCTAGAATTGGGAGACTTTAGTTCTCAACAACCCTTACTACATTATATGCTTTGGAAAAAAATAGAGTAAATACATTGAACTTTTATCTAGGGAATGACTGTTAAAGATTTTTTATATCTTGTATAATGTAGATTTCTCAAAAAAAATATGTGAAAAACACCTCTGATCTTTTTTCCAAAAGACAGCCGAATTTCTCGAAAGTCGCAGATATTTTTTTTGTATTGATAATATGTATTAAAATCTAAGGAATGACCGTAAAAGTTTTTTGATTGAAGCGAAATTATTAACCCCAAAAAATGGAAACCAAAACTCTTTTTTTAACATTATATCAGGCGATTTAGAATCTTTAAGCAGCGGGAAATGACCGTGACGTCATAGTTGGATCCCGAGCCTTTAAATATCTCTCTGCCTACCCCTAAAGAGACGCAGTGTGAAAGGATAGAAGATAAGAATGCAGTTGTAGTTAACCCTGTGCTGTTTTTATTATGTTTTTTAGATAGATAGATACTTAAGTAAAGTGTTGAGTGTTTTGAAGCAAGCGGTGTATTTTGTTTTATGGCCGCCATTTGCTTTCAAATGGCTATAAATGTAATTGGCCATTATTGTTTGTATCTACTGGCATGGGCGTCGCCAGCCTCGGAGCTAGGGGGGGGAACAACATTTTTTTTTTAATTTTTCGTCTACCTCAGGTCTAACTGTTTACAGCCAGCAGTCCCTTGTTCTCCATTCCGCCTTTTCCTCTTCCCTCTTCTGTGTGCATACGTATTTATTTATTTTTATTAAATGTGCTATCGATTAGTATGTATTATGTGTGTATATTTATATTTACTCACTTTATTATTATAGTACTTATTTAAGTGTTTCTTTCTTTTCTCGGGTTGGTGTAAGATATTGCTTTTGCAATAAGTCCGCCTTTTGGTACACTGCATTGTCTTGTTTTTGTTACTATACATACCAATTTACTGTCCAATAAAATAATATTTATTTATATAACAAGAAAAACCCGTTAATAGCGCCGCAGCGCGCAGGTTTGAGATATACTGAAGAAGGTCGTGATGTGGTTTGGTTTATTTGAAAATGTACATAATACTCGTACTTTGCACAACATATATGAAAAATGATTTTCATGAAAAGCAATAAAAAAATAGCGCCGCAGGCAATTTTTTTAAGAAACAATTGTGTTTTGATGGATTTTCATACTAGTAGGTAATTTTAGAAAATTTATGGCATGATGAGAAAACATGTGGTAATAATGTGATTCTTTGTGAGGTTTTATCATTAGGTATGAAAAAAATATATATTACCTAATATAATAGAGAGAGGTGGTAGCCTGGTTGGTAACGCGCTCGACTGGTACCTAATCCGGCGGGCGCGGGTTTAATCCCCGACTTACTCCACTTCACAACACAAGCTTTTCAAGCTTTCTATGAAGTGTTGAAAGATTCATTTTATTCATATAAAAAAAAGAAAAAAAACATTCCAATCTAGAGGGGTGCGGCTGCCCCCCCCCCCCCCCTTCCCCCCCTGACGACGCCCATGTCTACTATTAGGAGAGCAGAATGGTTGGTATATGGAGCTACCAGCTACCAGCTACTACTTACAATCCATCTTACTTTGCATTATCACTGGTAGCTATTGTATATATGTATTATCCACTACTATTTATGTTATCCTACTAAATTTATTGACTCCATCGATTCTTATCGATAATGTTTATTGTTTTCACTAAGGTTTATTATGTTTTATGTAAAATAAATAAAGAAAAACTTTTATATACTTACTCTTAACTATCACTTCTCATACTAAAGAGATATCAAATCTATGACAGACCATAAATATACGTAATATTCAACACTGAAAAGTAGGTATATTGTCATTTGAAAAAAAAAAATTTTTCAGACCTTAGATCTCGACAACCTTACTTAATATGACTTGACAAAAAAATAGGTAGATACATTAAACCTTTATCTAGGGAATGACAGTAAAAAAAATAATTATATCTTGTACATAATGTAAAAAAAAAGAAAACATTATCGAATTTATTTTTCGCATTGATAATATGCATTCAAATTTAGTGAATGACAGGAAAAATATTTAAATGAAGCGAAATTAGCCCCAAAAGTTAAAAAAAAAAAGTTTTTTTTACATTTTACTATGCGATTGTTCAATGTTCATTATTCAAGCGCTTTGGAAGAAGAAGATGTCTTCTCTATGGAGAGAGGAGACCACTATTCAGTCTGAAAAAATAAGGGGACCTAATTATTATGTTCCATAACCTACCTACTTCTGAGTTGATAGCTGAATTTTACATAGGTACGTTGAAATATGAATAGTAAAATAATTTGATTTGCAAACTCTATGACATGCGTTAGAACAGGATCCTGAAGGATGTCAAAACTATTTTTTTGTTTGAAAAATTGTAAATAACCTATTTAAAAAATACAGTGCAAAGTAGGTACCTACTACCTAATCAATATTTAATTTTAAAGGCATATTAATACAGTGGATGGTTGATTATAAGGAACATTATTTGTCTGGCTGTCGCAATTCTGTAACATGTATTAATATTGGACGAAGTGACTTGAGCAGAATGCTGAGCATTCTATTAAGCGAGCAGTTAGCTAAGGAATAGTTTAAGACTGCCGACCCAACTATTACGGCACGGTCATTTCTCATGGCAGTAATGTTGAAAATCGCAGGGTAAAATTGTAGAAATTGTAAAATTGTAAAAATTCTTTCCATTTTTTGAGGTTAATTTTAGTTCAATCAAAAAAAATTTATGGTCATTCCCTAGATTTTAATTCTCCGTGACTTTCGGGAAACGAGTTTTTGTCTTTCGAAAAAAATATCAGAGGTGTTTTTTACATTTTTTTTTGAGAAATCTATACAATATACTTTGTCAAGATACAAAAAAACTATTCCAATTATTCGCTAGATAAAGGTTTAATGTATCTACTTTATTTTTTCCGAAGCATATTTAGCAACGGTTGTCGAGATCTAAGGTCTCCAGTTTTTCGTTTTTTTTTTAATGTCAGTATGCATACTCTTAAGCGAGTAGTTAGCTAAGGAATAGTTTAAACTGTAATAACAATGTATGTATTATTAGAAGACATCTACCAAGTCTAGAAGTTGTGTTCAGGGAATAATTTCATATGGAAGAGACGTTTTAATTTTCCACTAAAGGGGAATTATTTCTGCTTTTGTTAAAACAATTTCCTATTTTAACTTGTTAACTTGCAACTATCTGGGTAGGTTTTACCATTATTATAATAAAACGCAAAGTATGTGTGTGTCGTGTTGGAGAAAACAATTATTTTTATTTACTTATTTATTTGTTTGTTAGCGAGCAATTTAAAAATATTACATTATAATAGGCATACAATCAAATAAATCTCGTAAAATAATTTACTAGGGCGAACTCTACTTCCAGCTGAGCATGTCTAAATGAATTATTTTGAAAATCAAAAGTAAACTTTGCTTTCTTTTTCAGGATTACAAGCGAAATCTGTCATCTCTATTTTTCTAAAAACAACACGTGGTTTATTATTGGAGTTATGGCGTCATTTCTCTATTTACAACCACACAAAACCTTAATATCTTAAAAATCATTTTGATTAACACTGTTTTTTGATATTCAGGCATTATTTTTCACTCGTGAAAAACTTAATGTGAAAAGTTTGTGGAAATTTGACAGCTCTTTTGACAAGATTTGACAATTACGTTTACCAACAATATGACCAACCTACTCCTAAATTATAATAAAAATAGATAGACAATCGTATGGGCAAAATAGAGGGTCGTAGAGGGGTTGGAAGAAGCCAGATTTCTTGGCTCCGCAATATACAAGACTGGACTGGAATAAGGAGTGCTGAAGAGCTGTTTCGAGCTGCCCAGGACAGGAGCACTTTCTCTCGAGTGATAGTCAACGTTGGGGGACCTAACACGACACTGGAGGAAGAAGAAGAAGTCAATCGCGGAAATTTCGAAGAAATTAATGAACGTTTCGTCTAAGTATTACAAAGTAAGAATGATTATTGTTCTAGATAATATGCAGGTAGCTGATTAAAAAGTAGACTAATAGTTATTATTTCTCTCCATTGCCAACAATAAGGCTGCAGTATGAAAGAGACAGATATGTAGTACCTACTCTCTGCTCTGTAGAATAGAAACATTATAAGAAGACGACGGATGCATTAAGCAAGCGGTGTGTTCACTAAATACCATTCTATTCTACATTTACCTCAGCAATTCACTCGTGAGCGAGTGATCTATGCTATCAGTAACACTCATAGAATTATGTAACACTATATTCTTTTATTTTTGAGCTTTATACTTTTGATCAGGATGGAGTCGATCATGATAGTACCAAGTGTCAACAGCGACTGTACTCTAACTGGGAAGGGGACCTAAGATTTTTTCAGGTCCTCAAGAAGCGCCCTATTGTCAAATAACAACACTAAATACCTAATCATTGTAATATTCCATTTTACCGAAATTTTCTTAAATATGGTGATTTTTTAGGCTAGAAATGTTTAAACGTTTCCAGTCTAAACATTTCACAAATATTATTGAATAAATTATCCTGAAAACATTTGTCATGTTTTCTGATTCCAAAAGGGTAAATTATGTCATAAATTTGAAAAACATACATAATGGTTTAATATGGTTATAAATCTAACTAGGTGATCTGATCTCCATAAATTTTCGGTTTCCATAATTTGAAATGATACGAAAATTTTGCCAGTTTTTAGGAGCTTGACAGCTTCGCTTATATTTAATTTAGAGAAATTTTTATGAGCAAAATTTGCAGGATATTTTAATTTTATTATGAATAAAAAGGTCTTGATATTTTTTTAATTAAAACAAAAAAATCGATGAAAAATTATAAATTCAGCATTTTTCGCCTAATTCTGTTGGTAAACCAGATAACATACAGAAATAAAGAAAGCCGCACCGCGCGCACCTCACAACTTTGTTAGCAAAAAACACGATTGGTTTGGACTACAGTTACCTAAAATAAAAATAATCAACAAAAGAAAATCTAAAATGAGCGAAACTTTCTGAACACACTCTAAAGACTAATGCAAGCATAGATCACCTTGAGATAAAATGGGGTCATTTGTATGAGAGAGCGTTGCCCGTAGAACGAGTAAACTGTACTCCACTGTACTGTGGCTTTAAATTACATGTGTCGCTACTTGCTGCTCGGTGTTTCTACCGCAATATTATAGGGTTGCTACTGTACTCTATCTAGTTAAGTAACTGCTACTGGTAACAGTGTAAGTACCTACTAGTTGCTGTTACTAGAAACAGCATATCTAGTAGCTACTAGATACTAGATATCAGGCGCGAAGCTACCTAAGAAAACGATTCCCATCGGGTTACCTTTTGAATAAAATGATAGGTACAGTAATGTCTAATCTGAGGTAATCCAATAAGAAATGTTAGCCCCGGCTTCCCTTCTGCAGAAATTCACTCTTCGCCACTGCTAGATATGCATGTACACTAGGATAAGTCTTAAGTGTCTTGTTTTGTTAAGTAGTACGTAGCGTGCGTAGCGTAGTAAGCGATAGTAGAGTACAAGCCTACATCCTCGAATTCCATCACCGCCACGAGTGGTGACGTCACCTTGTATCATTGACAAACACCTTGTCTCGGTGACAAACACTTGAACTACGGAATATTTTTCCTGTCAGTTGGGCCCGGCCTCCATGAACAATATGGCGACGGCCTCGGTTCACCCCATGTTTCAGCGAGTTTTAATAAAGTCAAAAAGGTGAAGAGTGAGGAATTCCATAAAAATTCGGTATTTTGACCGATCGTCACAGGTAAACTGTTAGTCCTATAAAAAAACAATGGAACGTTTTTCGTATCGAGAATTGAGTAAGAATTATTATGGTCATGGATCACTTTCTCGTATCTCCTACCATTTCCTTGAAAAATGCGAAAAACCGTGAAGGAGGACTTATTTAGGGAACCAGGGTAGAGAATTGGCAAGATTTTGTTCTATGAAAACCTGTGTCAATGCATGACCAATGTCCATATGTGTAACTTTATTATACAGCCATCTTTCTCCACTGTTGAACAATCACATTTTATGACAACGGATACCTAGGTCGTATTTTTAGCGATCGTATCTTAGGCTGCTACGTTTAAACTGTTTAACCCCAATTGTTTTGAGGTTACTGAATGCGTCACCTTCCGAAGAGAATTGAAAAAAATACCCTATTCTTAAATCTTATTAGTCCATTGACGCGATGTTTTCCGACACCGATTGTTCTTTAATTCTGTTCAAATTTCTCGGTATACCGGACGTCTATAGTGACAGACTAATGCCCAATCCCACCAACTACCACCTAGGAAGGAGAGCCCTAAGAAATTTCCATACAAAAACATAGATAATATTCTATTTACTTAGTTATGGAGCGTAAGTCCTGCAATAATTCCATATGAAATGCAACATGCGACTCACCTACTCTGAGCGGAGATATTTGGGCACCTAACGTAGGTGAGTTGCATGTTGCATTTCAAATGTATTTATTGCAGGACGTACGCTCCATAACTAAATACCTACATAGAATATTATCTCTGTTTTTGTATGGATATTTCATAGGGCTCTCCTTCCTAGGTAATAGTTGGTGGGATTGGGCAATAATGACCTAAGTCAAGTAGCAACTAAAACGGCTGCCTAAAATCTTTTTTTTTTATCATACAAAAAGTATCAGTGATTTTCATTCTTAACCCTACTCTACATGAGATTGGTCTAGTTTAAGCACACAATCGTGTACGGAACATTATAATAATATGCTGCAATTTATGGAAAAGTAAATACCTAATCCATGAATGCATGCACTTCGTGTGCAGCATTAGTGGAATCTTTTTGTAATGTGCACTCTGATCTTAAATTTATATTGTACAACATTATACAGTCATATTGTGCTTAAAAATATGTACAAAATTTAAGAGAAACATAAGACACTCTTGAATGAATGAGGAGAGAGTGCCAAAGAAAATCCTCCATACAAGGCCACAAGGCAGGCGTAGTTTGGGAAGACCCAAACTTCGTTGGATGGATGGAGTGCAGAAGGATGTGGATGCAGTTGGCATTAGGGACTGGAGGAGTGCATGCCAGGATAGAGGGAGATGGAGGCGAACGCTGGAGGAGGCCAAGGCTCATAACGGGCTGTAGAGTAGTGTAGAGCCACTTATGATGATGATGAGAAGACACTCTTGAATTTTAGAAACCCTACCTGAAGGGTTCCATGACAAAATCTCAAGTGACAAAATTTCACATGTCAAAAGGGTAACCTACTATTGACAGAATCGCAACTCAACACCGGGAAATCTGATGCCGTTGTTTTTTTTTATTTGTTTTTGTGTGCAAAAAAAAAAAACAACCTAACGAACCTAACCCAACAATATTGAAATTGTCGGCAACAGGTTTTCCGGTGTTGAGTTGCGATCAATCAATAGTAGGTTACCCTTTTGACAGTTGAGATTTTGTCATTGTGAGTTTCTGTCTGGTTACCTACCTGAAGCCGACAACATTAGTAATTTGACAGTTTTGACAAAAGAAATTTTCATAGATTTCGTCAATTTTTCTTAATTTACAAGCAGAGTATGATTTTTCCTTATATTGTTTGTTATTCCTTACATCCTTAAGGTTCTCTTACACGGGCAATTTTTCGAGCGACAATTGCGGCAAATCGTACAAATCGTATTGATCACCATTTTTTCTTTTTTTATTTATTTCATTTCAATATAGGTAGGTAAATAATGAACACTTAAAATTAAGTGCACAGATATTTACAAATCTCGTCTATTTTGCAATATATACCTACCAATTATTTCGGCAGTATTTAAAGCGAGACAACGATATTGCGTGCAAACGAGGAAAATAATGGAAGAGTTAGGCACCAAAGCTTATTTCATTGTGTTGGCGACACTGTAAAAACTTTTCAGCACAACTTAAATGAACGATCCATTGTTTTTGTAAAGGAAAACGACAACGAAATAGCAAACCATGCATTCTATTCTAAAAACAAATTGTTTTAAATTTAAATTTTAAATTTGGAACACTTTCTACGAGAGGCGAATATTATCATGTATTGTGATAATTGTAAAACATTGCGGACGGCAATTATTTTGGTTGTTTGGATACAGGGGTGTAGCTACTTCCATATCAGCCGCATCAATGAAACGGGGCCCCTGGGTTAAAAGGACTCCCGGGCTCCGAACGTGTATGAGCAAAAATTCGTAAAAGGTTATTCAAAATCTCACTCAAACTCTTAGGCCGTACTTCCCGGGAAAAAAATCATATCTTATCACACAAACTGGGGTTAACTGGAAGAAATCGCAGTTCTGCGATAAGTTCGCCCTAGTGAACAACGATTTATAATCTGTACCTACTATGACCATTTTTTATAATATTTATGTGTATTTGTTGTTTACTTTAAGTTTAAATAAATAAAAAAAAACAAAATCGTTTATACCTAAGGATTCATTTTCATACATGATTAATATGATGATACACTTTGTTCAATCTCTGCGCAGTAAAGGCCCTGTAAGTGTTAAATGCTGTGGCAATTTGTAATGTTTCACATTTTATTGATTTTATGAATTTGTTAACAGGTCTTGTACATATTACAATCGTAAACTCTCGGGAAATATTAATCACGCAGATTTATTTAATACGTCTCCTTCAACATACAAGAGTTCATTGAGAAGATATTGCACCTAGTGTGTGTGCGTATTTATATATGTGTATATAAATATATTTTTGCATTGTATTCCATTTCATAACGATAATAATTTGATCTAATATAAACTTGAGTGGAATTGTACCTCACGGGATATTTCCTCCCCAATCCAATTCCTCTCCTCCTCCTCATTCCATTCCCATCCTATCCTTTCATATATTGTATAATCAGAATATCTATTAGTTAAGTTGTTTTTGCTATGTATGTGTAGGTCTAAGTTTGTGTTACTGTGTTTGTGTGTTGCTATTTGTGTACAAATGTAATTGGTCAGGTTTGTCAATACATATTCCTGTTTAATTGTACTGTTGTGACTGTATTTGTACCATGGATAAATAAATAAATAACATTTTTGGGAGTAGCTGTTGGGCTAATCATTTTATTAAAAAAATTACATTACATTCGCTCAAACGCTAAGTTATAGTACAGTCTCGTTCTTGTGATTATTGCGTATAATTTGTGACTGCAGTATCATATACCATGCCTTGGACTGGGCTTAAATAAATGATTGCATGATAAAACATGTCTCCGATGGAATAACGCCAAAGACGTGAACTTCATACACTATCTCATGTGCACAATTCTCTCTATTCAACGTCTTCTCCCTATTATCTTAAAGAAAATTTCGAATATTTAGCGAGTCACGGACTTCCATTGAGGTCCAACAGCGAGCGTCTTCTTGCAATACCTATCCATAGATCAGCCTTTCTTACTCACTCCTTCATGGTGGATGGTGCTCGTTGTTGGAATAGTCTTCCCTCTACCATTCGCACTGCGGAGTCAGTGCACTCCTTTAAGAGAGCGGTGAGAAATCGCATGTTGGCGTCGAATGCGGCATCTGAATCCGAATCGTAGGACTAATTTTATTGTAGTTTCAACTGTATATGTTTTTATGTATATATGCATTCTGTATCTTGTTTATTATTTTTTTTATTCCGTTTTTATTTGTTTTTTATCTCACATATGTATGTATGTATATATTTGCTACTTCGTATATATTTTTTTATTCAATTTCTTTTTTCTGTTTTTTCCTATATTTTTGTTCAACTCCTTTTTTTTCTGTTTTGTCCTGGGGTTAACTGGAAGAAATCGCAGTTCTGCGATAAGTTCGCCCTAGTAAACAACGTTTTATAATCTGTACTATGTCCATTTTGTATATTTATATGTGTTTGTTGTTTACTTTAAGTTTAAATAAAAAAAAAATAATAATTATATTTCGACTACATTTTGGAACAGATATGTAAATATTATTGAATATTCTTTTAAAACGAGAATAAAATATGGGGGGGGGGGCTAACATATTTTGATACAGGGCCCCTCTGAGGCTAGCTACGCCACTGTTTGGGAACTTAGGTATTTAGGTGTATTATTAACAACAAGTTATAATAAAAATAATATGAAATATATTCAGTTGAAACAACTTTTACAATAACGGACAGTAGTTAGTTCCTAAGTAGATGCTGGTACTCATGAGGCAAAGCGACAGTTTGTAATCTCGACTAAATTAATACCAGTGATCTACAAGGTGCCAAATGCCTGATACACATCGGGACAGGCATATTGACATTTAAAAAAAATCCAAAAACGGGAGACCTTAGATCTCGACAATCGTTAATAAATATGCTTTGGAAAAAATAGAGTAGATACACTGAACCTTTATCTAGGGAATAACCGTAAAAGATTTTTTATATCTTGTATAGATTTCACAAAAAAAATGTGAATAACACCTCTGATATTTTATCCAAAAGACAGAAACTCATTTCAAAGATTTTTTTTTGTATTGATAATATGTATTAAAATCTAGGGAATAACCTTAAAAGTTTTTTGGTTGAAAATAACCTCAAACAATGGAAAAAAACGCTATTTTACCATTTTATCATGCAATTGTTCACGTTATTTTGAATCTTAATACCGTGGAAAATTACCGTGACGTCATTCTTGGTACAATGCCCTTAACGTAAAAACTTTTTGAGGACGACGCTTTGAACTCATTTTATTTTACGTGTCGGGATTAGATTAGTCGGGATTAAACTCAGACAGTAAAGTTATATTATTTCATGTGAGTTTAAAACAAAAATGCGAACATGAGCGCAAATATTACAAAACACAATGAGAGAAAACATTAAAATTTTAATATTTAGTACTAAACCCACCTACTTTTTTGTTAAAATAATATAAAGGTTTTGCGGCGTGGCGAGGGAGGAAAGTTAAACAGCAATGTTACTGTGACGGAGTTATGTTATGATATTATATCATTTTTATTGTTTCCTGGCTTGCGGGAGATTCGGGAAAAATTACAAAGTGCGCCTTTTGGAGGGTTAAAATTTTACCAACAAGTGAATACATTAAGAACGCGACCAATGCAGGGTTAACAACTAATATAGAAAATCTAATTCTCCCGCCACATGATCGTGTAGGGTCGCGAAGGCTCGGTGTTCATGAGTAGAAAGGCGTCGGTTACGTACACGCCAAGACAAACATTTTCATCCACACGCCTTTTAACTCATTCACGGCGAGAGTCGGTGAGCGTCTGGCGCCAGCATAATGCCTCATCCACACGTTTGCCGAGCGTCGAAAAGTTTTGTGTTCATTAGTAAAAAGGCGTCAACGGTCGGTTACCTACACGTCAAGACAAACGTTCCATCCACACGCCTTTTTACTCATGAACACAAAAAGCACGTGGTGGCTCGCGCGGAGTTGTGTGAACCACCCTTCATCACTTCTTGCCATGTAGGTTCTGGTAAAATATTATATGAAAATCTATATATTTATGTAGCTACAATTTGTGTGACATCCTTTTTATTACAAGTCGTAGTCAAATACGTGAATGGGGCAATCAGTGAAACGGATACGTCACGGACATTATTCCGTGCGACTACCTGCTATGGTAATAATACATGTGCATTATGATACGGCAGACAGAAGCTAATAATGTCCATATTGTATACACTGGCATGGTGAAACGGAACATCCGGACGTCCGCTACGGAACTTGCACTACAGGTATCATAATATCTCGGCTGCGGATGCTCTTCATCATCACACTATTCACAAACAGATGCTCACAACATACCTGCTCACCCGTGACCGGATAAAAACTCATATGAATATTGCTCAACATGAATAAATCCCAAAAAAGACGAAAGCCCTTCAGAAATTTGCTCAAGGGACAAAAGCTCAAATCTAATTGGATTTTGAAAATAAAATAAATTGTATCTATTAGTGTACGATTTCTTTCATTGTGTTGGAAACTACCATAGATTAGAAGATAACCAAAAAAATTAGTGGATCTGAAATGGGATAGACAATAAAATAGTCAACATTTTATAAAGAATTAATCTACTGGAATCCAACTAGAAAGTTTGGGCTTTTATCCCTTGAGCAAATTTCTTAAGGGCTTTTGTCATTTTTGGGATTTATTCATGATGAGCAATATTCCTATGGGTTATAATCCGGGAACCCTGCTCACCTACTTGCCTACCTGACTAGTGATGCAATAAAATTGTTGGATGGGATAAGGCAGTGAATCGAAAATAGTTACATGAAAATATGTTGAGAAAATCAGTTCAAAGTTTCTAAAATTCATATTTTACACACAGATGGAACCTTATTAGTCTCTAGTAGTTATTTACACACACTACACCACTTTAGGGTCATATTGTTTATTGTTCTCATAGATTATTAAGGAACCATATTTGTATGTGTAAAATATTGAGAAAAATAAAAATAATTTTGAAATTGAAATCTTTTTGAAATTATAGTCGAAGATCCGACTGCTAAAATATGTCCTATCTGCTTTTTAATAGATATCTGATTTACTTAAGGCTCGATGACGTCACGGTCAATTCCCACGGCATTGAGGTTCAAAATCGCATTATAAATGGTAAAAATAGCGTTTTTTTTTGGGGTTAAACGGCTAATCTATAGAAGTAAAATTTTAAAGATAGATAGTTTTTAATAGGTACAAAACCTTCCACTAAGAAGGAATTTTTGGAAATTCCACCCTTGGGTGCCGAAATACTGCGTCCAGCTAAACACAGAAATTTGAGTCCCAACGCCTTTGTTCCGTCAAAAAAAACGGGCAACGCCGGGCAATACATCTAGTAAATTATATACCTTCCTACTTGGATTACTTCGAGGCTATTTCCGTCTGTTTATTAAGCAGGCCTCTGTTAAACCCAGTTTATTAATAAGTAATGTAAGAAGTGCTGAAATCCCTAATTAGCAATGAAGGTGTAGGCCGTATGATTAATTGGTTTAAGATTTCCTTTGAAAATAAATCATAATCCCTAATCTATAAATAAATAGGCACTCAATAATATTCTATATAATTCTGTGAAAGGTCAGGAGTATTATTAATTATTAGTATTATTATAAGTTGTTAACCTTTGAAGACCTAATAATAAAACAATATTAATTTTAATCTCGATGTTTTCGACCGTCGGTACTTGTTGGAAGTCCATTTTTAAGGAAAAAATGAATAACTAAATATTTAGATTAAAATTCACAAAAAAATGACTTTAGCTTTCGCAGCTAGTATTTGAGGATTTGCACCCTCATCATCAGGCGATTGTGAATAATCTTTGTGAGGGTGCGAATCCTCGAATACTAGTTGCGAAAGCTAATGTAATTTTTTGTGAATTTTAATCTAAATATTTAGTTTTTTTTATTTTTTTTACTCCCGTATAAGACTTCCGACTTTTTTTAGTGTCCTGTAAGACTCAGATGTTTGTATTTCATTACTGTCAAAAGAAAAAAATTAATAAATAAATAAATTTTATTTCATTAAATGTGCACATTGGATATAAATATTTCACCAGCTAAATATAATTAAGTTCATTATGGATATATGAGTGGTGCCTCACTAGGCTTGCGTCTGTATTGAGGCTACCTATTACATTGTTAAAATTGTGATACTATTATTGACTTTGTCTATAATTATCTATACTTAGCAATTTATTTGCACACATTATATACCACACATACACACTTACACTAATATACACTACACCAATATTTCCAGCAACAGAGTCTCTGAATGAACCACCCCCACTTCGACCAGGTATTTGGCCAGATTCACTTTGTTTATTTTGTTGCCCCTCTCACCAAAAATTTTCTTTACAGTGTTAAACAGTCTGGGTCCCAGGAAGGTGTGGAACCTCCTGGCAGAAGGCAGTAATTGTTGCTGGCACTATTAGGTTTTTCACCCGTCTAGCCACCAATTTAGCCACTAAAGTCTATTTTTTTTTTCAAAAGTCTCACGGGAGCACAATTGGTATTACTGAGTTTTGCCACCCATTTATTTTACTCAACATTAAACTTCATCTGACCTTATTATTGTTGTTATCTACGTCTACATTTTCTCCTAAAATTTTAATTAAACATTAAAATTACGGCCACCTAACTTTACAGCGGGACACCCGAAATATTATCAAAAAAGAGCGGGGGCCTATTCTACGATCTGGAGATTTACGGGGAATAAAATAAACAGTGTGTGAAACATGACGTACCAATATGAACTATATTCAGGTCGGTCTCACACATTTATATTAGTAGCGTGTAGTACCTACTTAGTTTGAAAACACAATTTCCAATGTTGCTCAAACTTTACTCACTTCCTTACTAGTCCAACTTGTTTTTCAAACTTTCGATATTATCTCAATAATAAGAATACCATAGACTGAGACAAGATAAAGTATACAGGGAATTCTGTACCATAATAGAATATTCTGTAAATTTATGTTTTTATTTTGCTATCTTTTATTGAAAAGTAGTTTGTCTGTCATCTAGATGACGTGCCTAATCTCGTCATTTCTAGTTCTATCGCAAAAAAAATCTTCTACTTTAAACGTGGTCGCCGCCAGACGATGGGCCATATAGTTGAGTGTCCTATTTTTGGTTTACAGCGCGGTCTAACTGAAATTCGTGGGGTAACTACTGACGTTGTCAATTGGCTAAGAGATTTGCCTTTAAATTTGTAGTTGCCTGGTGTATGTCTTTGCCATATGCATTAAAAAAACAAAGACTTCTAACGCTCAACAACTCAGACACCCCAGTCTGCAGACATTGCTCAAAGTACAACTAAACACCTATCCACGTACTCTGTAACCGTGACGCAATCGCTCACAAAATAGATCACGCTCTTAGAGGGCCATTACTGAGCTCCGAGAAGGCAAGACTATTCGCACCAAGACAGATCGTGAACTACACGACACACGTCGGCCTTAAGGACGACTTTAAACATCAAAGAATGCCACAATAGATCAATCTTGGTCGCACTGACACCAAGGGATACTTAGCTCCTGACCGTCTCCAATAAAAAGGAAAAAACGCCCAACACTTTGTCCATTAAGTACAAACTCACATGAAGAATATTTTTTTCGCATAACAGGTAGTTATCTCAACAGATACACGGCAAAGGATGGACCTTTCATCAGGCTTATGAGTTATGACTGATCGTCGGCTGGCTTGATGTGATCACTTTACGCATAAGTAATATTCACCAATTCCAGTCAGATGGCAGATGGATGGACAGGGATTGGTGATTGTTACTCAAGTGTAAAGTGATGACATTAAGCCAGCCGACGATCAGTCATGAGCCTGATGGAAAGTCCATCCCTTGCAGTATATCTGTTGAGATATAACTACTTGTTATATTCAACTACGACATGTAGAAAATTCCGATGTCGTCTCAAAACATAAATTGTGATTTTCAAAATTAGTCCTTCATATAAGTTAATACATTTTTTATTTTTCTTTTATTTTAAGGATCTGGGCTTGCATACACAATCTCAAATACTTTTCTGCACACCTTGCACTCGGCTAAAAGCCTGTATCGCAAAGTGTGGGATACATCGCCAGCGCCGGGGTTTGAACCTGGCACCTCCCGCTTGATAGATTGCCGCCTCAACCAACTGCGAAACCATGTACTCAACATTACACTCTGTACAAGTATTGATGCTCCATCGATAGCGTTAAGTCCATATGGTGCAATATGATTTTTTTTAGAAAATGATTCCTCCCCCCCCTCTTCCACTGTCCCGCCTCCATACTTCACTTGTTCCCTTAAATACTTTGTAGATTCTTATAAAAGGGATGTCTACCTAATGCTAAAACATCGAGCATCGAGAGTTTGATCTTGATCGACTACATCGAAAAGAAATCACACTTTTTTTCCTACATACTTTTGTAAATGCTGCGTGCTTTATAATGTAGGCAGAGATAACAGATTGAGAGACTCTCCTATCTCTGAAACACTTATTGTTTCATTCTTCAAGTTTATGCAAATGTTTAGGTTCTTTTTGTTCAGTACGTCCTTGAGAAGTTAGTCTTCTGCTATTTTTTTTTTAAATTTTCGTAGGTACTAATACTTTCTATGGAACGTTAAATCAAATCATTTTTTCATACTAAATAATGGGCGAGGAGATTGCTGGAGTGGAGACCAAGAGCGACAAAAGACCACAAGGGCGACCGCCTGCCAGATGAATGGACAATATCAAAAGGTTTGCCGGACCCCAGTGGATAGGAATCGCACAGGAGCGGGAGAAGAGGGGAGGCCTATGTCCTGCAGTGGGCAACCGCGGGCCGATGATGATGAAGTAATGCACCCCCCCCTCTCAAAACCGCTGCCGTCCTATTAAAAAGACGGCGTCAGGACTACTTTTATTTATTTACACTGAAAGTTAAATATGTTAGCAATAATGCATATAAAATATAAGTAAGTACCATGTACAACATTTCGTTCACTAGGGCGAGCTCATCGCAGTGCTGCGTTTTTTTAAAGAATAAAAATGAATCTGGGTGTATCGAAATAAAACCAAATACACCTTTGTTCACTTCACAGTTACCTTGAAAAGCTTGTGTCGTTAGGTGGAGTAGGATAAATCTGCCAGATAAACTTACTTTTCTTTAGTTTTGAATGTTATTAACATTCGATGGATGTACTAAGGGCTGGCACATCCCTATAACGTCATATTTATTGCTTTTACTTTGTTCATATAGTTCTTGCTGTTCTATTTTCTGGCGTATGATTGAGTATTGGGGGGAGTAGGGCCCTACCAACCCCCCTGCCCCCCATCCGATACTCCCCCCCCCACAAGATTGTAACTTTATTATCAAAGTATGAAAGTTGTCACACACAAGTTACATTCAGTCAGTGGCGCGCCTAGGGAGGGGGCGCTGGGTGCAACATGGTGGAGGCAAAAACCGATATAAGGAGATCAAACTAATGTCTTAATATTATGGAGAGAAAGAAAGAAATTGAAGGCACATACCAATTTATAATAAAACCACGTTCTTTGGAGACTTTTTATTTTTTTATTTTAGTTTTTACTATGAAAAGGACACGAATTGTTCATTATTCTCTTTACTACGTTTTTTTTACTACATCTGTCATTGTTGTTGGAGTTGTCTGCGTTTAAATTTTCCTCTTCAAATTTTAAAATCTTCCCAATGTCTCAGCAGTTTGAAGTTATTCATACATATTTGATTCAGGTTACAATTTAAAATGGTAGAAACGTTTTTTAATAAACACGTTTTAGTTGGTAGTTAAGGGCTTGGTACCAAGAATGACGTCACAGTCATTTCCCACGGCATTAAGGTTCAAAATCGGGTGAACAATCGCATGATAATAAAGACTTGAAATGTATTGTGCAAGGTAAAAGTAAATATTTTGTATTTTACAGGACACTCGTAAAAAACAGTATGAAAACAAAATGTTTAAGACTACTCAGCATACAAAATCTGGTTGTGATCGAAGCAAAAATATTGGGTAAGGATAAGGCGGTCTGGCTTTCTGAACTCTCTGCCTACTTTGTAATAGACTTTGGGAGAGATGTTAGATATAAGGTAAGAAGTTTTCAAATAAACTCTTTAGTTAAATATTAAAGTTTTACATTTAGTACCTGGGACATGTCAAACTACCTAATTATTATCGATCGGTAGTTATAAGTTTCCTCCTCGGATCATTTGCTCCGTAGTCGAGTGGTTATAGTGAGTAGTTACAAGAAGAGATGAGCGAGAGAACGCCTCATTACCGCTAAAAGTCACTTTGATGGTATCAGAGTATCAGACTCAGAATGGCGGATAAGAAAATAATAAAAAAAGGTTGTTTTATTCTTTATAAAGTTATTGAAAGTTGTGTAACTTTGAGCTTTTTTATGTCTGGAGCAAGTTTTATTAATGGAGGAAATTATTCATTGGATGATGTATATCCTTTCACAAAATTACAGTCGGACAAAATATCATCTTGCCTCTTCTTTCTCATCGTCATAATTGAGATTAAGAAAACGTAATTATCCAACAATCTCTTGAAAATTAAAAAAAAAAACGATTTTTATAATACCGCATGCTTTCTAATGTTTTTTTTTTTAGAGTATTCTGTAAGAGTATGGTTAGCAGCATTTTTGGTAGACGATATTAGTTCTATAAGGCGATGACAACGTTAAAAACACAGAAATTTATATGTAGGTAGAAATAGTATTTTTTTATAAGATTTTATGTCTTCACATTACAGAACTGTTTTTCACGGTCTTTCAAATGATACCAAAGACGCACTTCCAAGGCGCTTGGGTTTCTTCACTCCAATGGAACAGAACCAAAAATTAAAAAACTAAAAAAAGTTTAGAGACTCGTGAAGCACTGTTGTGAGATACCATACACGGCGGTATACGGTGAATGGACCCTCTCGATGGCTAGCTAAGGCTTGAGCTGAACAAGATCTGGCCTACGAACTGGATTTATTTTTTAACGCCCTTTCATATGATACCACACATGTCCCCTCATGACCTTTGGACCCCCTGAAACACGTTAAAACTATTTTGCCTTTGGAAAAAAATGATCCATTTTTATCTAGAAACGTATTGTCACCGAGTTTACGTACTTTTGAAAAGTTTCAGGTCTCTAACTAGTCAGGAAACGGTTGAAAAATCGATTGCAATATTTGGTCACAAAAAAACAACGGAGTGAAGTTAAACAAAATCTTGTAAAAAAATAAGCAATTCTAAGCATTTATATTTAAACTTCCACCTTCAAAACTCGCAGAACTTCTAAAATAAAGTTAAAAACTAATTATTACCTATTTTCTTAAACATTAGCACCTAATAACCTATGCATGTAGCACTTACCAATTACCGTAGCAGCATTACTATGCACTTACGAGATCTAGTAAGTTTTAGAACAATGGATTATTTCCTACTTTAGAGTAGAAAACTAGATGAAGCAATTTGGTACTATTAAGGCCTTGGTACAAATAATGACGTCACAGTCATTTCCCACGGCATTAATGTGCAATATCGGGTGAGCAATCGCATGATAAAATGGTGAAAAAAACGTTTTTTTCATTTTTTGGGTTAATTTTGCGTCTATCAAAAAACTTTTACAGTTATCCCCTAGATTATAATGCATTTTATCAGTACAAAAAAAAATATATTCCGCGACTTTCAGGAAACGAGTTTCCGTCTTTCGGAAAAAAAGATCAGAGGTGTTTTTCACATTTTTTTTAATAATCTATACAAGATATAAAAAATCTTTTACGGTTATTCCCTAGATAAGTGTTCAATGCATCTACTACTATTTTGTTTCAAAGCATATTTAGTAACGGTTGTCGAGATATAAGGTCTCCCGTTTTTAGAAATTTTTGAATTGTCAGTACGCATACTCTTAACCGGCAGGTAACACGGAACTCCAAATTTATTCTCTCTAGTTACTATAACTACTCCTATGTAACCTAATTACAAGGAAATAAACTTTCTGTAAGTACCTATCTACCTTCCTAAGTAAGCTTAACTTATCTCCTTCAAGCTTATTAATCCAAAGCGGTGCTTACTGTAGACTTAATGATAGTAATTAGTTAGTTAATACTATCGACAACTTAATAACTTAATTAATTATTTAATGTTAAATGATAATTACTCGCTTAAACATTGGCGCTTCCTACACTCCCATTATATTGACTATCATAAAAATTCATTTAATTTCCGTTTATAATTCTAAATGTTTCAAATAATTATTTTTTTATTGGAAGCATTCAGAAATTTGATGTTTCCTTATGTTTTTTTCACTGTATCCTTTTAGAAACCTTCGCTTATACTTCGTTTTAGGTCCTTCCAAGATGTATAATGATTTGAAAAAACTCTTCCAAGGGATAGAACAGGGTTTGAGAGAACGGAAGAATTTCAGCTCACTGGTATGACTCCTGTACGAAAAATATCGAGTTTATTTGAGTGAGAGTTGCAGGCAGAAAAAAAACACATCCTTGATTTTACTTACACTTTATTGTTTTTTTTTAGGAGCCTGTTTATTTGTTGTGTTTGCTTGTTAAAAATAACAAAAGTTTTGAGTTTTTTTTTCAATCAATAATTATTTATTTAAAAAAAGATATGCTTACTATGCCAAACTTGGGCAGGAGAGCAACTTGATGTTTCTTAAAATATTATGATGTTTAGCCTATCTAATTTTTAAATCCTAAGTTTAACCCTTCCCAAGATTTCAAAATAAGCCGCCACTGATCTCCCTAATATAGCTAATAATGTTAATATGACGTAAGTCTAATCAAAGCATTCTTTGATCCTGACGTAGGTACATTACGACGTAATATTCTGTACTTAGTAATATCAAACATTAATGCTTTTCCAGTTTCCTTTGAACCAGAATTCGATTAAAATCATTATGAGCAGTCAATTGAACACAGCGCTCATAAAACACAGCCGCCACTGGAGTGGGATTGAAAATCATATTTCGTAGGAATAATAATTTAAAGTTTTGTCATGAGGTTTACCACCTATTCTGAACATTCTTCAAGTGAACAAAGTATGCAATGAACTTAAGCATACCTACAGGTAATAGATTATACAAAAATGTTCACTACGGCGAACTTATCACCACGATTTCTTTCATTTTACTCGAAATAATATATAATTTGTCAAAAGATATATAAGAGACATTCTCAGCAACGAGCTCATGGCATTATTATTATTACATAGCCCGCATTGAGATTTGAACCCAGTACCTCCTGATTGGAAGTCCGCACTCGAACCAACCGCACCAACTATTACTCGTTGAAAAAAGTAATTCTGGGGAAAGTGGAGATGCAGGCAACGACAGACGAAGTTATATAAATACATACGAGATATAAACAAAAAGACGAGGTGGTCGGTAGCCTGGTTGTCAACGCGCTCAACTGTTAATCCGGCGGGCGCTGGTTCAATCCCCGATGCCAACTTAACGACTTAACTCCAGTTAACGACACAAGCTTATTTCGATAAACTGAGATTCATAAAAAAAAAAAACAAAATAAATATAACACGGTGTATTAAAATAGATTTGATTAAATTTATTTTAAAAAAATATAACACTTGACAAGAGAGATTAAAGTAATTAGCAGACTAAAAAATATTTAATCCTACTCGCGAGTAAATAAGTTAATGACAGTAAAATGTCAAGTGCCCCCTGCCCAGAGACACGTACGGCCACTGGGTGTGGAGAGGCGCCGTCACTGGGTGGATTAAAAATACTTTTTAAATAAAAACAAAAAGGGTTTGATTAATAGAAGTTTTTCAAAAAAATAGAATTAAAATAAAATACAAAAATACCTACAGACTATGCAACCATCTCTATAATATTTTGTAATGTAGGTATTCTTGTATGTATTGAGGAGATAAATCCGGGTATCGGGTAAATATTAGAGATTTGTAAGAACTTTATACCTACTTAGAAACATCTTTGTTGTATTTTCTACTCTTTTTTGATATATTTTTTTAAAATTGTGTTGTAAAATTTTCACTAGAGTATGCGGTAAATCTATTTAAATGTCAAAAGTGGTCGGTTGGAGATAAAATCTACGGAAAAAACCCGCCATTATGCTTCTTCTTCTTCTTAATCTTAATGTAGGCCTGATGACCTGTTATTTAAGAGCGGTTAGCCTCCTGAGAGGTCGACTCACAGCTGTTGATCCATCTCTTTGGTGGTCTGCCTGGGGGTCGACTACTTTGGGTTTGGCCATGGAGCACAATGTGAGGGAGCCTGGATGGTTCCATTCTTTCCACACGCGCGTATCAATATATGCTTCGTTGCCTTCACCATCTGACAACATCCTCGACCTCGCACATCTCTCTAATTCTCGTGTTTCTTATTCTGTCTCTGAGAGTCTTCCCTGCAATGTTCCTGAGGGTCCTCATCTCAAAGACTGCGCGCTCTTCGTCACCGTGGTGTCTGCCCTACACTCGATCCCGTATGTCGCAACGGGTCGTACACAAGTTTTATAAATTTTTACTTTACTGCTCGTCTTCATATCAGGGTTCTTCCATTATGCATATATAATAAATATTTCATTTATTTATTCTTCTTCTTCTTCCGTGTCCGCTCTTTGGGTTAAGTATAATAAAGCCAAAAAATCTCTCAAAAATCTTCGTTTCTTGGGCGAGCCTTTTCGCCTTCGCTTTTCCCAGATGATACCATCCTCCATCAGTAGACCAATTTTTTATATGGGCAACGCCGGGTAAGACGACTTGCAAAATAAAAATAAAGCTTAACCCCTCGTCACCCGTCGTCTGAGTAATTAATCACGTATCATAATGAAAGGAAAGTATCGTGAATGAATAAAATACCTTTTAACCCTTTACGGTACCTACTAATTTAGTTATCATTGTTGCTAATTTCTGTTAGGTGCCTTTTTCGTTCTCCCAGAGTTCTAAAATGGAGACCGTGGGACAAAAAGAGAGGAGTAGGTCGGCCACAGAAAAGATGGGCCGACGATATTATCCCAATCACGGGTAGAAGATGGGCTCGCAAAGCTCAAGGTAGAGGAAAATGGAAGCAAATGGAAGAGGCCTATATACAGCAGTGGAGAGATGGCTAAAGGAAGAAGACCTTCTTCGCGCGTTTTCGACAGGAAACAATATCCTCTTTCATCGTATACCGTTCATAATATTATATCAGATCGTTAGAACATCGAGAGAGACCTATTAGGTCAACTTTTTGAGCTTTTTTATATGTTTTAAATTAGTTCTATTATGTAAAAAATTGAAAAAAGTCCTATTCTGAGAATTGATTCTTATACCTGGTTTACGGTAACTTCGTCTAAAATCAATTTGTCTAAAATTAATTCGTCTAATTGTCAATTCGTCTGATTATCAATTCGTCTAAAATCGATTCGGTAAAAATCAATTTGCCTAACGATCAATTCGTCGATTTAAGACAAACTGATTTTAGACGAATTGATAATTAGACGAATTGATTTTAGACGAACTTACCGGACACTCTTGTTAGGTCCAATTCTGTATATTTTTGAGCTATGTGTTTAAATTAGTTTTAATTGAAAAAAAAAGTGCTATTCTAAAATTGATTTTTTAGATAATATTATTATTCAAGAGAAATTTTTTCACGACCGGCAATAGATATGTAGGTACCACTCTTAAATTTCCAAAGCTTTTTTGAAAATCATTTTACATTTACATAAAATAATGGCCATTTTGTTATTTTTATTAAGAGTGTGCATACCGACATTTCAAAAATTTCTAAAAACGGAAGACCTTCTATCTCGACAACCGTTACTAAATATGCTTTGGAACAAAATAGGGTAGATATATTGAACCTTTATCTAGGGAATAACCGTAAAAGATTTTTTTTATCTTGTATAGATTTCTCAAAAAAAATATTTAAAAACACCTTTGTACTTTTTTCCGAAAGACGGAAACTCGTTTCTCGAAAGTCGCGGAGTAAAAATTTTTTTTTGTACTGATAATATGCATCAAAATCTAGGAAATAACCGTAAAATTTTTTTGATAGACGCAAAATTTACCTCAAAAAATGAAAAAAACGCTATTTTTACCATTTTATCATGCGATTGTCACGCGACTTTGAACCTTAATGCCGTGGGAAATGTCTGTGACGTCATTCCTGGTGCCATGCCCTTAATATATTTCGAGGTATTTTCTCAATAGAGACAAATTGCGTGTACTTATTGAGAAAATTCGGAAAAAGAAATGCAAATTTTCATAAATAGATGAAAGGCAAAGGACAATATTATTTTTGTGAATTCTGCGTGAATCTTCAAAAGTATTTTTTTTTTCGTAGAAATATTTTTACCCGCGATACAATAACCCACGAAAAAAAATATCTCCATAAAAAGTAGGTTTAAAAGAGACAGAATTATTATAGTACTTACCTTTTTTCATTTTTATTATTTACAGATCTCTCGGCCTTTTAAGAGTATGCATACTGACATTTAAAAAAAATCTAAAAACAGGAGACTTTAGATCTCGACAACCATACTCAATAAGCTTTGGAAAAAATAGAGTAGATTCATTGAACCTTTATCTAGGGAATAACCGTAAAACATTTTTTTATATCATGAGTAGAAAAGTAGTAGTGAAATAATAGTGAAAAATAATTTAATAACACCTCTGATCTTTTTTTCCGAAAGACGGAAACTCGTTTCCCGAAAGCCGCGGAGATTTTTTTTGTGTTAATAATATGCACTAAAATCTAGGTAATAACCGTAATGCCTCTACCACATGCTCGCCGACGCTCGTGTTAATGAGTAAAAAGACGTGCGTGCCGGGTGATTGTCTTGGATTGTATACGTAATCGTCGGTTAACGTCTTTTTACTCATTCACACAAAAAACGTGGAGGGTCGGCGATCATGTGGATGAAGCATAAAAGTTTTATGATTGAAGCGAAATGAACCCCAAAAATGGAAAATATGCTATTTTTACCATTTTATCGTGCGATTGTTCATGCGATTTTGAACCTTAATGCCGTGAGAAATGACCGTGACGTCATAGTTGGGTCGCGAGCTTTAAAAGAGATAGAATTATTAGAGTACCTTCCTTTATTTTTATTATTTACAATGCATATTATTTACAGATCTCTCGGCCTTAATATCTTAACAAACAGAGAGTCGCTGGACAGCTGGCCAGGGCGCTATTGTCTGCAGGGAGGAGAGTTGAGCTCTCCTGGGGGGTTTGGGTAGGGCATGCATTCCGAAAATTTGGAAACACCGGAATGTAATTTTTTTTCTTCATTTTAATTCCAGAATTAAGAGATCCAATACCGGAATTTAAATATCGTAGTAATATCCTTTTTTTTTCTTAGAGGAGAAATTTAAAATAATCCATTCTCCAGCTCGTTATGAAGGAGAAGATAGAAGGCCGTTGAGGAGTCGGAAGGAAGCAGCTATCCTGGCCTCGAAACATTCGGCAGTGGACTGAAATCAGGACTGTGGAAGAGCTGTTTCCCACTGCCGAGGACAGGAGGCGTTCTCCAAAATGGTCGTCAACGTCGGTGGGACCCGACAGGATTCAAAGAGAAAAGTAATTTCCCAAACCGTCATTTAAGGGCATGGCACCAGGAATGACGTCACAGTCTTTTCCCACGGCATTAAGGTTCAAAATTGCGTGACAATTGCATGATAAAATGGTAAAAATAGTTTTTTTTTTCCATTTTTTGGGGTAAATTTTGCGTCTATCAAAAAACTTTTACGGTTATTCCCTAGATTTTAATACATATTATCAGTACAAGAAAAAAAATTACTCCACGACTTTCGGGAAACGAGTTTCCGTCTTTAGGAAAAAAGGTCAGAGGTGTTTTTAATATTTTTTTTTGCGAAATCTATACAAGATATAAAAAATATATTACGGTTATTCCCTAGATAAAGGTTCAATGCATCTACCGTATTTTGTTACAAAGCATATTTAACAACGGTTGCCGAGATAGAAGGTCTCCCGTTTTTAGAAATTTTTGAAATGTCGGTATGCACACTCTTAATTGCGAATTGTACACTCAATAACGTCAATTTCGTTAACATAGATAATCGTATCATACGATTCGTATGATCTCGATGTTTTTTTATTTCATGGCTTGAAATGTTTAAAAAAATGTTTTCATTTTAAGCTCAAACGACTAAAAGTCTGATTAAGATCGATTTAAATTCGGTACAACCAACAGCCAATGGCGACTGAAATTTCGAGATCGAGTCTCCACAGTATCGAATTTAGTTCCGGAATTGAACACCTCGCGATATTGCACGCCCTGGATGTGGGTGAGCTGTGGGACAACATCCAAGTACCACCGCACCGTCCCGTTGTCCACTGGGGAAAGTGGGGATTAGGGGAGCTTTATGAGGGACGCCGCATGAGTCCGAGACCTCACTTGAGAATCTACATACCACTTGGAGTGGAAGTACATGAAAACAATAGCTCCCTCATATACCGTCACTCCTCTCCAAAGGACAAATACATAAAGTACCTACATACACAGTAATGGTTAAAATACAATGGCGTATATTTATGTTGTTAGGGTATCCAATCCATATTTAGGAAGCCTATCTATGTAGAATGAAAACGAACAAATTAAGATGATCAGGACACGTGGACACTAAAAGTCAACATAATGAACCGCCTTGAGGCGTTTGAAGTGTGGATCCACCATAGAAAGCTAAGAATACCTTGGACCGACATGGTTACCAACACTGAAGTATTATGAAGAGCAAATACTAATAGACAATTGTCCAACACAAAACACCATATTTTGGCCATGTCCTTAGAGGGGAAAAATACTCCATTCTCCAGCTCGTTATGAAGGAGAAGATAGAAGGCCGTAGAGTGGTCGAAAGGAAGCATCTATCCTGGCTTCGAATCATTCGGCAGTGGACCGGAATCAGGACTGTGGAGGAGCTGTTTCGTACTGCCTAGGACAGAGAGGCGCTCTCCCAAGTGGTTGTCAACTTCGGAGGGACCCGACAGGACACAGAGAGAAGAAGAAAAGGACATGTAGAGAGGATGAAAGATAAAATGGCGAAAAAGGAAATAGGTATTCATGAGTGAAAGAAGAGGAAGAACAAAATTTATCAGCCATATTAACTGCATTCTCAAGGACGGACGTGTTTGAAGTAAAACGAACCGTAGAGAGTCTATAACATATAATTATAGAAATGTGATGGAAGCAAAAAGTGTTTGTAAGTCTGGTGTTCTGTTCTCTGTGCCTACCCCATAAGGGTCGCGGTATGAGTGGCTAGTAAGCTCTAACTGATCCCTGTAAATTGTATATGTAAATAAATCGTAACATACAGAAATCCAAGGCGAACATATCGTTTAAATATTATTCACTAGGGAGAGCTTAACGCAGCTTTGTAACGGGAAACTCAACAGCAAAAAAGTAGAAAAAAAAATAGTAAGTACGGCATACCTAGTTTACGTTTTGTAAAACATATATTTAAAGAGAATGTCACCGAGCCATTCAGGGGTACGCCTCCTAGTATCTTATAGTACAAGAATATCCTCATTATACCAGGATCCATTGTTATCCATTCTGCTAGTACGAGGACTACTCGCGTTACATACAAAACATCATTATAATATTATGCAGATAGGTAGGTAGCTAGGGACAGATGGTGGTAGATGAGTCTGTTCTGAAGGATTGTGGTGAAAATTTTGTCAATACCGTAACGAAAAATGTCTTTAATGGGATAACTAGTGAATGCTGTGGTTGTGAAAACACACAACGTGGAAAGAAATGGGGTGACAAGAAAAAGAAGAAGAATATTTGAATGCAAGATTATTTTTGAAATTACAATTTATGTTTTGTGAAACCATCGGAATTTTTCTACATGTCGTAGTTGAATTTAAGAACATAGGTATATACAAAAACAAACTCAATAGAGGGTCGCGTACAATATATACCTATGTACACGTTTCACCTCGACTCAACTACCAGCCGTCAAAGCATAGCGGTAGAATACCGGCTTGTCAGGTTGGAGGTCTGGGTTCCGTTCACGGTCGCGGCAGATGGATGGACTGGAATTGGTGAATGTTACTTAAGTGTAAAGTGATCACGCTAAGCCAGCCGGCGATCAGTCATAAGCCTGATGGGAGGCCCATCCTTAGCTGTGTATCTGTTGAGATATAACTACTTGTTAATATTTGAAAGGTTTAATAATTATGAAAAAATCATCTAGAAGCATAGATCGTAGGTAGGTACATACTTGCCTAGCAAGAAAATAGGTACCTACATAATATTAACTAAACATCGGGAAAACGAATGCCATTTTACTGCTGTGGTGCAATAAAACCGTATTAATCCTATAATTCCATAGACGGCTCGTGAGTAAAAGTATAATTTTTCTCCGTATTTAAATTACCGGGCTTTCCATCGTTACCTGAATTCTGTACAACCACCAATATCTATAGGGGAATAAAACAATAAGTGAAGTGTAAACAATAAATTCCACGTAACTTATATCAGCGTGCATTATGCAGGTAGGAATAACAAAATTTGCGAAGTAAATAAACTGTATAATAAATTTGTTCACTCTACGTCCCCGCACATATGTGAGTCCCTCTAGATTAAGATTTAGTACCTAATTGTAAGATGATAGTTTCTAAGACAATGTAGTAGTGTGTAGGTCCTTGCGGTGAGAATCTCCTCCAAGGAACATCAAGGGTGTTCAGAGTAGTTTCGAGAGGGGTTTCTTGAGGGGAGCCCTTCCGGCGAACCTTGAGCTCTACTTTGAAAAAAAAAATTACGTAAAAGACTGGATGACATAGGAGCTGAAGCTCCTGAAACAACCAGGGGTGGAGGTGGGTTTACCCTTAACGTGAGTCCCAGATACCCAGGGCATAGAATATCCCGATGTATATAATAACAATAAGTAGGTACGAGTGCAAGGAATGAGGTTATAAGGGAAATGAGTGACTGGTGTAGTGACAAGAATGAAAGTAAACAAACTAAGATGTACAGGGCATGTTGAGAGAATGAATGATGACAGGATGACAAAAAATATATATCTGAATGAGCGAAGAGGGGTGAGAAAGCGCGGCCGTCCGAGACTGACCTGGTCCGATCATGTCGACCAGATCCTCAAGGATGGACGCGTTTTGAGTAAAAAGAATCGGAGAGCGTGTATGACTAATTGCATGAATGTGACGGAAGCTAGGAGTGTGTGTAAGGATAGGGCTGTCTGGCGCTCTGTCCTCTCTGCCTACCCTGCAAGGGATGTGGCGTGAGGGTATAGATAGTATAGATATATAGATACGAGTACAAAACACAATTTGTCTCTGGAATTGAGTTTTTCACGGTTGATTTAATCGCCCGGCCGACAACCTCATTATTTCACAACTAGGAATGTGTCTTTATAGTCCGAGAGCCCGCTGCTTAATTTATGACGTATCTGTTTTTTGAACCAAATGTGGTATAAACGATAGCTTACCAATAGGGTATTACATCGCACTAGGGTTGCCTATCAAAATCCTGCCGCAACCCCCCCTGCCCCCCCCCGAAAGGTCCCTCTTCGCGGTTTTTCGCATTTTATAGGAATATGGTAAGAGATAGAAGAAAGTAGTCAATGACAAAAATAATCCTTGCTAAATTCTCTACAAAAAATGTTAAGTCAATTTTTTCGTAGAACTAGCAGTTTACCCGCAATGGCCGGTCCAAAACCGAAATTCATTTAAAATACAAAAAAAATGTATTTAAACTAAATTGGTTGAAAATTGATAAGAGCTACAGGAAAATAGTCAGAGAACGAATTAATTACCATAGTCTTAGCTACAAAACGAGCTATAACTTATGTTCATACAACTAATAATTTCGGAGTTATTACAATAAAACTCAGTGACGAAAATTCTTAAAATTTAGTTTTTCATAAAATAACCAGTGATATAGCGCCGCAGGCCAAAATTTTAAGTAAAATAAAATAAATAAATAAATAAAATAAAATGTTAGTAATAATGGGTGGAAGAATGTGAAAGAAAAAAAATCAAACTTTTATTTTTATTTTTTCAAAAAATATCCTGTTTTTTGACCGGCCATTACGGGTAAACTACTAGTCCTATGAAAAAATTGAATCAATATTTTTTGTAGAGAATTTAGCAAGGATTATTTTTGTCATTGACTACTTTCTCCTATCTCTTACCATATTCCTACAAAATGCGAAAAACCGCGAAGAGGGACCTTTTCGGGGGGGGCAGGGGGGGTTGCGGCAGGATTTTGATAGGCAACCCTAGTGCGATGTAATACCCTATTGGTAAGCTATCGTTTATACCACATTTCGATCAAAAAACAGATACGTCATAAATTAAGCAGCGGGCTCTCGGACTATTATAACGAATAGAGGGGCCCGTAGGAGGCAGGCAAGTTATACAACCTAGGTGGGAACCTCCCAGGAGCAAAGATACCAAGAATACGATTTTCATCGAGTTGCCCTTTAACTTAGGAAGATAAAATAATAGATGCTGTGACTAGAGTGTAGGTGAACAAACTGAGATGGTCTGGACATACAGAAAGGATGAATGATGAAAGGATAAAAAAATGTACCTGGGAGAAAGAAAGCATGTAAGGGAACGAGTCCCTACAAGAAGCACATGGCTGATTCTCAAGGATGGACGTGTTCTGAGTAAAGGGAATCGTAGAGGCTGAATGACAAATTATATGAATGTGACGGAAACACCAAGTGTGTGTAAGGATAGGAAGGTCTGGTGATATTTTCTCTCTGTCTACCCCGCAAGGGATGCGGCGTAAGGAATAGATGAAAAAAATATGTTAGCCCCAGCTTTCCTGCCACAGAAATCCTCTCTTCGTCACTGATTTGTAATGTCGTTATAAATGTAGGTATGTATGTATCGAGAAAAGGGGAAAAGGCAAAAAAATGGACACGAAAAAATACTCGAATGAAAAAATAACAATACAATTTCCTCTGTAATGAAGTTGTTGTTATTCTTATGAATTATTGATGTCCGCGCGTCTCCCACTGTGCCACGGAGCAGCGCCCATAAGGCAACCCGCCTCACACCATTCAATATTCAATTCATTCGTACCAAGACAGCGTCACCATTAGTGATGGGAGATTTTACAGTAGAGATGTGAACAACTCGTTCAATTTTCAGTGTCGATTCACTTGATTCAAGTCACCAAAATGATTCGTTCAGTTCTTTGATTCTTTTGATTCTTTTAATTCACTGATTCTTGGAATTTCTGAGTCATTAAATGTATATCTGTCCTTTTCATACTGATAAGTTATTATAGCTGTAAGAGGTATAGATAATGAATCATTTTGCAGACATAAAAATTTGAATTGAATCGCCAAGTATTATTATACCACGATGTCAAAAAGTGCGCGACTCTATTGGGAACATTTTAGAGTCGCGTACTTTTTGACATCGTGGTATAACGGCTATTCAATTCAAAACTTTGTGTTTTAAGTATGATTCATTCTCTATCATTCTCATACCTTTAATGACTCGTCGGTACGATAAGGACAAATATACATTCAATGAATCACAAAGTCTCAAGAATCAAGGAATCAAAGAATCGACAAATTTCCCAGAGAATGTATCGTTCAATTGAACGAATCGACTCAACTCTATTTTTCAGTCGATTTAATCGAAAATGATGTTGTGACCGTCAACCAAATGTATAAATACGAGAGATATCCAAGGTCACCGACGTGATAAAACGAGCAGATGCCCTAAAATGGAGTTGGGCAGGACACGTTGCCAGACGCTCAGATTCTAGATGGACCAAAAATATTCTCGAATGGCAACCTATAACGAGCAAAAGGAGAGAAGGAAGACCTCAGGCAAGATGGTCTGACGGTGTGAGGCGAATCGCAGGAAGAAAGTGGATGCAGCATGCCCAAGATAGGGATCTGTGAAAAGTCAAAGGGGAGGCCTATGTCCAGCATTGGAATTAAAACGGCTGAGGAAGAAGTAGAAGTGTTGCGACTAGGATGAATGTGAACAATGTGAGATAGTTGGGACATGTAGAGAAAATGAATGATGAAAGAATTACAAAGAAAATATACCTAGGGGGAATGAAGAGGTGTTGGAAAGAATTGACTGAATGTGAATAACATTCTAAACTAAAGAAAAGTAACAAGATATCGGCATGGAGAGAGGGGTAAACTATTTATGGGGAGACTAAAATAAGTTCCATACTAATTCTATGTTCGTGTCATCAATATACGATTAAATACTAACGTATGGACGGCGAATAAAATAATTGGATTTGCAATCTCTATAATGTTCCCAATTAGGTATATGTAGATACTTATGTGAACGATGTACCGTGAAAGATGTTCCTACAGTTTGAAGTAAAAGGAGCTTTTAGAAACGCATTTATTTTAGTCGTTTTCTCGTCATTACAGATTACAGCCTGTATTCCTTGTGATGTATAAAAAATATGAGATACATTAGCCTTAATCTTCAGATGAAATGCGTAGAAGCTTTAAAAGCTTTCGCCTCATGCGATTACATGAAAATCCAAAGCAAAAACCAATAATAATCTTTAAGTAATGTTGGTATCTACAAAGAAAAAATAGGGCTATCCATTGGGTCAGTATAATATGAAAAATAAAACCAGTAAGTAAGTAATTCATTTCTTCAGTATTTAGATATTAAAACTGGTAGGTACATAATCTCTACAGACATGATGCCTTCTTCACGGGCCCTGATTCTTCTTCATCACGGGCCCTGTATAGCTTCCAACTCCGGAATCTGAATATAAGCTTCCCTCATTCGTCTTCATCTCACTCTGGATTTCCTCTCGGATGTCTATTTGAGGCCATATTACGCATTACTATTTTAAAACAGTCTTTATTTTCAAAAAAATATATTATTACAAAATATCAGTTCTATATAATACTCGTAAAATTGGGTTAGCAGGAAAATATTTCCGTATAACTATAAGTTCGCCCTAGTGAGCATTACTTATTATAATCATAAAATAATATATTGTTAAATTGTATTGTATGAAATAATTAAATAAAATTACATGTCAAATAATACAAAAACATTGAATTTCTAAAATTATAAAATAATACACTCAATACTTTTTTAGAACAAATACGATTATAGTTATCAAAGTATATTTTTTTGTATTCTTGTTTGTTTTCTTCTTTTTGTTTAATAAAATACTAAGTAAAATCAGAGGTGTGCGTGTGCGATGGGTGAGTGTGTGAGCGAGATTGAGTATGGCTGTGTGAGACGACCGGAATGAACTTATACGTTTTAATTTAACTGTGGTGCATGCTTGTGGGTGACAGCTGAATTATGAATGGACTAATTGTCTTATCTACGTATTATTACTTCTATCTAGTTGTTGTCTGTTTTGTGCTATTGTCTGTAATAAAATAAATATAAAATAAAATAACAAACTCCGAATAAAAATCACATGGAAATTTATTAAATAAACGAATCGCCGAAGCAAATATTTTTACTAAAAATACTGACCACATTGTCAGTATTTCCATAAATTCTCATAATCCCCCTACACAATATTGTGTTGTACAAATCTAACAAATCATTCTTTGGATGATTCGCTTTGTTTCATTGGGTTTCGATACGATTATGATAATTTTCGTTTTGATTTATTTACATTACATTACATTAAGTATAGGTACCTACCTATTTTATTTATTCACTTAAGTACGTGTCCTTGGAAAAATATAAGATCGTTGACATGAAAGGTAAATGTTTTTTCATGAGCATTATTTTTGATTTGCTATTTTTCTCAAAAACCTTATTTTTTCAGGAATAATTAATTGTCGTGATGTTTATAGGCTCAAAAAACTAAATTGAAAAAATACTGAATTTTGGCTAATTTTTGGAGCTTTATATCTCCGTTTCTATTTATTTTAAAGCTCAAATTTATGATGTATAAATCAGCAAATAACTTTTTTGACCTAAAACAGCAAACAACGAAGTTATAGTGCATAATATAGAAAAAGTGCCGATTTTTTAAGGTTTTTTCAAGATGGCTAAGGGGGGCGGAGGGAGTTAAATTGTGCAAATTTGGATTATTAACTACCTTATTGTCCTACATAACGTATCAAAAATTCGCGGCTACCTGATCTAATGTTGGATTTCCATACTAACGTATGTGTACATACTAATTTGTAATTCAATATACCTATTATTTTGAAGACAATTAAAATCTTCACTTGTTTGTAACCTTGATATTCATAAACGATCTGTATGTAGGCAGGTATCTCAGAAAAAATAGATTTACACGAATCTTGACGCTAAAAACGAACATAGAGTAATTTTCTTAACTGGATTTAGCGTTTTAAGCAAAGACTCTAGATGAAAGTTCACTGTAATATTATTATAACAGGTTTCCATATAATTTCCTATACATTGTTCTACGTATAAAATTAAGCTTCGGTTATCAAAGCTCTGTATTAAAGTTTGCACGATTTCTGGCAAATCGTCCGGTTAAAAGCGTTCATTGAATCGAGCATAAGTCGGGCACACTGGGCGCTCTAATGCCTTGAAATAACACGACCTTATATGATCGGAAACACAATAGGATCCAAGTTATTCGGTAGACAATAATCCGGTACATAAAACTATCGTATAATAATTGGGTTCATTGATAAGTCAGGAACCAAAATATTATTGTATCCGTTAGATTATCAATATATCAGATTCTAGATGTATGCCAGACAGCTCTATCCTTAAACACACTCCTAGCTTCCGTCACATTCATGCATGCAGTCATAAACGCTCTCCAGTTCATTTAACTCAAAATGCGTCCATCCTTTAGTAGATATCTGGTCGACATGATCGGACCAGGCCAGTCTCGGGAGGCAGCGTTTCCTCTCACCTCTACGTTTTCTCGAATATATCTTTTTTGTCATCCTTCATTCTCTCGACATGCCCAAACCATCTTAGTTTATTCACTTTCATTCTAGTTACAACACCAGTCTTCATTGCAGCCACTTCATTCCTTATCTTATCTCTCAGCCCAGACATTCAGCTTAGCGACCTTATTTCCACTGAATTCAACCCGGATTCGTCCTTCTTCAGCCACGTCCAAGTCTCACTAGCATACATTTATACCTACGTAGTAATATTTATTTTCTCACCCAATCATAGTCCTATCCATTGTGGTGGAGTCCATTAACCACATTGTCGAAGAATGTCGGTTCACTACAAAACAATTCAATCAATGCGTCATTCCCATACAACAGCGGGACAAAAAATTGCGACGTTTAAGCGTAGCGAGTACTCGCACGTATCGGCTAGTTCTGCCTGTCAACTATCTATAGCAGTATTTCCCAAGTTATGAGTCGCGACCCACCAGTGGGCCGCGAGCGAATATTGAGTGGGCCCTAAAGAATAATTAATAAAAACTGGATTCTTTCCTTGAATATGTTCCACTACTCGCCACTACGGAATCTGAGCATTACCAATATTAATGCCCTCTTTAGACTCCAAAAAATTTCGCCTGCGGCGCTAACTTCTTGGTACGTTTTTTATAAGGTAAAATTTTCATGGTGGGGGGAGGGCGGCGAAAACTCAATGAGTGCCTGTACCGAGAAAAATTGTAAATCTGGCGCTAGTACACCCCCCACCCCCTGCCCCCCCGTTCGTCCTTTCTTAAGAGGTGGGTCGCAAGATTGGAAATTTTTGTTAAATGAGTCGGCACCCAGTCAACTTTGGGAAACACTGATCTATAGTGCCTTTGTGACGGAGTGGAAAAATTGCACACTTATAAATTTCGTGACGGAGTGGAAAGAATTGCACAGTACTATTATTGAAGTAACTTTGGAATAAATTAGTTAGATTCCACTTTGATTCTTCATTCTCTGAAATGAATTTCTCTTTGACGGGAATTCTTGATGTGGTTATGAAGATATTTTATTCCATTGTGAATATTTCAATTTCTCCCTGTCTCCCTCTTTCTATCTTTCTCGTCCTCGAAGTCACAAAGCAAAATAAATTAATTAGAAACACTATGAAGTTTTCTTCAGTCTCGGTGTTTTTTGCTGCAAAAAAATAAATTTTATTTCATTCGTTCCGATTGCACCTTCAAAGATAGTAGCGTAGATTTATTTATTTTATTTATTTATTATTTATTTATTAATCCATATACGGCGAAACGCCATTAAATCACATTTCAATACATTCTTTCTTATACAACAACCAAAACATTAAACAACTCAACAATATCATCAGTCACAATACAACAATATACATCAAATATTTTTAGTTACACACAAACATAGAGACACCGATACATACATACATAGTGTCCAACACTACGCGCACACATTTTAGTATGAGTGCGAGAGCGAGGGACTAGACTAGACTAGATAGCACCTACCTACAAAGATGGTTCCATTTCTTTTTTGTCCACTTTGTCTCTTTATTATATTTCTTAGGGCCGGTTACTCGAGACACAATAGGAACAGTAGATTACCATGGCCGTTACTGATTAAATGAGTTGCTTCAAAATACCGATGACGCCAGGCAAAAAATAGCTAACTATACTTACACGCACTGACGTTTTGTTTGCCGTTTCGCTTTTTGTTACACACGCAAACTAGATAGCCCATCTAGAGAGAACACATTTACCAGTATAGTTCGCCAGTACACGTTGTTACTGTGCGTTTACTGGACCTGGGGGCAGCGGTAAACGGATAGTAAGAAATCCTACGATAGCCTCGTACTTTTGTTTTGGAGCAACGATTTCTGTCTCCTTACCGTTGCCAGCCGACAATACTATTCGTCGAGCGATTGGGCCTTATTACTGCTCACGTTCATCGAAAGTAGTAGGTATGCATTATTTTCTGGCATTGAAATATTTAATTGGGTATGTATAGAGAGTATGCACTATGCCGTAAGTGACTGGCCCATAGAATAGTGATTTTACTCACCTAATTAAACTCGTATTGTTTTAGAGTACCCCGTAATAGAGAAAGACCATCCCCTTTGTGAATGTGGCCAGATCGAGACTGTTGACCATATAGTAGAGACACGGTGACCTGATAAGAAGTTTGCAGGGGTTTTTGAGGAAATCCATAAGGTGACGCTAAGGGCAATAGATTATTTGCAAAATATTGACGCGGAGCTATGACTCCAAGACAACTTGTACAATGGTCGTGTGCATACGAAAGAAGAAGAAGAATAGCCGAGAAGTCTAAAATATTATATTCAATCTCACAAAGCAATGTCTAAATTATTTTTAAAAATTTGATCACAACTCTTTCTGAGTGGTTTAATTTTATAACGCGAAGATGCTGTATAATTTAGTGACTAACTTTTGAAAAAAGTCACTCTTAATTCGAGAATAATTTGGATAAAAAATGAGTAGGTAAATAATTTTATTATCAATTTTTTTTAATGCATATGGCAAAAGACCCGGCAAATACAAATTTAAAGGTAAATCTCTTAGCCAATCGGCAACGTCAGCAGTGACCCCGTGGATTTGCGCTCGAAACCAAAAATTGGACACTCAACTATATGGCCCATCGTCTGGTGGCGACCACATTCACAGTGGGGCTCGGGGAAAACCCCCATCGATGCATAAGGTTTGCGCATCTTCTGTGCCCTGTCCTGATTCTGTTAAGCTCGGACCACTTTTTTCGGGGCAAGTTTTCAATAATTATCAATCAACCCGGGGTATCATAGTGAAATAGTGCATAATATATACTTAATACGTATGTGGCACCTACTTACAGAATGTACCTATACTGTTTCTACATTCTCTCAAAAGCTCTGAACTAAAGTTTGAATAGAGGAAGAGCTTCAGTTAGTTTATAATACAGAGTTTACTAGAGGTATCAGGTTAGTTGATATTAATTATTAGGTGTATTATGATGAAGCTTTAGCTATAAGGTATAATAGTGCTTAAGACTAGGAGAGTTGGAGACCAATTTTGACGTCATTTCCCGCGGCGTTAAAAGGTTCAAAATCGCATGAACAATCGCTCGTAAATGTTAAAAATAGTTTTTTTTTTAAATTATGGGGTTAGTTTTGCTTTGTACGGTAATTCAGTAGATATTAATGCATATTATTAAAAAGTGGCTGTCTTTCGGAAAAAAATCAGAGGTGTTTTTCACATTATTTTGAGAACCCTATACAAGATATAAAAGATCTCTTATGGTCACTCACTCTAGAGTCATTCATTTTCGGGTCCGAGCTACCCCCCCACTAGGCCACCCCACTCCAGAAATTAGCAGCCATAACGGCATTGTCAGTAGATAAAGGTTCAATGTATTTACCCTATATTTTTTTAAAGCATATTAAGTAAGGTTGCCGAAATCTAAGGTCTCTAAATTTCTTTTTTTTTAAATGTCAATATGCCTATCCTTACCTACTAAAATATGCGTGTGTATGACGAAGTACATGAATATGACTGAAGCAAGTACATGCCTAAGCAAGGAGAAAACAGATTCGCGTTCTGTCCTCTCTGTCTCCCTCAAAGGGATGCGGTGTCAAGGACTATTCCATTCATTCCCAGATACATAGATAAATAAAGCTTATTGATGCAAATATAATGCCTCATCCACATGCTCTCCGACCCTCCACGTTTTTTGTGTGAATGAGCAATAAGACGTTAACCGTCGATAACGTATACAATCCAAGACAATCACCCCGTCCGCACGTCTTTTTACTCATTCACACAAAAAAACGTGGAGGGTCGGCGAGCATGTGGATGAGGCATGTGCTCGTTAAGACCAATAAAATAAAATAAAATAAATAAATAAATAACATTTACTAAATTGGTTGTTATTTTTGATGTTCAATTTATTTTAAAAATAGTAAAATTATACCGTAAAAAACATTTACCGTCATAACGATGATTATTCAGTAGGTAGGTACCTTATATAATAATGATACGATTTATACAATAATAGTTTCGCCAAATATTGGATCATGAATTGCCTACATTATATGCATACATAATGAAAGCTGTATAGTGTTCATAAAATAAAGTCAACCGTCAATTTTCACGGGAAAATACGAAAATATTGATAATTTATTTTTAAACGCTTTAAAGCTCGCGACACAACTATGACGTCACGGTCATTTCCCACAGCATTAAAAGGTTCAAAATCGCGTGAACAATCGCATGATTAAATGGTAAAAATGGCGTTTTATTTTCATTTTTTGGGGTTAATTTCGATTCAATCAAGAAAAAATTACAGTTAGTCCCTAGATTTTAATGCATAATACATATCTGCACATTTTTTTTCTCCGCGGCTTTTGAGATACGAGTTTCGGTCTTTCAAGAGCAGAGGTTTTTTTTCATTTTTTTTTGAGAAGTCTACGAGTATACAAGATATAAAAAATCTTTTACGGCTATTGCCTAGATAAAGGTTCATTGTATCTACTCTATTTTTTCCAAAGCATATTTAGTAACGGTTATCGAGATTGAAAGTCTCCGGTTTTAGAAATTTTTGAAACGTCAGTATGAGTACTTACTCTTAATTTGACTTCTTTTTTGTCTTCAAATCCTGCAATAGAATTCTAACTCTGTCTGTTCTAGACTAGCTAGGCCTCTGAAACTTTCACCAATTGTGCAAACTATGTGACAATACGATTCTCTACAACATTGAATCAGCTTTCTCCAGAGACTCCTCGTGAATTTTTGAAGCCCAAATGTACACCAAATTAATATTCTTTTGGATATAGATATAAAACAGTGGCGTACATAGGGGCTAGGGGACCGACCCCTCCCTCCTGAAATGTAAAATAATTATTTAAAAACCGTTATTTTAAAACATGAAAATTACCTAGGTTCATCACTTTACTCATTATTCAAATTAATTGCCTGCGGTGCTTTTGTTTTTTGTATTTTTGGCACACAATTTTAATACCAACCTAATACATGACCTTCTTAACTCCCCTTCACGAAAATATTTCGCCTGCGGCGCTGTTATTATTTTTTTACTGTATGTCTATGTCAAACTTTTTGTTGCCCCTCCCCCAGCTTCGTATAGCAAGCTACGCCCACGGTTCTGCACGTTTTATATCGCAACCGTTGACAGGAGTTTTTTCGTTTTGAGAATGGTCAGGCTTAGTTTCCTCCCTCTCCCAATGTCAAATACTAGAACACCCCCCCCCCGAAATGAGTACCCATATACGCCACTGGTATAAAAATAAGCGTGTTTGAAAAAAAAACATTCGTTAAAATAAAAGCGACGTTAATATTTAACGTGATTTTATTTGAATAGGAGAATGATAGAAATATTTGATAGCGATTCTACTGTAAGCTAATAAAATTTTATTGTGAAATTCATTTCGTTTATTCCGGGAGATAAATTCCATATAACGGGACGCTATTTATTTTTTAACCCATTTTCATTATTGCTTTATTTTATGTTCCCTGCGTTTAATAAAGTAATTTAAAAATACGATCCGTTTTTTTATGTTATACAACGAGCAGACAAAAACGATCATCTACACAAGGCGCACATTGCGTGAGCTCTCTAAAATGTTTCCGGTAAGTTCGTCTAAAATCAATTCTTCTAAAATCATTTCGTCTAACTATCAATTCGTTTAATTATCAACTCGTCTAAAATCAATTAGTCTAAAATCGATTCGTCTTAAATCAGTTCGTCTAAAATCAATTAGTCTAAAATCAATTCTTCGATTTTAGATTTTCGCAGGTAATTTTTACAGTTAGATAAATTGATTTTAGACGAGTTGATAACTAAACGAATTGATTTTAGACGAATTGATAATTAAACGAATTGATAGTTAGACGAAATGATTTTAGAAGAATTGATTTTAGAGGAACTTACCGTAAACCCTCTAAAATAGCAATTCTAATGTTGTGGTGTCAGGAAAATCCATAATCTATATTGTCAATCTATTACATTGCTAGATGTCTTCTTCTTCTCCATCAGCCTATCCTTATGTTGTCCTGTCCTATGCAGACTGCATCCAGGTTGCAGACTGCAGACATGTCGGACCAGGTCGTCTCTCCATCTCAGCTGTGGCCGTCCCACACTTCTGTTCCCATCTCGAGGTCTCCAATTTAGGAGGTTCTTAGTTCACTTGCCCTCTGCGCTTCTAGCCACATGTCCTGCCCATTTCCACCGCTAGATGAACGTACATCTTTTTGGTAAGATTTCAGTGGGTTTTTGTCCGTGTGTTTAAAGCAAACAAAAGATGTTCTCCATTAATAAATTTGTACTGTTTAAACATCAAACCTAAATCTCAGTTTCCGCTTCAAATTCTCCCGCATTGACCGATCCCGGTTCAAATCCCAGCCACATAATATAGACTTTTTTTATTTGCTTTGATGGCAGTAAACAAAACTGGTTGTCTGGTGGAAATTATCCTAAGGTGATAACTCCGCCAGAAATACTGACAAAACGTATAGAAGTAATTAATTTAAAATGTCTACACCATGGTGGAAAGGTCCATAAAAAAAACATTTTCGGGTGGCTATGGGAAATTCTATAGGAAAAAAATACCAAATCAAACTACCTATATCTATCTATCTATATATGTATCTATACCCTTATCTCAAGCCAAGTCCCTTGCAGGAAAGGCAGAGAGGACGGAGCGCCAGACAGCCCAATTCTTACACACACTCCTAGCATCCGTCCAATCATGCAAATTCTCATACAAGCTCTCCGATTCTTTTTACTCAAAATGCGTCCATCCTTGAGGATTTGGTCGACATGATCTGACCAGGTCAGTCTCGGGCGGCTGCGTTTCTTTACGCCTCTTCGCTCACTCAAACACGTCTTTTTTGCCATTCTGTCATATTTCATTCTCTCAACATGCCCAAACCATCATTGTTTATTCATTTTCATTCTTGTCACAACACTACCTATATTGGGTAATGCAAAAAATATTTTTCAATTTCAGTAATTTTGTGATATTTTTTTTAACACATTGACACGTTTTCACTCACATTAATAATTTAAATTTGACTAACTATGAAAACAGAAAACTTTTTTTGACAAATACGTAATTACAAAATGGAAATAATAATATTGTAATAGATGTGATGAAAATACCCCCAGGGGAGAGGGTATTTTCATAATAGAATCTATCAATGCAAAAAATATCGAAAAAACAATAATTAATCATATTTTCATGTTTGAAATTTCCAGAAACTCCCGGAGACTATAAGGATGAAAAATCGATCATATTACATCGATATTTTTCCTACCTTTGAAAAACAGTAAAATCATCGATTCCTCAAACTAAATACCTATTTAGGTCCCATCCCTCTTCGCGTCCAATCTTTCTCTATACATCCTCTCAACTCATCAGAATAAATTCAACTGCATTTTTGTAGGTACATTTTCAGAATTTCTTCAGGCTAGGAATTCTTCTGTTATGTAAAATTGACCCTTGACAACCAAGGTGACCTAAATCATTTATCAAGTTCAATCAGTTATAGTATGTGTAGTATATTAATTGTGTTTTTAAATTATAAAATACCTATTGTAGATTTTATAATTTTATAAAATTATTTAAATAAAAAAAAAAAAAAATTCCATTCGATGTTGAAATATTTACATCCAGGCCAGCATTTAATTAAATCATATTTTTTTTAGTTCTATATTATAAAAGTTGACCTTCAAGTGAGACGTTCCGGGTTCGAATCCGAGCGCCGACGATTTAACCTGTTGGTTCGTAAAAATGCAAAATTAAAGTACCTACTGATGCCATCTAGTGGCATATGTGTGTACCTATAATCCTGCAATAATCATGAGTCTAAAAATTAAATGTTGATTTATGCAAATGTGCCTTTGATTGACGTTTGGTTTTCCCCTGCATTCGTTATATTATAGTCATTCATTTTACCTTAAAAAATTGACTTCCACCATGAACCGACGCGACGTTCAAAAACCTCGTGATTAACCTTAAAAAAAATTGACTCCCAATTTTTTTCAGTAGTCAGTATTTGAACCGTATTTTTCGATGATTTTATGTCATAATTTACATCACTAACACGTCAAATTATTGTACGGTAGACGTAGTATTATTACAAAGTATGATGGAATCACTGAGCAATGATTATTTGAAACTCTGCGGATATCAGCGACGTATATTTTGACGGGTACACCAACCGATCGTGATGTATGGACCTGGAATCACGATATATTATACCTACTACTGGTATAATAAGTAATACATTTTTTTTTTTACTTTTTATCAGTTCTCTAATAGCGGCGATATATCATTTTTATAATTAATTGTAATTCAAACAAAGAATTTTATGGATGTGTTTTTTTTTATAAATTCAAATGGCGCCGATGTGGGGAAATCGATTCAAACAAAAAACCCAGTTATAAAATTTGTTCTAATATGAAAAAAATGAAAAAGTAAATATTTAGATTAGATTAGATTAGATTAGATTGGGGTTGACTGGAAGAAATCGCAGTTCTGCGATAAGTTCGCCCTAGTGAACAACGATTTATAATCTGTACTATGTCTATTTTTTATATTTATATGTATTTGTTGTTCACTTTATGTTTAAATAAATAAAATCAATAAATATATTTAAAACCACAAAAAATGACTTTTAGCTGCGAAAGCTAGAGTCACTTTTTTTGTGGATTTTAATCTTAATGCCTCATCCATACGCTTGGCGAGCGGCGTGCGTAAAAAGGCGTAAATAGTCGGTTACCTATACGAGCCAAAGTAAACGTCCCATCCACACGCCTTTTTACTCATGAACACCCACTCGGTCCGGCGCTTGCCAAGCGTGTGGCGTGGCCATTAATTGTTTATTGTTTATTGTTTTGAATCATCCCTAGGCCATTTGCAGGCACTTGGACTCGTCAAGGTTACATGTTGACAATAAATATAAAGGGAAATTCAATGCCAATAGAGTGTAAAAGGCTCTATTGGCACTTCGTCATGGTCGTAAAACTAGGTACATATTCCACAAAAGCACATACAAATAAAATTAATAAAGAGATAATAATTATGTTAAGGTACAGATGTGACATTGCAGTACAGACCCACAATCAATTTCAATATCAGATACATTTACAAGTGTTCATATTAATAAAGTAGAATCCGTGGCAAGAGAGTGTAAAGAGCTCTGCTTGTCCTTCGTCATGCTTAATAATGATTCCATGCTAACCGGTGCCGGATAGCATTTCGTCAATATTATAAAATTCATTTGCCACAAGATACTTTTTCACCTCTCTCCGGAACGCGACAGGCTCTAGGTGCTTAAGATCAACAGGCAATGCATTAAACAGCCGAACACTCATGCATATGAAGCTCTTTGATGTTTTTGTGAGTCTATGGGCTATAGGTCTAATATCATTCCTGAAGCGTGTAAAATAATTATGGCATTCCCCATTAAGCGGGGTGTTAGCCATGTTGAGCCTCGCATAGTTCAAGTATTCATAGATGACAGTACAGGATAATGTGAGTATGCCCAGCTCCCTGAAAACACCACGGCACGTCTCCCTTGGCCGCATACCAAGCAAAGATCTCACAGCTCTTTTCTGGAGAATAAAGACTCTCTTGGAGTCCGCACCGGTCTCCCAAAACATCACTCCATATGTCATAATACTATGAAAATAAGCAAAATATATTTTCTTCGCGGCGTCGAGTCCACAACATTCTTTTATTTTCCTGATGGCATATATGGCAGAGTTAAGCCTTTTACACAACCCCTCGATGTGTGGTGACCACTGAAGCCGCCTGTCAATCGTAACACCCAGGAACCTGCAATTATCCACCAGCTCAAGGCCTCTCTCACCGAGAGCAGCAACCACCGGATCGGGCTCTGCAGAATATCTCAGAGAGAAGTGAACAGCATTTGTTTTTGTCACATTTAAAACTAAGTTGTTGTCGCCGAACCACCCCTCCACATCATTTAGAGTTTTTATAGCACTATTTTTTGTGAGAACTTTATTTTTATCATCTTTAATCAGAATAGATGTATCATCAGCAAACATTACAATATTACTACATTTCGGTATACATTCTGCTAAATCATTTATGTAGACAAGAAACAGCAATGGTCCCAGAATTGAGCCTTGAGGGACACCACAATGTATTGTTGACATGTTAGATCTTACATTGTTCACATCCACAATCTGCTTTCTGTTCTCTAGGTACGACCTTAAAAAATCATTTTCTGTGTTCTTTATGCCATAGTATTCAAGTTTTCTAAGGAGTATTTCGTGATCTACACAGTCAAAAGCTTTGGAAAGGTCGCAGAAGATACCATATGAATCACATTTTTGGTCAAAAGATTCTAGAATGACTTTGGTTATTGAGGCTATACCCATTGATGTGTTCTTTCCCCTTTGAAAGCCAAACTGTTGTGGATGAATTATGCTGTTATTGTCTAGATAACAGGTGAGCTGCTCGGCGACAACCTTTTCAAATAGTTTACTAATTACAGGCAGTATTGAAATCGGTCTGTAGTTACCAAAATCGTTTGTATCTCCCTTTTTAAAGATCGGTATGACTCTAGCCAATTTTAGCTTATCAGGAAAAATTCCATGCATAAGGCATTTATTAAATACAACTGCTAGGGAGGGAGAAAGTTTATCAATAATTAATTATAACAAGTTAGGAGATACATGCCATAAATCGTCAGATTTCTTATTTTTCAGTTGTTGGCAAATTTTTTTGATTTCGTCTGCTGTCACATTTTTAAATTTAAAGGCTGATTTTACTGTACTGAGGGGATTTAGATGTTTTATAGAATTTTCAACGGACGACGAGAGATTTTTAGTTAGAGAGGAAGAAATATTTATAAAATAATTGTTAAAATGGCTGGCTAGTTCTACATTACTTAATATTTCATTATTCATTTTTATTTCAATATTTTCCTGGCGGTTATGATTTCTGCCCGTCTCTTCTTTAATTATATCCCAAGCAGTTTTTATTGGGTTATTTGATGATCCAATTCTCTTATCCAAAGACATTTTTTTGGCTTCACTACAGACCGCCTTAAACACCGCACTGTATCTGCGTACAATATTCTTTACTTCCCCCGAGTTGTCCTGTTTACGAATTTCATACAGTTCAAATAACCTTTTTCTGGAAATTCTAATCCCGGGAGTTGCCCAGCTATCAAACGCTTTATTCTTTTTCAATTTCAACTTTTTGACCGGCATACATTTATCCAAATACAACAATATATCACTAAACAGTTTCTCAAATAACAGATTGGGGTCATTAACATCCTCTGTACTTAGCAGATCATCAAAAATATTAGACGTAGATTGAACAAACTCATCCAACTGCTGAGGATTAAAACATCTTTTATTCACATATGTACATTGTTCATTTTTTGACTTAATTAAATTCTTCATATTTACATTTATCAACTGGCCATAGTGATCAGACTTGACAAAATTAGCCAAACAACTGTCCTGAGGCTCTAAATCTGTGAAGATGTTATCAATGCACGTGGCCGAGGTACTGGTTACTCGGGTGCACTGGTAAATACATCTCTTCAATAGGAAACTAGCAAACAAGTCTATAATGAAATTTTTATCATACGAGTTAACATTGAAGTCTACATTGAAATCTCCGCAGATCACCACATATTTGTTGCACTTGTTAGTCACTTTATTTAGAGCCTTTTCGATAATATTTATAGCAATTTTAATAGAACTACTTGAGTGTATGTAAACCGCTATGATAATAACATTACTTAATTCAACACAACTCAGTTCACAATGAAACTCCATCGATAATTTAACAATGTCACATCTGTTTTTGTACTTATAATCATTTTTAACTAGAATCATTGTACCCCCATTTTTGGCTCCCTCCCTGCAAAAAGAGCTGCCTAAACTGAAATTAGGGATTCTAAAGTTTGAGATTTGGCCGTCATGTAACCAAGTCTCTGTAAAACACAGAACATCCATATTATTAATTAAAGGGTAAGTATATAGTTGATGTTGCTTGTTACCTATTCCCTGCGTATTTTGGTGCCCTATAGAGATTATACTCCCTCCCCGCCGCAACATGCAACTCCGTAGAGGTTCTGGTCTCTGCCTAAAAAAGCACTATTATATTGAATGCTAGATCCTTCCCCGGCATCATGTGATCTGTCAATTTTCCGAGAGTCTGCATTGTCGTCGTTGTCAATTTTAAAAGTTATAATTGATTTTTGGATTCGTCCAGGGCATTTTAACTTATAGATGATGTTCCCTGCCAGAAAGGACTTTCCATTACTTCCGTTAACCTCGATAATTTCCACCCTAGTAAATAAGTTTGATAAGTTGTACAACTGGCAGTTTGTTTGATAAATTTTTGTATTGGTCTTAACATTGTTATTATGATATGTCTTGCGATAAAATACGGTTGTTATGTATAGTGTTATTCCCTGCCTTTCTGTTTTTTCCATTATTTCCCGCATACTCCTTAGGTAGTATTTGTCAAAATTTAAATTTTCGCTATTCCCACAGATAAGTACCATTGCATCAGAGCCTGTCGCCTTGTCTATAGCATTGTTAATATCAGATTTGAGATGGGAAATCTTTGCGTCAGGCTTTGATGAGCATTGTACATTGTACCAAACTTCATTGTGTAATTTTTGACCTAGACCTTTCGCGAATTCATCCCCTATTATGAAGAGATTTGGTTTGCGGCCCTTTGCACTCCCATCACCGAGGACTGCCAGTCTCGCTCTAGACCTCTCCCGCACCGGACCATCAACCTCCTTCTCAAAGTGCTTCACAGAACGGCTGCTAGTGTGAATTCCAGGGCTGCCCACTTCCCATCGACAATTCTCCATCTTTTCATAGATGTCGTCATACGCGGTCCTCAGGGTCAGATTGGTTTTTTCCATTATGTTAATCCTTTCCTTCATAATCTCATTAATTGACTCAATTTCCTTCAGTTTTTTCTCTCGTTCTTCATTTTTTCTTTCAAAGTCCCTTCTTATGTTCTTCAGTTCCAATTCCTTTGCCTCCAGATTTAGACTCAATACTGCACTCTTCTTCTTATATTTGTTTAGCTCAAGTTCGTGCTTACTTAATAATGTTATTCTTTTCTTCAGTGTATTCATTTCTTTAACTTTCAATGCAAGTTCTTTTTTGCAAACGTCCAAATCCTCCTTTACCTTTCCCCTCTCCAGCTCCACTTCCTCAATTCTATTTTTTAACTCAGTTCTCACGTCCAGAGTCACAGCCTCATCAGGCTGAACATTTGCCTGAGAGCTATCAAACATAGTAATATAAGAAATATTTCTGCTTTTACTTCTTGTAGTCGGCATTGTTTGATCAAATTATATATAAAATGAGATAAAAAAAGACAAAAAAAAAAAATAAAAAATAAAAAAAAAAAATAACAATAATAAATAAATATGTAAAAATCCTATTAAATTGATACACTGGAACTATTATGATCTGTGTTAGGTGAAAATATAAGATAAATCAATAAGTAAGTAAAATTACAGGTGATACATAAAACAATTTAAATAAGTGTGTGTCAATTCGCAATAAACAAATAAATAAAATAAAATCTATCTCATATGATAAAATAAATTAATAGTAATTAAAATATATGGTACCTATAGGATACAATAAATTGACAAGCAATATGTATGTGTTAATTCGTAATAAATAAATAAAATGTGTCTCATGTGACAAAATATACAAGTAAAATATATGCTATAGAATAAAATATATTAACAAGCTATACGTATGTCTCTATTCGCAGTAAATAAACAAACAAGTAAGGTGTGTCTCATGTGATAAAACAAAGAAACAAGCAATATGCGTGTGTGTGTGAATATACGCACTAAGAATAAATATAAAAGTACCTAGTAAGAATAAATAAGATGTAGGTACACCAAATGATGAAACAATGAAATAAGTAATATGTATTTGCAAAGGTGAATGGAAATAAAAAATGAATAAACAATCATTAATAATGAAAATAATAATGGCCCATTGATAAATCAAAATAATACAACCAATCAATAGGGAGATAGGTATTTGTATGTATATGAATGTCAATAAAAATTATAAAATAAATCAATACGGCAATAGGTTGGTATACGGAAGTCAATAGTGCAATGAATAAATAAATAAACAAATAAAACAAATCAATAAATAAGTCAAAACAATAAAATAAATCAATATTGCTATAGGTGAGTATATGGAAGTCAATAGTGCAATGAATGTGCAAATCAATAAAATCAGTACAATAAATTGTTTAGGTTCAAAAATAATGTTATCACGCAATGTATATCACACTTTTTCTTTGGCTGTCAACACTTGATCCAAGCAGGAGTACCAGTCGCAGCGTCGATGGTATGAAGTCAGCTATAGTTTGTAAAATACGGTTCCACAAGTACAACGCTGCAGGTACCTCTCATTCCAGTAACATCAAAATGGTTGTGCGTGGTGGCGTCGTGTAGAGTGTACAAACTAGTAGAGATTTAGACTGTTGTCTGGACTCAGAAGGTGAAATTGTAAGGGTTGAATATTGTCCAAGTAATAATCCGATATCTTGATAGTTGTGCCCAGAGTGAATAATGTATATAAAAGAGTATTTAATGTGTCACAGTACTCACAGTTCATCCAAAGAATGCAATGTTTTGAATTTTGATTAGTGTGTAAGTGTATACTATATTATGTTATGTATGTATGCAGTGTGATATTATTATGGTGTAGACACTCAATGCTACGTTGTTCACAACAAAGGTAAGACACATACACATATCCTATCCATATTTCACAGTTTAGGATTGTCGATTTGGGCTTGATGCATTTAATTTCACAATAATAACTTATAAAAGTCCAACAGACGAGTTCGTACTATTGACTGATAACAGCTGGTATTTGACAGATGCGTAGTCCGTGATAAGAGTTTATTTTGGTGATTATTGTCGAATGAATAGTCATAAAACAGAGCGAGAATTCATGATTGAGAGTAAAACAATGTCTTCAGTTCATCAACAGTAAAGTTTCTCATTTAAATAAAGTATAACAAGTAAAATTCAGTGCACTTCACTGTAAAGTAGGTAGTCTGGTATTATCCAAGTTGTCAGACCGAAATATAATTTTTTTCTTCTTCGATTAATGTGAGAATCGCACAGATTCTAGTGATAATTTTAGTATTTCGCGAACTCAGATGTAATAACTGTATAAAACTTATAGAATTATCTTAATTAACGTATTAAATATGCACTTTTTAAATTAAAAATTTATAGTAGAAAAATTTCGTGACACTTCGCACCAGTGTTGCCCGTGATCTCCATTAATATATAAGAATGGCAACAATACATATGTAGGTACGAAGGTCTGGGTTAAATCCCAGCCGAGGTGAATTGAAATGGCGAATGTTTCTCGAATATAAAGTGATCACTTAAGCCAGCCGAGGTCGGTCGTAAGCCCGACAATGTTTATTCTTAATTATTCTACACTGTTGTAGGGATACTGCATAATATATAGCATTTTTATCTTGATGGATAGCTATACCTAAATACACTAATGCTCCCGCCACATGATCGTGTAGGGTCGCGAAGGCTCGTTGTTCACAAGTAGAAAGGCGTCAACGGTCGGTTACGTACACGTCAAGACAAACATTTTCATCCACGCGCCTTTTTACTCATTCACGGCGAGGGTCGGCGAGCATGTGTTTGAGGCATAATGATTTTTTTATGGTGATTACTGCATAGGGGAAAGTAGGGTATGACCGGAATGTTCATTATTGTACTTGCGTCTTTTGTAGTTCTGTATTTAGATAAAATATCGATAAAAGTTTAGTAATTATACAAGAGAAGGAACTTTTATAAAATTATTTCATGGGGAAAAAACTTTTAAACTTTGTCTTGTAGTTTTAAGAGTGTCCCGAATTAAAAAAAAAGTAATAATTAATACTTTTAAGGCTCCTCTAACGTCTGATTGACTAATGATGGATTTCACCAACTTTTTAGGTGAGGAATAACGGAGATAGGAGCCGCTGTGGCTTCCATCTCCGCTATTCTTCACCTAAAAAGTCGGTGAAATTCATCATAAGAGTTTCGTATTCCGAGACAGCAGGTGAGAAAGTTGAGCAACATAAAGGAATCGATATATTCTAAGAAGCCTATACCCAGCAGTGGAGAGACCAGAGCTGAAGAAGAAGAACAAAGTATTCCATATTTTGTTCAGTATCTTAAAGTTCGCATACACGAGCAACTTAATTGCTCCACTAAAAACGGCAATTCACACCTCTTCGTTCACCCAGGTATATTTTCTTTGTTATCGTCCATTCTCTCTACATGTCCCCACCATCTCAACTTGGTCCCATTCATAATATACTTAGATAATAATCTCGATGTTACCGACCGTTGCGACTTGGTGGAAGTCCATTTTTAAGGAAAAAATGAAAAAAAATAATATTTAGATTAAAATCCACAAAAAAATACTGACTTTAGATTTCGCGACTAGTATTCGAGGATTTGCACCCTCATAATCAGGCGATTGTGTATAACTTTATGATGAGGATGCAAATTCTTGAATACTAGTCGCGAAATCTAAGGTAATTTTTTTGTGGATTTTAATCTAAATTTAGTTTTTGATTTTATGATTACTAAAAAGGGGAGAAGAATGCATAGCGCGTGAAAGGAGCCTTAACAAAGTATTTTAATTAAAAACACAATTTAATTTTCTTTTTCTCTGTCGTGGCGTCAGTCGCTCGCTCGTTTTCTCGTAGAAAATGAGGAAGCTTTGATACAAAAGAAACTCGATATAATTAAAATAATATACAGACAGTAACAAGCATGGGCGTCGCCAGCCTCGGAGCTGGGGGGGGGGGGGGTGGCAACAAAAATTAAAAAAAAAAATGATATCTCATGGCTTATCTCTACGTTCAAGAGGACGCCGTTGGTTAAACATACCCTCGCATCACACATCTTTCTTCACTTCTTTTTTCACTACACACGCGGCTAGATTAAGGAATAACCTTCCACTTCCTATCAGACTAGCTCCAAATATTCTTACTTTCAAGAGTTAACTGAGGCATCATTACCTTTCCATAAATAATCCATCTAACTGACTATCCCATGATTCCTTCCTTGTCCTTCATCCCATCTACCTATTTATTTATATGTGTAGTTTTATGTATGTATTAGTATTGTATATATTATTATTTTTATTTTTTATTATTTTTCATACACTTGTATGTATTGTGTATATCAAATGTATGTCACAAGTGGTTGGTTGGCAGACATTGCCTATGGCAATAAACCCGCCATTTGGAAGATATGTTTTCTTTCAATAAAGCTTTTTTTTATTTTTTTTATATTGCATGAAAAACGCGTAAACAGCGATTTTTTTGTGAGACATGGTGAAGAAATCGTGATGTGGTTTGGTTTATTTGAAAATTTACATAATCATTTGCACAATAATATTATGTATGAAGAATGACCTTGATAAAAAGTAGCGCCGCAAGCAATTTTTTACGAAACAATTGTATTTTGATGGATTTTTCATACTTACTTTAGAAAATGTATGACATGATGAGAAAATGTGTCGTAATAATGTGATTTTTTGTGAGGTTTTATCACTAAGAGTATGCATACCGACATTTCAAGAATTTCTAAAAACGGGAGACCTTATATCTCGACAACCGTTACTAAATATCCTTTGGAACAAAATAACGTAGATGCATTGAACATTTATCTAGGGAATGACCGTAAAAGATTTTATATATCTTGTATAGATTTCTCAAAAAAAATTGTAAACAACTCTGATCTTTTTTCCGAAAGACGGAAACTCGGTTCCTGAAAGTCGCGGAGTAAATATATTTTTTTTACTGATAATATGCATTAAAATCTAGGGAATAACCGTTAAAGTTTTTTGATAAACGCAAAATTAACCCAAAAAAATGTAAAAAACGCTATTTTTACCATTTTATCGCGCAATTGTTCACGCGATTTTGAACCTTAATGCCGTGGGAAATGACTGTGACGTCATTCTTGGTGCCAAGCCTTTAAGTATGAAAAAATATATACCTATTCCAATCTCTCAGCTGCCCCCCCCTGCCCCCCACTGACGACGCCCATGGTAACAAGTATAATATAATGTTTGTTCAACTTTTTGCAAAGTTTTGAAATTCCTACGCCAAAGGGGAACACAATACACGTGGAATGGAACACGCTGTATTTTATTCTACGCATAATGTGTTTACATAAAAAATGCAGAGAAAACAGCACGTCACAATGTCCAATCCTCATGCACACTCATAGCTTCCGTCACATTCATATAATTTGGCTTTTTCTTTTGCTCAAAACGCGAATAATTTATTTTTTTGTTTCCATAAAATAACACTAAAATTTAGACCCGCCGCGCCGCACCATTGCGGGTTAAATGCTAGTCCAATGAAAAAAATATGTATGGATTTTTTAAGGTAATTTAAGGCTCGCGTCCCAAGTATAACATCACGGTCATTTCCCGCGGCATTAAGGTTAAAAATCGCATTATGTATAGTGTCATAAGCGGGAGGTGCCGGGTTCAGACCCCGGCGGTGGCGGATGTATTCCACACTTTGCGATAGAGGCTTTTAGCCTAGTGCAAGGTGCGCAGGAAAGTATTTGGGTTTGTATATGCAAGCCCCGATCATAGAAAAAAATTGAATAACATCGATCGAAGGCAGCAAACATCCTCGAATTCCATCACCACCATGATTGGTGACGTCACCCTGTATCGGTGACAAACACCTTGTCTCGGTGACAAACACTTGAACTACGGAATATTTTTTTCCAATAGATTTTCATGGTGTAATCATCGTCAAATGTCAGTTGGGCATGGCCTCTATGAATAATATGGCGTCGGCCTCGCATCGATCGATGAGTTAAGCGACATCATATCGACAGATAAACTGATACTACGAGTATGTTGAATAACCCTTCACAATATAGTGAAGTGAGAATGCACGCATGACACAAGTGCCAACTATCACACCCTCTCATCTCATCACATCCATACAAAGTAAATGCAGATTCAATCAAGTGCCACTCTACAGCACTGTATCGTTATGTCACTTCACAATCACCCGGTACTTAACCATTTAAAGCCCACTATTAAAAAATCACGTATCAGTTTTTTAATAGTAGATTTGTTCGTAGGTGATTTGAGTGAAAGTTTGGCTTGAAATGACAAAAATTGTCCTTATTAAATTAGGGATATTGACATTTCTGACATTCCTAAAAACGGGAGACCGTAGATGTCGACAACTTTACTAAATATGCGTTGGAAAAAAATAAGTAGATACATTGAACCTTAATCTATGGAATAACAGTAAAAGATTTTTTATATCTTGTTTAGATTTCTCAAAATAAATTGTGAAAAGTGAGTCTGATCTTTTTCCGAAAGATAGCGACTCGTTTCCCGAAAATCGAAGATTTTTGTTTTGTGTCGATAATATGCATTTAAATCTAGGGAATGATCGTAAAAGTTTTTTGATGGAAGCGAAAATAACCCCATAAAAATGGAAAATATGTTTTGTACTCATTTTGTATCAGTTGTTAAAATGATGTCACTTAGTCCATCGAAGGCCACATTGAATTATTGGTATACATTCACAAGTTTACTTATGAAACATGGTTCAATTCATTCAGCCTTCAGCCGATGACTGAAGAAGGACGAATCACGGTTGAATCCAGTGGAAATGAGATCATTGATAAGAAGGTGTGGAAAAACATTGAGACATGAAAATAATAACCTTAGATGGTTTCAGCATGTTGAGAGAATGAATGATGACACGATTACCAAAAAAAAAATCCCCACAATATACATAATTATATAAAAAACCGATCGCATTGAGCAAATTTTCAAGGAAGGAAGAATGTCGGAAAGATTGTATGACGAATTGCATGAATGTGATGGAAGTAAGGAGTATGTGTAGGGATAGACCAGTCTAGCGTTTTGCCCTCTCTGCCTATCTTGTATAGATATATAGAAAACTTTTGTGAAACTTATAAATACTACAGGAAAAGATACCAAAGCGAGCTTATATTTTTTTAACTTTTTTTTATGAAGAGCTTATTAATTAAAAGAATTCAGTAACTTTGGACGAAGGAATATTTTCACTTCATTGAAAATTACACGGGTAGAGAAATTTTATTTTCTATAAAATGAAATTAAATAATTTTTTAAAGTAATCCTCGGGGACGTTTCTGTAAAAAAAAAGTTTTACCTCTTTTCATTAATAGGGACATCATTCAAATTAATTTTAATTAGATAAATCATAAAAACACTACTTCAAAAAGTGTAGCTAATTAAAAAAAATCTGTGTTCAAATGAAGCAATTTTAATTAGACTCCTATGCCTCGTGGAGAGGAACTCCTAATGAAACCAAAAGAGAATTCCAGTTGGGTTGGAAGCGAATGAATCTAAATGTTGAAAAAAAAGGGGAAAAAAATACTGAATATAATAATCTCTTTTTCTCCAACAAACGTTGAGTGAAACAAAAAAGTTCTAATTCAAGTGAAGTGTATTCACAATGTTCCCGGAATCAAAGTTTCACCAAATTTAATTTATTTTTTACAACCCTTAGTTTTTCTGTAATTAATTGTTTTTCTTGGAAACCGAAGAAGGCGTTTAAGCTTTGCTTTGATGAAACAGTTTTTTTGTGAAATTATGAGATTTTTAACATTTTTCACCGAAATAAATTATACAAATTTTAGGTGTGCGTCAATGTAAAATAAAAATGATAAAAGTGTGTAGTTACTTATTTTAATTATAAAAAAAGGATTTAAGCTTGTGTAGATATTTAGACCGAAATACTCTCCTGCATGCTTCACAGCAAGCTGAAACTTCTGTCGAAAGCAAAAGTCTCTTATTGCCTTTTTTCAGTGAACGCAATGTTTTTGAAAACATAATGATTAAGGTCCTATATGCTGTCACCCGGCTTCGGCGCCCTTGTTCCCAGCCAATACTGAGAGAATTGTCTTGAAACTGAAGACAGTGATAGATGAAAGTGTGGACTACAGATTGACTGTTTTAAAATTACGATATTTGGAAATTCCTTGAATAAAAAAATATTCCGAAAGTACCCCTGAAATTTACGTATCTGAGAAATTTCTGTTCAGTTTTTCAACAAATTGATTTTTAAATTTTTCCCAGGTTTCTTTACAAATGTATAGTTCACTTTGTCGCTTGCGTTATTCTTATTTCGCGCTTACATTCTCATATAAAATTTGAAAAAGTTGAAGCGAAAATAGAACAATTTTTGCTTAGTGCATATAGGCCCTTGAGAAGACGGAGAAGAATAGAGATCAAGATGTAAGAATTTTTAAAATAATTTACATTTTCGAAAGAATTATTGAACTCTTTCCAGAACTTTTGGAACGCGCATTTTGCATAAAAGAAACGAAATCTCACAAAGTACGAAAGTTAAATTTTTTCTCATTATGTTCCGTGCAAATGTTTGTACCGCGATGTACTGAGCAGCTCCCAGCTACTGTTTTAAATTCGCGCCACCGACTTAATCAAAAAATGTCTGTAAAGTTTTTTATAAAAAAAAATGTACAAGTATTTTTAACCACCGTGTAGTAGAAATAGTTCATGTTAATAATTATTCCGTCTTTATACAGCATGCTCTAAAAAATCCTATTTTATTTTTCAACCTAATGCCTCATCCACACGCTTGCCAAGCCAAGCGCCGTGCCAAGTGGGTGAGTGGGTGCTCATGATTAAAAAGGCTTGAACGGTCGGTTACGTACACGAGCCAAGACAAACGCTCCATCCACACGCCTTTTTACTAAGGAACACCAGCTTGTACCCGCTCGGTCCGGCGCTTGGCAAGCATCTGGCATGGACATTATGAATGAAGTGTGCAATTTTTGGTCGAAATGCCTCATTCCAGTGGCGTGGCGGTTTTAAAAATAAGTTCAATAACCAGAGAACCGAATTTTTTGGGTTTTTAGAAAACTTGCTGAAATGAACTACACAAAAGACAATTTGTTAAGTCTGTGTTCTACAGGTCAAATATTCCCCAGGAAAATCTTGAGTCACTTACCTGGGGGTAATCTCCATCTTTGGTCTGGTAGTCGAATACGTAGAAGAAGGTCTTGGGAGAAGTCTCCTCCCTGGTGGTGCCAGGGGGCGTCGGCTTGGCGCTCAGCAAGTCTGCAGTCTGCACCAGGGGAGCCACGAACTGTGCGTCGCTGAGGGCAGCCACCGTGGCGTCTCGCATTGTGATAGGATGTTGCTGGAAAAAAAAATAACACAGTAAATTATATTTTGCAAAACAGTGAAAGGACGGCAGATGGACCCTCAGAATACTGAGCTGGAGACCCTACGAAAAGTGTAGGGAGACCACAAAGGAGATGGGCCGATGATATCATCGAGTCGGTGGGACATGGGTGGAGGCAGAGCGCCAAAAACAGAGAATTGAGGAAGAGACAGAAAGAACAGTGGAGGAAAAGGGGCTGAAAAGAAGAAGAAGTGACTATAAACACGATTTTTTAGTTACTTAAAACAATTTTGGGGTTCACTGCAAGATATTGCTTTTGAAAGAAGTCCTGCACTATTTGACACACCACTATTATTGTCTTGTTTAATTATTGAATATTTTCTGGCTGACAAAAATCTACTTATTTATTTTATTTACACAACTGGATTATCCAAGAACTTCAGCTGATTCAACTTCAGCTGACCCAATTTTTCAAGCAGATTTTTTCTCTTTATTTTATCAGATAAAATAGACTTGTGTCCTTTCTTCTCTGTCCCAGTTTTCCACAATTTTATAGCAAGATATCCTGCATTTTCAACCACGTTGAAAGTTTAAAAGTAACTGCATACCTATATAAAAGTGTAAATGATTGTTTTCTACTAATAAAATGAATTACTTATTACCTGTATGGTTCTCTCCCAGTCTGTGTATTCATTCACCACGGTGAAGAATATCTCACTCAGGTGGTAAGTGTAGGCATTCCTCACATAAGTCCTGAAACAAAGACATGAAAAAATATTAACAAATCAGTATTGTTAAAGGGAGAGGTATGATGTTTCAATACCCGCGGCGCGGTGGTAAAGTTCAAAATCGCGTGAACAATTGCATGATCAAATGTTAAAAATAGCGCTTTTTAACTTATTGGCGATACTTTCGCTTTATTTAAAAAAAAAATGGTGCAGTATAAATTTGGGGTATATTTTCAATAAAATAAATTCTTTGCGAGTTTTGGAAAAATAAGAACCAACTGTAAGTATTAGCAAAAAAAAAAAAGGTATTTTTCACATTTTTTTTTAGGAACCTGTACAAGATATGAAAAATGCTTCATCCACGTGCTCGTCGACCCTCCACGTTTTTTGTGTGTATTAGTAAAAAGACGTTAACCGTCGATTACGTATACAATCCAAGACAATCACCCCATCCGCACGTCTTTTTACTCATTCACATAAAAACGTGGAGGGTCGGCGAGCATGTGGTAGAGGCATTATGGTTATTCAATGTGGTTTTATTTTACAAAGCCCATTAAGAAAGGTTATCGAGATCTAAAGTCTTAAAAATACCTCTTTTATTAAATGACAATATGGCTCTAAAGGTAATTTGAGTCTTCGACACCACAAAAATATGACCTTTAATAAAAAAAATTAATATATGAATATAAAGTCTTAAGGTACTTATGATTGTGTGGTAAACAGAAAAATATAGATAGGTACTTTACAAATACTTATTATGACTCATTCACACACAACTGCCTTATAATAAAAAAGCACAATGAATAACACGATTGCCTTAGGGTGCAAGTTTGTAAAGAAACTTTTATACAAAAAAACGAAGCTTTTCCGATTCAGAAAGCACAAAAAATATTCAGAGCTTAGCTTAGAAACTTCATAATATTACAAGGCAAAATAATATATGAGTTAGATAAATAGTATTGAAGAAAAAAAAAGGAATATTTCCGTCAGATAGAAGCTTACACTGAATGTGTGGGATATAGAAAAAAACGATTTAACATTTCGGGGCCTAGAGGCAATTATAACAACGTGTGCTCCAATGAGGGGTATTTGGAGTACAAAATCAATATACAGTTAAAAAGTTAAAATCCCGAATAACTCGAGAACCGTGCGAATTTGGACTAAGCTTAAAAGATCCCAAATGACCTTTACTATCACCCCTGAAGATATATACATCCATCTATCAAACACCCGTATACGATAGCTTATCAGGACGAAACACAAAATCACAAAGAGGTTTGTATGTCAGCTAAACATTTATTCAAAAATAATGCTTGTGTGTTCTTGTACACGCACAGCATTTAATGATTTAGAGAGGTGGTCGGTGGTGCTCGACTCTTGTAGTCGCGGGTTCGATCCCCGATGAACGTACTCTACATCAAGACACAAGCTTTTGAAGCTCACTGTGAAGTGTACAAAGATGTATTTGTCTTTATTCCGATAAATCCAGATACATTAAAAAAAATGTACCCCATTATTAGGATATACCGTGGTGGTAAAAATACGGACAAAATATTCTTTGCGTAAAATTAACGTGGCATTCAAAATAGGGTACTGAAAAAGATGAAAAACATCTTAACAAGTTTTAATAACATATCTTACAGGGCACTCGTAAACAAATATAAAAAAGTGGGGATCGATCCAACAATTCAGGAATCCGTATTATAATGCATTTTTTGGATAAAATAAATTAAATGAAAATAAGGACAATAATAATAATAATAATAATAATAATTCATAGAAACAATAGATTGACTCCATCACAGCGAGAAGATATAAAGCAACAATTATTGCAAAATCAAGGTTCCAATGTTCTGGCAGGCAGTCAGCATGAAGTTGTTCAGCCCACAGTTTCTGAAGACATCGTTGAGGTTACAAGACTTGAGGTTGATACTCATACAAGATTATCAAGTTTAACAACTACATTACCAAGAGATGACAGTGTTGTTGGGGAGACCAGTGCTGAGGAGCGGCTTCCCGATTCAACTGATGAAGAAATAGATTATGATTTGTATAGAAATGTTGAAGTAGTATTTAATGAAATTGTAATTAGTTATAGAGACACAGATCCAACATCTAGGCCTTATATACCTAAACTAAAAATAACACATAAGGTTATTGAAACAATAAGAAGGGTTAATCAAATTATACACACATATTTAGAAAACAATAATGTAAACACATTAGAAGAAATCCATTTAATCATATACAGTTCTGCCATTACTGTAACAAAATTACATAACAATGTATACAACCAACAAACACAAAACAACAATAATAATAATACTGATAAACCACCATGGGAAAGACGACTTGAAAATAAAATAACAAAATTTAGAAAAGAAATTGGACAACTTACACAATACATTAATGGGAATTTATCTATTAGGAGACAAGGAAATATTAATCCAAATAATATTGATCGAAACGGTTTAATAGAAAAGTTAGATTTATTAAAACAAAAACTACAAGCAATATCTAAACGATTGAGGCGTTATAAAAAAAGTAACCAAAGAAAAAAAGAAAATAAAATGTTTAACATGAATGAAAAACAATTTTATCGGAATTTCAATAAAGACCAAATAATATCACAACCACCAAATATTACAGAAGTACAACATTTTTGGGAAAACATATGGTCTGAACCAGTTTACCATAATCAAAATACATCTTGGTTACTAACAGAAGAAGAAAGAAATCAAAATTTAGACGCTATGCCGGAAATTGAAATAACTAAAGATGATGTAACTCTTGCAATAAAGAAAACACTAAATTGGAAAGCACCCGGCCCAGATAAAATACATAACTATTGGATAAAATATTTTACTGCTACTCATGAACATATTGCACAAATTTTTAATACACTTATTAGAGAACCAGAAAATATTCCTACATTTTTTACACAAGGTATTACATATTTAAAACCAAAAGACTTGGATACATCTAACCCTGCAAAATATAGACCAATTACATGCTTACCTACAATTTATAAATTACTGACATCTATTATCACACAAAAAATAAACAATCACATAACTATTAATAATATAATAGCAGAAGAACAAAAAGGTTGTTGTAAAGGGTCTAGAGGTTGTAAAGAACAACTTATTATTGATGCTGAAATACACAATCAAATCAAAATTAAAAAAAGAAACCTTCAATATTCTTATATTGATTATCAAAAAGCATATGACAGTGTACCACATTCATGGTTAATACACGTCCTAAAAATATTTAAAATAAACAATGAAACAATAAATTTTCTTCAACATGCGATGTCTAAATGGACAACTAGTTTAAAAATAGTAACTGAAAATAATAATTTAACATCTGAATTAATCAGTAACTAGGCAGAGCCCGTACTAAGGTAAATCAGGTAAATCACAATAAAACCATGGGGTGGTCTGGGGACCCATCAGGCTTGTGAACGTTAAGGGTAGTTTTCTGTGGGTGTGATGATGTTGGAAGGACAAGATCAGAGCATATAGTAACACGCAGCGAGCAGTCAGAATGGGTGGTGGGGTGGGGTGATGTAGTGGCGTTAAACCATTAATTTCTTCCGCTTCCTCTGATGGGATCCGCGTGGATTATGGGGAGAAAAAATTGTATCTATCTACTGTCAGTACTATTAGCCCTTATTAGGGTGGGTAGAAAATAAATGTGAAATGGGATTTATAGAAATTATTTGAAACGTCTTTCTTCTTCTCCTTAGCAGTTATTTATCCCACATAGTGGTGGGGTCTGGTTTTTCGCCGCCACTTTGCTCTATCTTGCGCATCATCCGGTACAATGTCTTTTTCATTTTTTTTGAAATTTTTCCATTGTGTAAGTACTTAGCTACCTAACAATACTGTGGTTACCAACAACGTATTTTGTAGGGTGACTATTTTGGAATAGAAGAGGTACCTACCTCTTCTATTCCTAGTTAGGTTAGTTATTAGTTATTTCCAGTAGTAAGTTAGTAACTAGTTAGTAAGGTGCTCGGATTTTCACTTGATGATGAGCACGGATTCAACACCCGATATAAGCCAAAATTCTTTTTTTATATGAAAAAGTAATTAATCCTTTTACTTATCGTGTTATTGAATAGCCCAATTACATTTCTTCTGTTATTGCACAATAAAACTAATAAACCTACTAAATATTCTTCTTTCTAAGCTCGTCCCTTAGACTACGAGTGACCTAGGTACCTAATAAATAAGGAAATTGATAAACACAATACAGGTGTTTGTTATTACGACGTTGCTACAAATTCACGAAGTTAAAATTTAGGAAAATATTCAAACGATCCACCCTAGAACGTATAAATATGTGGGAAATGTGGGAGTGATGTTACACGCGGAATGGGTGGCGGACTGTAATGTTCGGGATGATGAAATGAGGATAGATGTTAATTTAGTTTTTATTTTTTCTCTTGTGTAGGCGTGGGGCACCAAACACTTTGTAATGGATGAAATTATAAAGGGTTTTTTATGGTGTTTCGTAGAAAATATGAAAAACTAATTCTACCAATTTTGTATCAAAGGAGTGTGTATTTCAAATTATTGCTATGGACAGGATCTACGTACAATATGTATAAAGTTATATTCAACCCCTTTTTACCCGCCTTTATTCAACTTCTCTTGGCGTTGTTGTCTCGAAATCTTGCATAGATTTTGCCTTCTTTTTCAGATAAGCCAGAGCTCTGAAACTTTTACCAATAATTTAAACTAGATGACATTACGATTCTGTATCATATTATATCAGCCTTCTCCAGAAGTAAAATATGTAAAGCATTTGAGGGGATCCAAGATATTCAGAAAATAAATTCAGATCAAAAGTCCAGCTCATGGTTACAAAGATTTTAAAGGATGTTATCTTTTTTTTAAATTCGATCACGCTTTGATTTGGGTGACCTTATCTGTCGATTCCCGTAGTCTGTTCTCTGCGTTTACATTTTTCTCTTAAAATTTTATTACCTCCCAATGTCCAAGCAGAGATGACAGCTAAAAATTGTAGCAGGTACCAGGTACCTGGACACTGGACAGTTTTATCTTAAGCACGTTTCAATTGGTAAATTTCAAATAATTTAATTATGTTTCAGATTAACGTAATCAACTAGCCACTCCAGAATATAGGATAGGTAACTTTTATGAGCTCCAGTGACGCGCTCCGATTGGTTGACAGGCAGCTGGCTTATTCTTGATTTAGTTCGTTTACCAAAGTGTCTAACTTGATTAGTCAGAAATGATGAAATTCGATTTTCGCATGGGAATGCTTAGATAACATAATATTACTATTCTTGTTTAGGTATGTGAAAAATTGATTAAATTGGGTCTAACGAAAATAGACAGCTTGAGGTACGCTTACATGAGCAACTAATTGTTCCGCTATGGGCAATTCTGGTCGAGAATATGTCACGAAAACATTGAGCAATTCTCGGCAATATGCAGCAACTAAATGGAGTAATTATTGCTCAATACTTCTTCATGTCAGCGACACGAATTGCTGAATATTCAATCGGTTTGAAAATTTTAGTCAATTTTCTACTAATTTTTTACATTCATTGTTGGCGCAGTTGGTTGAGGCGGCAGTCTCTCAAGCAGGAGGTGCTAGGTTCAAGTCTCGGCGGTGGCGATGTATTCCACACTTTGCGATACAGGCTTTTAGCCTAGTGCAAGGTGTGCAGGAAAGTATTTGGGTTTGAGTATGCAAGACCAGATCCTTTTAAAAAAAACTCAATATTTCTTCATGTCGGTGACATGAATTGCTGAATATTCAATCGGTTTGAAAATTTTAGTCAATTTTGTATCTTGTTTGCACTCAATGTCGTTGTCTCATTTTAAATACTGCCGAAACAATCGCTTCATCAATAATTATTGTTCCATGTTGATAAATACGAGTTACCGTGCAATTAATTGCCCTTGTACGAGCACCTTTATCCACCTACTTTCAGAGAGATACTAGCTGTAGCAGAACCTGTCAGTAAATTCGCCCCCAGATAGGTATTAAGGCTTATAACAATAACGATGATTTGTATTATCAATGTCGATACGAGGGGTTAACACGAATCTCATAAAACTGCGGTTTACGATATGAGATTTTTAATGGAACAATCAAACAAGATAATAGGAATAATGGGTGCAGAGAATCCCTCCCCTCCCCCTTCCCCCCTCCTCATGCTCTCATCCCGAATTTTTCCTTCTTATTTTTTATATTCTTGTTTATTTTCTCTGCTTCTCTGTTTTTGATGTAAAATCTGAGGTGTGCGATGGGTGAGTGTGTGATCGAGATTGGGTGTGGGTGTGTGAGGCGATCGGAATGAACTTATATATTTTAATTTAACTGTAGTGCATGTTTGTGGGTGACAGCTGAATTATGAATGGACTAATCTTCAATTACTAATTAGGTACCTATATCTGCTTTGCACTCATACCTGTAAAATATAAATAAAAGAAAATAAATATTAAAAAATATTTTATAACCGTCTAAGAAAATTTCTTCTCGTAGTTAAAGTACAAGTGCAAATTCCTAAATTATCCAGGACAGTCGTAAAAATATTAAAAAAAGGGGTCTATCTGAAATCTATAGCCTTGGCCTCCCGACCTTCCTTCTTCCACCTGGGTGCCATTCCAGGATCCTTTTTGGAACCCGTGGGAAGATAAATGCGGTTGTGTCCCCGAACTACCATAGTTTCTCTACAGGATTCACGTCTAAATCCAAAGAGAAAACCCCGGTTTTTTTCTTTACGTCATCTCACACAACATTCACGCTACATCAACTCACAAATCCGATTGATCGGAATACATTTTGATTGGACAAAACAGGAAATCAAGAGGTTATCGGATTATTCCACCCTGTATACAATGTATTAGTACAAATTATGATTTGTTGAGCGGAGGGAAGCGTAATGGTGTATATAGGAAGGTAGGTAAACACTTTCCGATATTTTGTTTAGTTCCCGCTGACCGGATATTGATTTCGGAAGCTCATTATTTCACTTTATTACGGACAGAGGATAGGGGTTGTTATTATATTCAGTATTTTTTATGTTGTTTTTTTTTTGTTATTTTTTCCTTACGATGTAATTTAATTTTATGTCTTATTTGTTCTCAAATTTAAGGGATGAATGAAACCTCGTGAATTGTTCAGGAAAAAACAAATTAAAGTTGATATAAACAAGGTGGGTATACTGAAGAAGAAGATGACAGTAGAAATGTCGATCAAAGCCAATCTTAAAAAAAAAAATCTGGGCTTGCATACACAAACCCAAATACTTTTCTGCACACCTTGCACTAGGCTAAAAGCCTGCATTGCAAAGTGTGGAATATATCGCCAGTGCTGGAGTTTGAATCTGGCACCTCCCGCTTGAGAGAGGGGGAGGTGCCAGACTCATTCTACACACAGTTCGCCCAAAAATCAAGCAATGTCAAGGTGAAAACATTAATTGGAAGAGGTTTATATCCAGTAGTGGAGAGATCAGGGTTGAAGAAGTAGTATGTAACATTATTTTACAAAGTGGTCCTCTAGGTTAAGATTTATTACGTAGCTGTAAGATCCTAGTTTATGTGTGTAGACCGTAGATCCTTGCAGTGTGAAGAGTCTTCTCCAAGGGACATTTAGGGTATTCAAAGAGGGATTTGTTGAGGGAAGCCTGTCCAACCAACCTTAAGCCCTCCCGTGGAATAAAAAAATCCGTGAAAGACTGAACCATACAGAAGCTGAAGTTTTTTAAAGGTAGGTTTTCGAAGTAGGTTTTCCCTTAATGTTCTGACGGAATCTAAAACTGGTCGTTTGATCAGATATATCTTATTTTTTGTAATCCTGTCATCTTTCATTCTCTCAACATGCCCAAACCATCTTAGTTTATTCACTTTCATTCTTGTTACAACAATAAAGCTCTAGTTACAGACGTAAAAATGTTAGACTATTTTTTGATTCTTATTTTTATTTTGCTATAAGCGTGACTTTTCCGACGCGTTTCGCTTCATCAGACCATTGTCATAATAATGGATTATGGTTGTTGGCGTCATGACTTGGAATGCAGTCTGTATTCTGCTTGGAGTAAATTGCAAGTCAGGTCTCTTGTCTGGCGACTATAATTTATCTTCATCACCCAAATTACTAAGGTGGAAATAAGAAGGAGAGAGTTTTACAGGAAGTTTCCTTATTTTATGGAATTTATTGAAGCAGCAAAACCGTTTACGGTGGCGGAGCGCATTCTACCAAACCACCGCTGGAAAATAATTGTCTTTATGTCGCGTAGGAGAGACGTGTGAGGGTGGGAAAATGCCGTTATGAAAAATATCTTAAAACGCTATAGGTACACAAGTTAACGAGTTCGTGGTTGAAACAGTTAGCGCAAACTTTCAATCTGGAGGTGCAGGGTTTGAATCTTAAGGCTGATTAAGAATTCTTCACATCACGACACAATATTTTGGCTTTACTGCAAGTGTATAAGAAATACCTATTTTTGGTTTGTGAATACCCAGATCGTTTTATCTAAAAAAGACTGTCTAACTACTCTAACTGCTTTGTATCTACGTTGTGTCTCTAAAAATAAATAAATAAATAAAAAATTATGAGTTACTATCTTGTAAAGTTCAATTTTCTTCTTTGTTTTTGAAGGTTTCTTTATTTTTGATTGATTCATTCTTGTATTTGTTCCCGAAACATATTGACTCTGGTCAAAATAAAAGTGGTGTAAGCAAAGTAATATTGTTTTCATTCAATATTCTTGGCTTCAAACGATAGATGCGGGCCTTTAACAGCAAAATTTCGTCATTTTTGTTTATTTTTTTTATGAAAAATTTGATCTAATTAATATTGACAACGATACATTGAATCATATCTTTTTGTGCGGTGGGTAAATTAAAAAAAAAAAGAGTTTATGTTTCCTGATAATCCTTCAGAAAAACATTTCAGAAAGCAGTAAGAATACTTTTATTGATTAAACTCTACGTTTCACGACGTTATTTCTCGGCGTTTCGTCCGAAACCTCCGTCTCAAATATATTGCAGAATCGTAGATAAAAATTAAGTTCTACGTTGTGAAAATAAAACGTACCCTTTTATTAATTGCCACAAAGTAAATTCAAGGAAGAGAATCCGAGCGAGTGGAGACTTAATAAGCGGGGAGCAAGCCATACATACTTGTAACTGGATGTAATTATCTCCTATGGTCTTTCTACAAAAGGAACCCAATGCTCCCCTGGTATTTAATTTATTTTTCTTGAAAATCATTTTTAACCCAATTTAAAAATTTATCACGATATATCGTTATCCAAGCCAAGAATAACAACGTTCTAACTGACAAGACTAGAACGTTGAGAAAAATAAGATTTTTTTTAATGAATCTGGTTTTATCTTAATAAAGCCATATACACCATTGTACACTTCGCAGTAAGCTTGAAAAGCTTGTTATGTATTGAGGTAGTCGGTAGCCTGGTTGGTAACGCGCTCGACTGTTAATCCAGTGGGCGCGGATTCGATCCCCGATGCCGGATTACTCCACTTCACGACACAAGGTTTACAAGCTTACTGTGAAGTGTTCAGAGGTGTATATGGGTTTATTTCGATAAACCCAGACTAATTAATAAAAAAATATATTAATACATATACTTATGTAAAAGTTTTAATTAATCATACTAGGTATTATCTGTTGTTAAAAAAATCTTGAATAAATAAAAATTAAATTAAAAAAATTTCATCACAAATTATGAATTTCCACATAATAACAGTGTTAACACAAAGACATTAGATTTAGGTATAATTACATAATACATATTATATACCTGTACTGTCCTGTACCTACCAGGGGCGTATCTTATTTATGTGCAAACGCACAACAAAAGCTTAACACGCAAAAATATGCGCGTCCTACAAAACGTGAAAACACGCGTGGTGAGAGAAATGCTAACCCTTTTATAACTGCTTATAATTCTGTTATTAATTAACATATTATTACCAAAATCAACCAATGGATACCTTAGAGTATCTACTACTAAACTACATAAACTAAAAATCTGTAAATCTCAACAATAAATAAATAATAAATAAAATGTTAGACTACTCCAATTTCACAAATATCAAAACACATGTTCCTATCTCGAACACACGCGTGGTGAGAGATTCCCCGCGTTTTATTGCCTCTACGTAAAGGGCCACCGCTAGGAAAGATTGCGTAATGTGTTATCTTGGGTGCCAGACCTTTTTTTGTTTCTTGGGATCAAACTTCAAATACATATAGTATAAAAAAAAGTAAAATTCATGGGAACAAATAATAAAATATATAGCCTATTTCATCCGCACAGTGATAATACACGTGCCTTATTCGCAAGAAACGGGTTAATGTTCTGGTTCAATATCGAATAATTTGTTTTCTTCATGCTCGATAATGACAATCCGACTGGTATAGGTATCTTACTGCTTAATCACACTACTTAATGGAATAAGTGTAATACCTAAATATTTATATATCTAAATAATAATTAGATTACGAGTAGAGGTGATTGCAATTAAAATAACTTAAAATAATCGTAAATAAAACGTTCATTTCGAAAAATCTTACATATAAATAATAAGACAATATGAATAGTAAAATTCCGTTTGGACATTAGGTACTTAGTATTTAAATTTATATACATATTTTCTAAAAAGTTTGCTCAATCAAATATTTCACACTGGAACACACGAAGGTCTTAAATAAATCTCTCCATCATGTTATAAAAAAAAAAAGACAAATTAGTGCTGTTATATAATAATTTTATGGGACGCAGTTTATAAAGAATACATATTTTACATTTATCTAAATTCTATTAAATATTGTGCAAAAAAATCAATAAAGCCGACAAAATACGATGTTAGTAAAAACATAAAAATAATTATTATTTTGGGTCTATAACAGAATAAAATGCACATTTTAGTTATTTGTTATTGGCAATATTATAATAGGTACAAAGATAATAAAATTTAGGGACTCTAATAGTAAAATCGCTGCCATAAAACTATTAGGTACTCAAGTAACAAGAAAGAATAGCTTTGTAGAGAGCTTAGAAAGAAGTAGGTTGTAAATTTTGCAGTTAGGGGCTATTATTAAAGAAAGACACGTAGGTGTCATATTTTTTTTTATCCATGGGTCGGGATGGGTCTAATAATTCTTATGGTGACAAAAAATAACAAGATTGAAAAACATAATAGGTAACATAACAATCTACTTACAACTAATACTTGCAACTAATGTAAAGAAATAAACTTATTCGATTTTTATTATGCATCCCATGGACAGTGGTTTATCGTAATATCTGTTTTCACTGCAATTACATTTACGTTCAAATTTATTACTATCCTACTCAATTCCAATTGATACTTGGAATTTTAGTATCGGGTGGCTTAATTTAGGACACCTTTTGTATAATTCCCATAATACCTGCATTCTGAATTACTGTATTTTCTATAAGCCACAATGAGTAGGTATGGGTATCCGTTTTAAATCTAAGGTGTTGATTATTATTTACCTATTTATGTATTTTTATTTTCTTCGACAACGTCGATTTGACTGAAGATTTTTCACGGTACTTGACGGTGATTTTGAGTAAAGTTATATCAGAAAGGAAGAAGCCTAACAGCAAGAGCCAAATGGTGATTCGGAGGAAGAAACTCCATCTGACATAATGTTTTCCTCACTCACTACCTGCTTTCGTAAAAATGGATCAACAGTATGGTGACTGAACAGTGCAGAAGCACTATTCAGAACACCAGAAGGTCCAGCAGGTGAAGCACTGTTAGTGAAATCTGAATTACAGTGTTTTAGTTTTTTTTATAATGATAATATTTTAAAAACACAATTGTCGATCGTACAACTAAAATTGAGCAAGTAAAAAGAAATTATAAGAGTGAACGATTTGCCAAATTTACAGATGTGCATTTATTGGTATTTTACATAACAAATATATTTTACATACCGTTTGTAATTATGTAAAATATCCTAATATTCAATTCTAAACACATCTGCAGATCGAAAAATTTCGCCTCGCAATGGGGAAACAAAACATTTGTTCGCTTTAGATGCATTATCAGGATAACGTTCGCCCGAGAAAAAATAACAAAAGCGATCCTAGATTCGGACCCTAATGGATAGTTTTTATGACCATAAACTTGAACAGTGCCGTCGTGGCACGCGTAGGCGGTGATTCCCCGCCGAAATAATTTAAACTCTAAAAATACGTATAAATTATAATTATCACGAGCGCATTTCACGATAAACACATGTAGTATAGTACAGTAGAGGATATCCTGGAACGACAAAATGTAGGATCTGCTTGTTTTAATTTTATAGCGAAAAAAATCTTCAAGGCGGCAATTTGCCGCTGATGCGTGTGTTGTCGTGTTAAGATAATGCTTAAAACAACTTTTCAAAAAGTAGTTCATAATGGCTTATAAAGTTATAATATTCTTACTGAGGGCCGGTTACTCGAAACACGATAGGAACAGTAGATTACTGTTGCCGTTACTGATCAGTACACGTATTAAATGGGTTGCTTCTAAATACCGATCAAGCCAGGTAAAAAATAGCTAACTATATTAACATGTTTGACGTTATGTTTGCCGTTTCGCTTTTTGATACCCGCGCAAGCGAGATGGCAATATTAGGTAAAAGGGAACGCATCTAGAAGTATAACCTGCCAGTACACGTCGTGCGTTTTACCAACATACGATACATACAAACTTATGTAAATAATTTCGTCTGCGGCGCTATTTACACGGTATCTTTCCTACCACGTCCAAACACCCGGTTGATCACTTCACCCACTCTACTAAGAAATTTCGCCTACGGCGCTAATTATTTGGTACAATTACTATAGGATAAAAAATGCCAAAAAGTCAGTGCCTATACATAGTAAATTTCTTTCACATAGTTGTTTGATTGAATAATTGTCGTCCCCCCCCCCCCCCGCCGAACCAAAAGTCTGGATACGTGCTTGTTACCATCAGCCGACGATACTATTCGTCGAGCAACCGGGCCTCAATAGATAGCATCGTGTCTAGTTAGGAACTTATTATTACCTATACTGGGTACGTACCCTATACCTTATACCTAGAATTAACTTTCCTCTAAGAAATAAAGCACATCCTTTACAATTTATTATACTTATAAATATTACGTATAATAAAATAGAGTTGAGGAACAAGAACAAAACAATGCGGAGATAACAAAAGAGTATCTAGACAACAATAACTATGTAAAGCTACGCCACTGGTATCTTCCCTAATACTAATAGCGTCAATCAGAGATTCTCAACCTTTGACTCATGTGGCAGAAAAATCTTATTTGTATTTCGAAGTATTTTTTTAAAATTTTAGAGGCACCAACAATAGTCTAAAAAAATGCATTCAAGTCAATCCTTCAATAAGGAAATTATAGTGTATCTCATAGAGATTCATTCAGATTAACATTTTTTCACACATTCGTAATGATCTCATGCATGGGCGTCGCCAGCTTCGGAGCTAGAGAGGGGTACAAAAATTAAAATAATTATATAGCATAAATAACGCGTAAAAAGCGTCGCAGGCGATTTTTTTTATGAGACATGGGGAAGAAAGTGTAATGGTTTGTTTATTTGAAAATTTATATAATACTTTGCAGAATAAAATGTATGAAAAATGTTAATTGGTAAGTAATAAAAAAACAGCGCCGTAACCATTTTTTTAACTGATGGATTTTTATACTTATTTTAGAAAATTTATGATATGATGTGAAAATTTGTGATAGTTACCTATGTGTTTTTTGTGAGGTTTTATCATTTAGTATGAAAAAATAATAATGAAACTCTTTATTGTCGCAAAATAATTTGTACAATGGGCGTGCTTATTGCCCTTGTGGGGATTTCCCACAGTGTGAAAGAAAAAACATGAACAGGGTGCTGCTGCTGGTGTCGTATATCCTCATGACTGAAGGTCGCGACTCTTATTCCCGCAATTGACGATCCTCCTCCACGAGTCTCTATCCATGGCCAGCCAGATGTGCGGCCTCGTGTAGAGTGGTATTTGTGGCTGCTCTCACTTGGTCGCTCCAACGCATCGGCGATCTGCCTCTCGGTCTCCTGCCTTGTACACTGCCTAGCATTACCGTTTTTCGTCCGTGAACAGGGTACATTTTAAAAAATAAATACCCATTTCAATTCCAATCGCCCCCTTGCCTTCCCCTGCCCCTCCCATGCCCCCCATTCGGCCCCTTTGACGACGTCCATAGTATATCTCATGTGTGATGTGTTTTCGTCTGTATTTGATTTGAGCTTCGCTGCGCGCAAAAATATAATTACGAAGGAGTTGTTGAATGTTGCGAACAACACACTTGTGAAGTATAATTGCGGTAATACCTGCAGCTTGCAACTTAATAAAGTAATAGTAAGCAGTTGATAATGTTGCATAGTACAACTACATGGCGGCGCTGCTGTACATTGTATGTATAAACAAAATGGCGGAGTGTAGAGCGGAAATACAACTAGCGCCACTGTGATGACTACTAGTACTTACAACCTGCCTACTCGGTAGAAGCAAGACCCATGTTCTGTAGGCCTCTACACTGTGATATTTAAAAAGTAATGGCCTAAAAATTTGCAGAATATGTAGGTTTAATGATTTATTGATAAAATATCATACCTTTTATTATACTTTTATTCATAAAAAATATATAAATTTACTCTTTGCGTTAAAAAAAAGTTTTTTCATCATAATCAGGGTTTATCGAAATAAATCTAAATAGATATTGGTACATTTGAACCGTAGAATACGCAAGGTAGAGCAAAGTGGCGACGAAAGACCAGAAAAGCAGACCCCACCACCATGTGGGATCAATAATTGCTAAGGAGAAGAAGAAACCATATTGGTACACCTCATAGTGAGCTATAAAACCTTGTGTCGTCAAATGGGATGAGTCGGCATCATCAGGGTTCAAATCTACGCTACAATCGACCACGTTACTAACCCAGCTATCGACCAACTTGTTTATTCTAGGATTTTAATAAATATTTTTGCTGTTATCTTCATAGATAGGTACACGAAAAATTTAAAACAAAATACAGGAACATAATAAACAATGGATGCTATAATATTTGTTTACTAAGGCGAGCTTTTCACAGTGCTGCGATCTCTGTCAGCTTACCCCAATTACAGTGAACTCCTAATTAGTATTGTTATTATCGTTTGGCGTCAGCCTCTGAAAGGTGGCGTCGTCAGAAGATAAGAAAGTCAAAGGTTTTTCGCTTTTACATCCAGGAGACACTAGAGAGCAACATCCAAATCATCAAGCCATCGCAAGGCGCTTGGAGTGGCATTATGTATGTCGGTATATGTGCCGGAGAACACTCTCAGAGAGCACGTCTCCATGATGTGCTGGATAGTCTGCCCCTAATTTATTCATAACAATAAATAATATTTTCAATTTCTTTCTTCAAGGCATCTCCGGTGATCGCCACATTGCTTATGCAGTGTGCAGGCATGTATGAAGAACCACATTCACGGCGGTCCCCGCAGGAGGTAAATGCAACTGGATACCGGAAGCAGGTCTTACCAACTTTACAAAATGCTCAATTATTACAATGAAACTTACAGTGAAACACAGGAGTATTATAATTGGAGGATCAAGGGTGGATTATAGTATTGTAATTGCTACAAACACAATATGCAATTCTACCTAATCTCCTGGAAAACTATTGCATACAAAATATACTTAGTAATAATTTTATGCAACAACTGTGAGATGATTCGTTGGAAGGTATAAAATAGAAATGTGCTAATCGAGTTAAATAAGTTATTATAATTTTTCTTCGTCTTCATCAGGCTATCTGTTGACTGCAAGATATTGCGTTTGCTATAAGTCCGCCTTTTGGCACACTACGATTATCTTACTTCTTATTATCTTATCATGTCCACTTTAGGGATGATATGCGGTGTATTATGTCAGTCACCTTGGTTCTACATCTTACTTCTTCATTCCTGACTCTGTGTGTCTACTACGATATTTCGATCTCCGCAATGACAGCTTTTAATCCTTTACTTTGAGGAGTGAACAGTCTGCGAACAGGTGCAAAAAGTAACTTAAGCAATATGTCATAAGTGTAAATGATAAAATGTATTACGCAAATATTTACCAACAAAACACAAGTTGAAAATCTCTTTTCCATTCTTTTCGGGTGTACCGTGTGTAGATTTTCGATATTGTCGAGCTTTCGGCCTACTTTTTGATGAGGCCATCTTCAAGACTAATGTAGTCTACACTAGTACTAGATTAGTTTTGAAGATGGTCTCAGCAAGTAGGCCGAAAGCTCGACAACATCGACAATCTACACACGGTACACCCGAGAAGAATAGAAAAGAGATTAACAAGGACCGTGAAAATCTACAAATCTATCTGACAAGTTGAAAAGTTCTACAAAAGAACATCAACATCAACCGTCATCAAAATATCTGTCAAACATTGTGTCAAACGACCTGTCACAATAGTTCAAACTACTTATCCACTACTGACACCACGCTGAGATTGTCAATCTCGTATGTACATAGAGGGTATCAGTATTTATTAGGTATTCTGTACTTTGATTCCTATTTGGATACCTGATTTCGACCGTGGAATTTACCATCTTTTAGGCAAAAAATAATAGTATAGATTATTTTGGAGTACGAACTGCGTTTTAAGATTTTTGTTTTATGGATAGATCTATATTTTGGCTACTGTGAACTTAAATCTTCTTCTTCTTCTGCAGCCACTTAGGTCCATTTTTGGACTAAGGCCTCCCTTTGATCCTCCACGGCATCCTGTCTTGGGAATACTGCATCCATCCACCACCGGCACATTTTCTGATATCATCATCTTGCCTGGGGTCTACCGACGCTTCTTCGGCTTGTTCTTGGTCGCCGTTCCATTATATTTTTGGAACCTTAATAAAACTGTAGATTACAAGACAAAATGGCTGTATTTCGTGATAAAATGAAAAAGAAGAAAATTGTATAACTAGGTATAGGCATACAGAAATCGCAGTCACTGAATTCGTATTATGAGAAGCCCGTTTCTAAAAAAAAATGGTTTTCCTTACTTTACATTGTACCACAAACTTTGTAACAGTTCCGGTTGCAATCTTAAAAACATTTTTATTGTTCGTTAGTTTTTTTTTATAATTTTCTGTGTTCTGTACTTTGTGTTCTGTGTTCACAATTTGCTTGGCAGAAGAATAATAATAATAGAATGTCGTCACAAAATTACATTATATCCGTTAAATGTTTTTATAGTGCAACTTGTGTGTCGTGTTACTTTTCCAACGATTCATTAAGGAGAAACTTCCATACCGCAAAGGGAGTTTAATTATTACAAGGGGACTTTTGTTATTGCAAAAATAATGGGATTTTAAATAATTATTTTGTCAGAGATCACCCGTTCTCTATGGGTGGATTTTTATTTATTTATTCCTTAAGTGAACATAGTAAACATATAAGCATACAAAACTGGACAAAATTCAGATTTTTCTAACTGTTCACTAGGGCGAACTGCGATTTCATCCAGTTAATCCCGGGAAAAAAAGAAAAATAGAATAAAAACATATAAAGTAAGAAAATATATAAAATATAATTATAGTATATGGAGGTGGTCGGTAGCCTGATTGGTAACGCGCCCGACTGTTAATCCGGCGGGCGCGGGTTCAATCCACGACTTACTCCACTTCACAACACAAGCTTTTCAAGCTTTCTGTGAAGTGTACAAAGATGTATTTGGGTTTATTTCGATTAACCCAGATTCATTTAACCCAGATATGCCCATAGCTTTCCTACTGAAATCCAGATTCATTTAACCCAGATATGCCCATAGCTTTCCTACTGAAATTTGAAACTGGAAAAAAAAAGTCTAGAGATGGACTTCTGGTACGTTACGTGTTTCCGCCTACCCCACAAGGGATTTGGCACTAGGGAACAAAGAGATAGGTGATTACTATTATTATTGTTGTGCGCACATGCCATGCATTAATTCGTCACGTTGGCAGTACGACACACAGCTCCAGTAGGTATGAAATACTCTTGCGAGTGTCGCTTTGTTCAGTTGCCTACCCTGGTAAGTACCTATAGCATACACAGATTTATGGAAATCTTCCAAAAAAGTCAACAATAAATAATCATTGCACCGCTTTACGTTGTTGAACGATGCATGCCGCATTAGGGATGCAGAGGGACATCGAATGTTTTGTAAAGAAACATCGAAAAATTGTGCTGCCTACCGCCTCTACCGGCGCGCGGTTCTCTCTCGATGTAAATAAATGTTTTATTTAATAACATAATTGAGCGTACTTTTTGCGTTTTGAACTGAGCATTCACTCTTTATCGTCTCTGTCTTCAAGCGAAGCACCCGGAGTCGAGTAATTCGTGAATACACCCGTCAAAATTCGACTAAATAAAATAGTAAATTATTAGGTATAGCGTGGAATCCATTGACGTAATTTACCTAATTTAAAAAAGAATACAGCAAGTAAAAAATACCCATTCTGAAATCTGAATGCCGCATAAAGGCTTGCGTCAAGAGAATATTGTACCTGCTTTTAGTCATATATACTCACAATAATTTAGGTACATACCTACTGACCTAAATTATTTCAGGTACCTATTAGAACCTTTTTTGTGCATTGCACAGATGGAAATTAAGTTAATCCAAACTGAAGTGTCGGAACACCCATTATGTGAATGAAGATACCTCTCGCTTCTGTTGAGGACAAATTGTAATAAGCGTACTTGCTTAAATTTTTTCGATGCAAAGTTTACATCGACTTGGCATTCACATCTCTATCATCCGTGCATTGTGTGCATGTGCACACTTTGCATTTTCCACTGAGACATATCGAAGTGAATTCATCTCTACGCGACAACACACATTTGCCCCACCTCACCCCGTGCTATATTGCTACAACTCGCCCCCTGCCCCCCGCTACACAAACACACTGCTACAACACGCCCCGACACACCCGCCAAGTATTATTTGCCTCCGTGTCACAGTGATGTAGTAGTGCACTAAATTAAATTTATCTTTCGTGTTCGCCTCTTGCTGTTTTGTGTTTATTTCTGTTTATTTGTGTTTATTTGTGATAGTTTTTGTTACTTTTCAGTTCACACAATAATATTACATGCTATAAATAAAACTATTAACCCATTGACTGCCAACGAGAGTTTATCTCGCTAACATTAAAATAAAATTATGAATTGAAAGGGTTAAAAGTAGTCAAATTAAAAATGGAACTTTGGTGGATTCTATACTCAGGGATGATGTAAATATGATAGAAACACGTGCCTGCTAAAAAGTCGTCAATACACGCCCTAGTGAACAAATGTTGTAATTCATAAATTTTCTGTATTTTGTTCACCAAAAGTATATATAATTTGTTATTGTATTTGTTTTTCAACAAGTTTTGCGGACATTGCGGGTTAACTGCTAGTCCTACGAAAAAGAATTTAGCAAGGATTTTTTTTTGTCATTAACCACTTTCTCCTATCTCTTACCATATTCCTATAAAATGCGAAAAACCGCGAAGGGGACCTTTTCTGTGGGGGGGGGGGGGCAGGGGGGCGGCAAGATTTTCATAGGCAACCCTAGTGCGATGTCTTACCCTATTAAGTAAGCTAAGGTAAGCTATCATTTAAACCACATTTCGATCAAATAACAGATAGGTACGTCATAATTTAAGCAGCGGGCTCTTGGACTACATATAAGCAATTAATTTTAAAAAATCAAAGAATAATCTTTTCTACAAAAATTGCTGACACGTGAGGTGGGTAGTTATATTCAAAGAAAACTTAAGCCCAAACCTCACAAAATAAGCAATTATATGTGAAGTGTGCAGAAAAGTATTTGAGTGTGTGAGATTCCAGTTTCCTAAACTAATTTATTTCCAGATTCTTTGAGATAAGTTTGTAACCTGAATTCATGACTCATCATAATTCCAGGTATTTCATGCAATATTGTACGGTGGTGATTGCCGTGTCAGGACAAAATCACATGGGACGAAATCACACAGGAAGAAATCACTCATCTCTAATAAATTATTTTACTATATCTCACAGTGTTTCTTCACACAAAATCTAATTAGGTACATTTTTTAAATACCTGTAGTATAAATTTGATTTGGTACAGGTACTACCTACTTTTATGCTCAATGCAATTTTCATTAGATTAGTTTGAGTTAGGTTAGGATGTATTTCGTTCAAATTTGATTCGGTCTCTGTGTGATATCGTATACATTGTGATTCCATCACATATAACCACACAATATAACCGTTCATCGTATAACACTGTGGTTGGTCCCCGCGAAAGTGGAACAAGTATCTAACTGTATCTACGTGGAAACTGTAAACTGGGAACATGATGGAATTCCAGGGAAATAAAACCCTCTCCCCCACATGCCAATGCGGTTTTCCAATTTCCTGTAACATCCACATAATAGATAATCCATCGTATCGCCTGCAGTTCAGCCGCACATAGGATGTTGGGGTACACCCTCACATATTCCCCACAATGAAAGATTCTTACATTACTGTAATAAATTTCCAGGTTTTACAGGTAGGTTCAGCACTAACCCGTCACTAAATGGAATTTTCATTTCTAGGAAATGCTGAATTTAAAATTTCGTGGTAAGATTTTTGGAAATAAGACGACGTTCAACAACTCCCGACCCAACTATGACGTCACGGTAATTTCCCACGCTATTAAGGTTCAAAATTGCATGATAAAATGTATTGTAAAAATGGTAAAAAAATCGTTTTTTTTTTAATTTTGGGGTTAATTTCGCTTCAATCAAAAAACTTTTAGGTTATTCCCTAGATTTTAATGCTATTATCAATACAAAAATTGGAAATTCTCCGCAACTTTCGGAAAACGAACTTGTTTCTTTCGGAAAATAGATCAGAGGTGTTTATAACATTTTTTTTTTGAGAAAAATATATAAGATATAAAAAATATTAAACGGTAATTCCCTAGAAAAAGGTTCAAAGTAAGCCAAAAAGACATTGGAATTACAAAGTTGGCGCAGTTGGTTGAGGCGGCAGTCTCTCGAGAGGGAGATGCCAGGTTCAAATCCCGGCGCTGGCGATGTTTTCCAAACTTTGCGATACAGGATTTTAGCTTAGTGCAAGGTGTGCAGGAAAGTATTTAGGTTTGTGTATACAAGCCCCGATCATTCTTATAAAAAAATATGGTTACCTGAAACTCTTTGGCTTTGAAGTGGGAAAAGTTTAGTAAAATGCAAAAAAGAGAAAAATAATCTTACCTCAAAATCCTGTCTCTTCTCTCACTCTCAAATCCATTTTGAATATCATGAGCTGAGAATTTCCAGAGAGCCTCACTAGTGACCACGCCAAAGAGAAGGTCGTATCTGTTCTGAATGTTGATCCCAAGGTTTCTGTCGCTCCTCTTGCTGTGACTGTTGTAGAAGGCCGTCGAATCGGATGGGGCATAGTTCTGCATATCATTAGGGATGAAATACGTCAGGAACTCTTTGGCATAATCAGTTTTAATCACAACTCCGTCAACTGAGGGTCCAAACGCCGACAGATAATTGGGGGCAGTGACGTCAGCATCTAATAGATCTTCTATCGAAGCTTCTCGAAGACAGTCTACGATCTCTTCGTGATCTTTGGCCAGGTCTTCCGGTATCGTGCAGTTGACTTCTCTGGCCAAACGTACGGAATAATTGACGGGATCTTCTACTAAAGCCCAGGAGCTGAGTGCTGAACCTGACAGCAGGACAGCGCGATGGAAAAGACCTGGAAATAAACAAAAAGTACAATTAGACATTTTAAAGATAACTTAATCTAGTACGCATGTATATCGTATGGGATCGGAGAGACCAGCGTCCAGATATTAAGATTGGAAGAGCTCAGATCTCAAAGTGCTTCAAGAGACAAGTTGTCAATGTCTTCCATTGTGGTGTTTAACCTAGAGAACCTGAAGTTCTTGACAATGTGGTTAACGGACTGCACCCCACGACAGGTTTTGGCGTGAGCCATGGGTGCAAATTTCATACATACGAGTACTTCAGAAGACCCACCTTCAGCCACACTATTTTCCAAATAACGAATCACCGCATTTTGCCCAAATCTCACAAGAATGGCGAAAGAAATCCACTTTGGTTGGATCGTTTTGGAGTGTTTTCAGAGACTTACCGCGTTTGACCACTCGCTCCTAGTGCCAATTTTTTTTTTTTATGATACCTATATTACCTATATACCTACAACGAGGAATCGAATAAAGGAGAACAAGGCAAAACGCTGTAAGTAAGAATGGGTTTACGGTAAGTTCCACTAAAATCAATTCGGCCAAAATCAATTTGCCTAACGATGAATTCGTCGATTTTAGACAAATTGATAAGTAGACGAATTGATTTTAGACTATGTTGACCAGATCCTCAAGGACGGACGTGTTTTGAGTGAAAGTAATGTTTATGAGGAATGAATGTGAAGGAAGTCCGAAGTGTGTGTAAGGATAGGAAAGTCTGGTGATCGTTCTCTCTGCCTACCCCGCAAGGGAGGTGGCGTGAGGGTATAGTATAGTATAATATACTCGTACTTGCAGATTAGTGATGTTGTGTAAAACCATTAATGCTTTATCTGAATGTACATAGGTACCTTCTTATTATGAGGCGGAATTAATCCTCTACAAAATTTAATTCAATCCCTCGGTTTGTAGTTAAGTTAAGAAGATTGTAGTCAGCTACTAGACAAAATAACGTATTTGTGATCTAAAAACAAGAGATAATAAGCAAATGCGACAATACTAAAGAAGCTTATGCTGTAGTGCGGAGTTAACTACTCCTATTACAATATTATACTGGCAATTTCGCAATTGTGATTTTATTACTAGTTACTGTGAAAATTAACAGGATGCTTTTTCGAGTACATTTTCCATACTAGCCCTTCTATTTTATTCTATCACCTCACGCTGCATCCTTTGCGGGGTAGGCAGAGTGAAAAGATCGCCAAACTTTTCTTTCCTTAGACACACTCCTTGCTTCCGTCACATTCGTGCAATTCGTCTCACCCACAGACACTCTAAGATTCCTTTTACTCAAAACACATTCGGTCTTAAACAACTGGTTGACATGGTCAATCCACGTGGTTCTCAGAAGGCCGTTCTTCTTTACCTACACCTCTTCTTTCCCCCAGGTATATTTTCTTTTTTTTTCCTTTTATATCTTTTCATCATTCATCCTCTCTTCACGTCCCACCCATCACGCCGAAACTGACTTGGTCCGATCATGCTGACCAGATCCTCAAGGACGGACGCGTTTTGAGTAAAGGGAATCGGACGGAGGCTATAAGTATGTGCAAGGGTAGGGCTGTCTGGCGCTCTGTCCTCTCTGCCTACCTTGCAGGGACACGGCGTGAGCGTATAGATAGTTAGATAGAGATTAAAAAAAACTTTACGGGCATTCCCTAGATTTTAAATGCGTATTATCAATATAAAAAAAAATAAATAAACTTTCGGGGAAAAAAGTTGTTGTCCTTTGAAAAAAAATCAGAGGTGTCTTTCACACCTTTTTTTAGAAATCTTTTACGTTCATTCCCTAGATAAAGATTCAATGTACGAGTATCTAATCTATTTTTTCCAAGGCATACTTAGTAAGTTTGTCATGATCTAAGGTCTCCCGTTTTTAGAAATTTTTGAAATGCCAATATGCCTACATTTGAGAACAGATGTGACATGTATTTAGCGTGTGCCCTAGAGTGATTGTGTTTTTTAGAGTGTGCCGTGGGACGGTGAGGGTGAGGGAGTACGGGGGCTGTAATAATACATGAGATGCTTTCATTAAAGAGGCTGTAACGAGATTAATACATTATTAAGGAATCTTCATACCAAATCTGCCAAGTCGTATTTCCATCCAGCAGTTTAGAGAATCCAGTCAGTGTGTGTGTGCGTGCGTGCGTGTGACACATTATGTGTGGGTGTATGAGGCGGTTGTATTGTAAGTAGGCACTTCGTCTATTACCAGAGGGATATTGTTATAAAATATTGGGACAGTTCACTTGAATGAAATTGCCGACGAAAATATTCATTTATTTTGAGAATCTATTCTTGTTCAATTTCAATTATATTTACGAGCAATTCAAGTGAACAAAATACAACAGTAAGATAATATGAAAAGTAGGTAGTAAATTCTAAAACATTTGTTCATTAGGGTGTGTTAATCACAGTGCTGCGATCCCTGATAGCTAACCCCAATAAAATATTTTTAATCAAAAATACATTCCTACAAACAAAAAAACTATTAGCGTTCATACGTAACTTTGAACTTCCTTAAATCGAATTATAAAAAAAAAACATCAATTGATCTAGACATTGTAAAAATACATCAAAAAGGAAGATTGAAAGCCCTGGTCTCTGGTGTTAGCTAGAGGTCATTAAATAATTTAAATCATTTTTTTTTAAGTGGATGTTCAACAAATTCTTTCCAGCCTCGGTTTCTGGAGGCGAAATTGATCGCAACTTCAGCTAGTGAAAGAATCATGTATTACAGTGGCTGTATTTTCAGTTATTTTTTCACTAAACATACAGTCCCAAAAACTAACTTAACTAGAATTGAAATACTATATTAGTTTTTGGACTGTGTCCTTTCACTTCTCGGAGCCTCTTTCTGAGATGAAATTCAGAATTTAACATATCGAATAATGTCCACACCAAAAGCACCAGAGAGCTTTTTAAAATTTATGTACTTAATTTAAAAAAAGGTGATGCTTTAATTTCGATAAAACCGTTTGTTCGTTATGTCCCAGTATTGCAATAATGCGTGTGTGTGCGGGTGTGTGTGTGTTAGTCTGCCGAATTAATTTAAATATATTCCTCTAGCTCATTCGAGTCTGATTAATTATCACACTACCATCTACACACCCTTCCCTGCCACCCCATATCTCTCCTGTTACTCTACTCTCCCGACTCCTCTCTCTCTCCAATATATTCCTCTAGCTGATATAATATCTCATTCGAGTCTGATTAATTATCACACTACCATCTACACACCCTTCCCTGCCACCCCATATCTCTCCTGTTACTCTACTCTCCCGACTCCTCTCTCTCTCCAATATATTCCTCTAGCTGATATAATATCTCATTCGAGTCTGATTAATTATCACACTACCATCTACACACCCTTCCCTGCCACCCCATATCTCTCCTGTTACTCTACTCTCCCGACTCCTCTCTCTCTCCAATATATTCCTCTAGCTGATATAATATCTCATTCGAGTCTGATTAATTATCACACTACCATCTACACACCCTTCCCTGCCACCCCATATCTCTCCTGTTACTCTACTCTCCCGACTCCTCTCTCTCTCCAATATATTCCTCTAGCTGATATAATATCTCATTCGAGTCTGATTAATTATCACACTACCATCTACACACCCTTCCCTGCCACCCCATATCTCTCCTGTTACTCTACTCTCCCGACTCCTCTCTCTCTCCAATATATTCCTCTAGCTGATATAATATCTCATTCGAGTCTGATTAATTATCACACTACCATCTACACACCCTTCCCTGCCACCCCATATCTCTCCTGTTACTCTACTCTCCCGACTCCTCTCTCTCTCCAATATATTCCTCTAGCTGATATAATATCTCATTCGAGTCTGATTAATTATCACACTACCATCTACACACCCTTCCCTGCCACCCCATATCTCTCCTGTTACTCTACTCTCCCGACTCCTCTCTCTCTCCAATATATTCCTCTAGCTGATATAATATCTCATTCGAGTCTGATTAATTATCACACTACCATCTACACACCCTTCCCTGCCACCCCATATCTCTCCTGTTACTCTACTCTCCCGACTCCTCTCTCTCTCCAATATATTCCTCTAGCTGATATAATATCTCATTCGAGTCTGATTAATTATCACACTACCATCTACACACCCTTCCCTGCCACCCCATATCTCTCCTGTTACTCTACTCTCCCGACTCCTCTCTCTCTCCAATATATTCCTCTAGCTGATATAATATCTCATTCGAGTCTGATTAATTATCACACTACCATCTACACACCCTTCCCTGCCACCCCATATCTCTCCTGTTACTCTACTCTCCCGACTCCTCTCTCTCTCCAATATATTCCTCTAGCTGATATAATATCTCATTCGAGTCTGATTAATTATCACACTACCATCTACACACCCTTCCCTGCCACCCCATATCTCTCCTGTTACTCTACTCTCCCGACTCCTCTCTCTCTCCAATATATTCCTCTAGCTGATATAATATCTCATTCGAGTCTGATTAATTATCACACTACCATCTACACACCCTTCCCTGCCACCCCATATCTCTCCTGTTACTCTACTCTCCCGACTCCTCTCTCTCTCCAATATATTCCTCTAGCTGATATAATATCTCATTCGAGTCTGATTAATTATCACACTACCATCTACACACCCTTCCCTGCCACCCCATATCTCTCCTGTTACTCTACTCTCCCGACTCCTCTCTCTCTCCAATATATTCCTCTAGCTGATATAATATCTCATTCGAGTCTGATTAATTATCACACTACCATCTACACACCCTTCCCTGCCACCCCATATCTCTCCTGTTACTCTACTCTCCCGACTCCTCTCTCTCTCCAATATATTCCTCTAGCTGATATAATATCTCATTCGAGTCTGATTAATTATCACACTACCATCTACACACCCTTCCCTGCCACCCCATATCTCTCCTGTTACTCTACTCTCCCGACTCCTCTCTCTCTCCAATATATTCCTCTAGCTGATATAATATCTCATTCGAGTCTGATTAATTATCACACTACCATCTACACACCCTTCCCTGCCACCCCATATCTCTCCTGTTACTCTACTCTCCCGACTCCTCTCTCTCTCCAATATATTCCTCTAGCTGATATAATATCTCATTCGAGTCTGATTAATTATCACACTACCATCTACACACCCTTCCCTGCCACCCCATATCTCTCCTGTTACTCTACTCTCCCGACTCCTCTCTCTCTCCAATATATTCCTCTAGCTGATATAATATCTCATTCGAGTCTGATTAATTATCACACTACCATCTACACACCCTTCCCTGCCACCCCATATCTCTCCTGTTACTCTACTCTCCCGACTCCTCTCTCTCTCCAATATATTCCTCTAGCTGATATAATATCTCATTCGAGTCTGATTAATTATCACACTACCATCTACACACCCTTCCCTGCCACCCCATATCTCTCCTGTTACTCTACTCTCCCGACTCCTCTCTCTCTCCAATATATTCCTCTAGCTGATATAATATCTCATTCGAGTCTGATTAATTATCACACTACCATCTACACACCCTTCCCTGCCACCCCATATCTCTCCTGTTACTCTACTCTCCCGACTCCTCTCTCTCTCCAATATATTCCTCTAGCTGATATAATATCTCATTCGAGTCTGATTAATTATCACACTACCATCTACACACCCTTCCCTGCCACCCCATATCTCTCCTGTTACTCTACTCTCCCGACTCCTCTCTCTCTCCAATATATTCCTCTAGCTGATATAATATCTCATTCGAGTCTGATTAATTATCACACTACCATCTACACACCCTTCCCTGCCACCCCATATCTCTCCTGTTACTCTACTCTCCCGACTCCTCTCTCTCTCCAATATATTCCTCTAGCTGATATAATATCTCATTCGAGTCTGATTAATTATCACACTACCATCTACACACCCTTCCCTGCCACCCCATATCTCTCCTGTTACTCTACTCTCCCGACTCCTCTCTCTCTCCAATATATTCCTCTAGCTGATATAATATCTCATTCGAGTCTGATTAATTATCACACTACCATCTACACACCCTTCCCTGCCACCCCATATCTCTCCTGTTACTCTACTCTCCCGACTCCTCTCTCTCTCCAATATATTCCTCTAGCTGATATAATATCTCATTCGAGTCTGATTAATTATCACACTACCATCTACACACCCTTCCCTGCCACCCCATATCTCTCCTGTTACTCTACTCTCCCGACTCCTCTCTCTCTCCAATATATTCCTCTAGCTGATATAATATCTCATTCGAGTCTGATTAATTATCACACTACCATCTACACACCCTTCCCTGCCACCCCATATCTCTCCTGTTACTCTACTCTCCCGACTCCTCTCTCTCTCCAATATATTCCTCTAGCTGATATAATATCTCATTCGAGTCTGATTAATTATCACACTACCATCTACACACCCTTCCCTGCCACCCCATATCTCTCCTGTTACTCTACTCTCCCGACTCCTCTCTCTCTCCAATATATTCCTCTAGCTGATATAATATCTCATTCGAGTCTGATTAATTATCACACTACCATCTACACACCCTTCCCTGCCACCCCATATCTCTCCTGTTACTCTACTCTCCCGACTCCTCTCTCTCTCCAATATATTCCTCTAGCTGATATAATATCTCATTCGAGTCTGATTAATTATCACACTACCATCTACACACCCTTCCCTGCCACCCCATATCTCTCCTGTTACTCTACTCTCCCGACTCCTCTCTCTCCAATAAGATCTTATTCCACAAAAGAAAGGATTTCGAGAAATCCCACTCCCTAAGATCCCACAACATCTACTTCAACTACATAACTCTCTGTTAATTAATTATTGAAATTTTATTAAGCAGTATTTCCAAGAATTCCGTCAATAAAATACCTATTTACCTAATAAATTTGGAGGTACACGTTTAACTAAAAGATATAGGTTCTCTTAGCTGCCGGAAAACTTGATGTAATTACTTACATGAAAATGCAAAAATCTGTATTTATTTATACCAATTTTATTTATTTATTTATTTAAGCTTCTACATTTTATTTTATTTTTTAGGGTTGATTAAAACACAATTAAAGCTCCCGACTCAACTATGACGTCACGGTAATTTTCCACGGCATAAAGGTTCAAAATCGCGTGAACAATCGCACGATAAAATGGTAAAAGTAGCATTTTTTCATATTTGGGTTAATTTCGCTTCAATAAAAAAAAAATACGGTTAGGTATATCAATACAAAAAAAAATTCGCGACTGTCGGGAAACGAGTTTCTGTCTTTCGGAAAAAAAAGATCAGAGATGTTTTACACATTTTTTTGGGAGAAATCTAGACAAGATATAAAAAATCTTTTACGCGGTTATTCCCTAGATAAAGGTTCAATGTATCTACTCTATTTTTTTCCAAAGCATATTTAGTAACGGTTTTCGAGATCTAATGTCTCCCGTTTTTAGAAATTTTTGAAATGTCAGTATGGCTACTTTTAAATCGTAACATTTTTAAGTACCTTCCCAACAATAACTTTTTGATTTTAATTCTTCGCGTGAAGAAGTTAAAACCGTTGCCTCATACTGAGAGGTCAGATTTCTCCAACCCTCTCTCTACACTCTAGAGTCTAGCATATTCTGGAAATGTAATCCAATTTATACCTGGAATATTGGATGACACCTCCCCGTACACAATCACGTCCCCGCCTGGTCGTGTGTTGGGGTGTTAGGGTTCTATATCCACATCACGTATCTTCCACTATTATTCTGTCATCGCGTACACATAATGCACATAGAATCAACACACTCCAATGTCGTCACACGAATACTAACATTGAATTACATACACGGCGTTTATTGGGTAGTTTCTAATTTGATTTATCTAATTGTTTTAGTTTGCAATTACCTCACTGGAGGCGCTATTAGTAGATACATAATATACCTTACCATTTTTTATTAGTCTGGGCTGCTTTTTTGTCGTTAATTTTCACTCAGCGAGTCAACGGGCGATTATCGCACGAAGACAGAACGCATTTGGGTGATTGTTTCAGTTAGAACAATCAAAAAAAGATAGAGGTATGAGAATACTAATAAGAGTGAGTTAATAGATATACATCGAGATAGCGATATCACAGCTCTCTCCTTTGGTAGAAAGGGATAGACATATTGCGTGTTAATAAGAGTAACTGAGCAGCACGTGCGGACCACACTATTATCTATGGCGAGCGAATGTCACCCAACCAAATAGTTGAGTGTTATTCGCAACAACCGAGTGTGTCAACTGTGCACACAGAACAGGTTGAATCGCACAACTGGTTGACTAGCACCGATTCTAGTACGGAGGAACTTTCACATGACACATACACATATTTGTGTATTATTTTTTGATTGACCTAATTGTTGTAATGTATTTAAAAGGCTTTTGGCCGTATATAATCTAATAAATAAATAAATAAATGACATTCCATACTTTTTCAGCTAGGAGATCGCCACCCATCCTGAATGTTATATACATGTGAACGTAAAAATATTTTGATGGAAGCGAAATTAACCACAAAAAATGGAAAAAAAACGCTATTTTTACCATTTTATCATGCGATCGTTCATGCGATTTTGAACCTTAATGACCGTGGCGTCATAATTGTGTCGCGAAAAAGAACAACTTTTTTCACATACTTACTTATTTCCTGCCCATTTTAGGCATTATACACATGTCCTGGGAATTGTTTATAATGAGGGATTTCATACATTTCCGGTACCTAACAGATATATATTCTGCGATAAGTTCGCCCTAGTGAACAACGTTTTATAATCTGTACTATGTCCATTTTGTATATTTATATGTGTTTGTTGTTTACTTTAAGTTTAAATAAATAAATATAACAATTGGTGAAATAAAAGTACCTATAAACATTTAGTTGAATTGAAACATAATCCTCACATCTAAATAAACAGATTAGTTGGAGGATTAGAGAGAGACCCAACATCAGGTGAGAGTAATCCTAAATTAATACCATCAAGTAGGTTAGGGTAGGTCAGTGGCGTATGTGGGTTTCCGCCGCCCTCTTTCTTTAGGCACACCTATAAACCCAAAATTTTCGAAAATTTACAGGAATTAGGTATAAAGAATTTTTAGGCTTTATTATAGAAACCGAATCTGAGTTTATCGAAATAAACCCAAATACACTTTGTACACTTCACAGTAAGCTTGAAAAGCTTGTGTAGTGAAGTGGAGTAGGTCGGCATCGGGGGTCGAACCAGCGCCCCCTGGATTAACAGTCTAGCGCGTTACCCACCAGGCTACCGACCACCTTTGTGTAGAGGAACTAAATTTTTGATATTTATATGACACAAAAAGAGACAAAATAGCATCGCAGGCTAATTTTTTGTGGGAGTGGGACAACTAAAATTTAAGTTAGTGTAAATTAACTTTTTAATGAGACAAATGTGATTTAATGAATTTTTTAAATTTTTCCCTAAAACGCCGCCCCCTAAAAAGTGCCGTTCGGGGCGGACCCCCCCCTCACCTCCCCCCAAGCTACGCTACTGGATTAGGTTGTATTACTTTACACGTGTATCACAAATACTTACCCAAATTAGACAATGGACCATTTTATAATTTTCAGGCTTCAATGTCTCTTTCAAAGGCCAACACAATACACGATTTAAGTTAAAATGCGCTCAAAGATGGAACGGCAAATGTTCGGAGTAAGTCTGATGCGTCATCCACATGGTGGCCGAGTGTCCGCACAATGTTTGGGCCCATGAGTAAAAAGGCGTCAACGGTCGGTTACGCACACGACCCAAGACAAACGCACCATCCACAAGCCTTTTTAGTCATTAACCCAAAACTTGTGGACGCTCTGCCAACGTCTGGCGCCAGCATTAGAGATTAAATTAGAAACGAAGAAATCAGACCCTGGACAAATGTTGGAAAAATGGCAATGGGCAGGCCACGTTGCGAGACAGGGAAATGAGAGATAGGCACCCAGAATCCTAGCATGGCGACCATGGGAGAACAGAAGACCTGTAGGACGACCCCAAAAAATATGGGTAGATGATGTAGTCCCAGTCGCAGGAATAAACTGGTAAAAGTAGAAGAAATTGGAAAACGTTAGACGAATAAAGTCAGTCAGGACTTAAAGACTTTTCTGCGTCACACAGATGGAGTTATAAAACTGACCAAATATTTTTTCCCCAAAACAATAGGCATTTCCGAAATCTGAAGATAATATTTGGGACGTCTGCCCATCAAAAGAAGAAATACTCTCCTTAAACACAAATAAAAATACTTATTGTACATTTACAACTTTGGCAATGTGAAAAATTCCCTCCAAGAACCCCAGTTATCTCCTAACGAGAAAAGATTGGCAAACTTATCTCATTTGTTTGTATATCTAAAAAGTACGCAATTCTGAGGGAATTATCTAAGGAAATTACACGAAAACAACCTCATAAAAATAAAATAACTTTCTATGTTGATTGGCTGCTTTCGTACGGCTGTAATAGATGTCGCTAGCGTAGGGTTAAACTCGTACACGAAGTCTGCTAATAGCCATATTACAATAACATTACACAGTAAAGTTCCTTTTTGCCTACTTAAAACTTCATTAATTCTTATTACAAAGTGTTCTTTAAGAAATAAGATTTTTGGATGAAACTTCTAGTTAAGGATTCCTTTTTCTGTGGCCTATTTGAAGAAAAGATGATTTTTTCATAAGATTTTTTATTTGGGCTGCCGTTTTACTTATCTATTAAATAATTTTCCAGACGTACGTACCTACATCTTCCGAAAGACACCGTGCTCACTCGTCTTTTGTCTATATAAAGTTTACAATGCAAATAAAATAGGTAGTTTAGATTTAAATTTAAATTAAGAGTCAATTTTCTATGGATTAAGCTCAAAAGTACTCCCGTATAATCAACAGCTTAACATATACAACTGTTTATAAATCCAGGAAAAATATTTTTTATCATCCTTTTTTCTTGTATCCAGTTTCTATATTATGAGACCTCCTGTATACAGTATTTTTAAGAGAAGCAACTACCTGTGCTGTTGCGCCATATCAAAATATTAATATTTAATTATTATTATATTTAAAGAGAGAAGAGATAACGTTGTTTTCCAGCTAATGCCGGGTAGGTCTTAATGTCTCTTTTACTCTCTGCATGTCCCACTCTCTCCCTGCGACGCAGTTTCCTATAATGAGATCTCATTAAGTGCCGGGTTAAATGTATTTAATATTAATACGATATTATTATTATTCACGACATAACGCAACATTGTGCACACCCTATACCTGACTACATTCTCAGGGAAAGCATTGCTAAAACGATATTGCAAAGTACAGAGTGACTATGATGTTATTTAACATTATTTCATATCTTCTTTCTCAGTCGTTTTAATTCCAATGCTTTTGAATTTCCACAAATCTCTATCCATCGTGCGATTCGCCTCACATCGTCAGACCATCTTGCCTGAGGTCTTCCTACGCTCCGTTTGTTTGTTATAGGTTGCCACTCGAGAATCTTTTTGGTCCATCTAGAATCTGAGCGTCTGGCAACGTGTCCTGCCCATCACCATTTCAAGGCAGCTGCTCGTTTTACCACGTCGGTGACCACTCTCGTATCCATTCATTTGTCCGTCTATCTCTCAACAAAATACCCAGCATTCTCCTCTTTTTTATTTATGTAACTTTATTTCGCATTCACACAAAAATAAATAAAATACCCAAACAGCACCAGGATTTTAACCGACACCTCGCTTTTACATAAAGGGTCGGTCTAGGACGGCCACGTTATGTATCTTTTTCGTATTTTTTATAGATTACAATTTCAATATTTTTTAAATACTATTAAGATTTCGGAATGACAGTACATATCTATTGAAAGTCCATTTTTAAAGGTAAAAATAAAAGACTGTTTTTTAGTTTGAAATCCACGAAATGTCTAGAAATGGCTAATAACATCCCAGAAGGCAACCATCAACCAGGAAGACCAGCAAAGAGGTGGCGAGATAGTTGGAGTTCGCTGTCCCAAGAGACCCCTGTACAAGAAACAGATCCCCAGATCTAATACAAGAGAAAGAAGAAGAAGAAATGTATAGTAATTATTCTCATCCTCATCATCAGATGGCGTTTACAAATAAAGTTTTCTACATTTGATATCATGAGCTTGGTACCTAAAACTAACTTTTCTGTCTGTTTAGATTTAATTAGGTTAAGTTTAATCTGATTAAATTAAGTTAGGTTAGGTTAGTCTAGGCTTGATTTGATTACCTTTGGTTATGTTAGGTTTGGCCAAAAAGAGAATCGTATAGTGCTTGTTCTAGGTCCACATATTATTAGGAGAAATTAGTTTTCGGTAACATTTATAAATACAAATCACCATATTTTGGAATTCAGAGTTTAGGCTCGTACTCCGTGTAATGGAGACTGAAAATGATACTCTGCCTTGCAATAAGAGAAGTATTTCTGATTTTTAGATATGTTATAAAGGTAAGTCTTGTGGTTCAGAATCAAAGTTTGCGACCTACTCACTCTTGTGCGTTCACTATGGCGAGCCTAAAACCGTCGAAATTCCGGCCGATTTACAGTTAATGATTATAACTTTTTACAGGTGCACCCTAGAGAAAAAAAAATTGAATAAGAATTATAGAATCTTATTACTTTGTTTTATCGAGTTTTTCCGTAATGTTTGTATTAAGCATTGTCCAAAATGACATATTTTTGAAAAATATATATTTTTTAATGATCTATGAAGTTTTCTTATTATATTTCCGTAACGGTAAGTTGTAAAGGTAAATAACATTAGTAAAAGTTGTAGAACATTCCATTTGCTATAAACTGAATGCAAAAAAAGTATTACCTAGGTCTAATATTAATGGAGTTACGTTATTTTGAAATGTTATTTTTTTATTTTATTTTATTTTATTTTCTAGAGCACAGACAGTCTTCCAAAAATCATATACAGTGTAACATTAACAACAAGTGGACCAGTAAAGGCTCAAGAATTACCAATTTATATATATTTGAAATGCATGCCAGAACAATAGTTATAGGCAGTATTCTGAATTACAAGACTGACTTTTATAACATATCCAAAAATCAGAAATACTTCTTAATTCACTATTTAAATAAATTAAATAAAATAAAATAAAACACTGTTTTACTTCCACTAACGTATTTATTTAATTATAACGTTTTCAAACCTAACGGTTCATCTTCAGTAATTTTATAAATACTTCTCTTATTGCAAGGTAAAATCCTTTATTCCTCGGACTATCAGGAATGTTTGGTTAATTTGTTTTTCCATTACGATTTCCTTAATTTAACCCTTGAAGGGACGCTGTGGTCTGAATAAAAATGACTGCTAATGATAATGATCAGGGGCCCGGTGTAATCAGGGGCCTGGTGTAATGGGGAGAGTGGAGTAATTATAAGAAAGGTCATCACCTGGACCTGGATATAGTTACATTCAAATTAATCGCTTCAGACATTCACAGGAATCCACATTAAGCCGAAATGAATCTCTCTTTCGTAATACTCATTATAATTCCAACAAAACCATTTGCAAAACTCTGATACATAGTTTGATGTTCTACATAGGCTGTAGATACGAGTACGAGTATATCAAAAATCTATTAAATTAGGTACTGGATGTGACGAAATGGGTATTTTTAAAAACAACCTTATCATACTGCGCTGTAGTAGGTACTTTATTACATATACCCTAACGCCCCTAGGTAGGCATAGAGAACACACCACCAAACTGCCTTGTCCTTACACACACTCTTTGCTTTCGTTACTTTCAATGATTTTGTCATAAATTCAGTCCTTTCCTTAAACTCAGTACACGTCTTTAGGAATCTGGGCGATATATAGTTTATTGATTCATGTCTAACTGTTTATCGATATATCGCATTTCATTTTGTTTCAATATGTTAACATGACGATTACAACTGACGATTATAACACGGACAAGTTTTCTTATATGCCCTTTTATGGTCATCCTACCGAATTTCAATTAATTGGTTCACATAATATATTCTCACCACAAAACTACATTGACTCCTTACCTGGCATAACAGTCGGCGATATCATGAGGAAGTTGATGCAAGCTGCTCCGGAGCCATGTCCCAGAAGTGTGACGCTGGCAGGATCCCCGCCAAACAGTTCAATGTTCTGCTGGACCCAGTGGAGGGCTGCTATTTGGTCCATCAAGCCATAGTTGGCCACGCGAGCCTTGAGATGAGGCGTCGGGTTGGCATTCAGAAAACCTGCAAAAAAATATAAATTTGGTAAATATAAAATTATTCTGATCCCAGGAGAACGGATTTTAGGAAATTGTACAAAGCGATAAATTGTAAATTCTGGAAAAATGAAATAGGGGAGATCAATAATGGATTGGAAAAGTGCTGGAATAGGTTCATGCCTATGGTATCCATTCTATGGTTGTGGTTGTTGAACATATTGTGTATTGATTTGATATATACCTAAATTATTTATGTATGGAACCGGATTTATCTGTACCTATTGCACACACGGAATTACATTAAGTTTTTTTCTTTTTTTTCCTCAACAGAGACGAGAAGCATCTTCATTCACATAATGTAGCGTTATGTGAACTCCCTTGGGGAGGAAGCAGGATGGGTGTTCCAACGAAAATACTTTTAATATTGTGTATTGTTTTGTGTTGTCTAGCTATCGAATACTGTGTTACAGTTATCTTCAGGATAGAACTTCTGCTATCACACAGATCAACCGACAAGAGCAATCACAAGATGGATACCAACCAACTTTCAACAACCATAAAAACTTGAGCAATCATCCAATGTGTGTTTGAAGTAACATTTCGCAGAAAGGCCCAGAAGACCTAGAAATTGATGAAAATGGATCCTTTTGAGAAATGCTTTGATTCTTTTGAAGCCTCTAATTCACTCAAGAATGATGGATTGGAAGGAAGGCCTAGAAGATCTAGAAACAGTCGGAGACGGGAGCCTCTTGAGAAATGTTTTGATGCTTTCGGAGCCCCCCATTCACTCAAGATTATGAGCGAAGGAAGGTGCAAAAAAATATTAGGAGATTGATGAATTTCCTTACCAAACAGTCCGAGACGATAGTTGATGGTGATGACGACCATATCAGAGTAACTCGCCAGAACAGCTCCGTCGTATGGATTTCCAGAATTCCATTCGAAAGATTCTCCGTGAATGTAAACCAGAACTGGACGTTTGGGTTCTCTCTCATCTGGAAAAAAGGAGAAAATTTCTTTTAATACTTTTGGAATTTTCAGAAAGAGACAATAGTTAGTACCTAACTATAAAGTAAAGTTTAAATTTTATTTTGTTTCTAGTCAAATCTTATTGGGAGGTAGGCCCAAGGTTAGCCTTAAGAGAGCCTTCCGACAAACCCCACCCCTAAATTACGTCCCTTAGTAGTTATGTCAACAGATACACAGCAAAGGAAGGACGTTCCATCGGGATTATGACTGATCGTCGGCTGGCTTAATGTGTAAAGTGATCACATTAAGCCAGCCGGCGATTATTAAGGACGATAAGACTGATGGAAAGACCATATTTTGCTGTCTATCTATTGACATAACTACTAAAGAACGTAGTTTGGGGATGTGGTTTGCCAGAGGGCTATCTTAAGGCTAACCCTGGGCCCATCTTTTTGCATTCCGTCATCATTGATGTCATCAGGTGATAACTTTTTAAAACCTGTATTTTTTTTGGCAGAAGCAAAGATATTGCTTTTGCAATAAGTCCTCCCTTTAGCACACTATTATTGTCATATTTTTTTAACTTTTGACGATTTTTTGATCAATAAATATTTATTTATTTATTTTGGCTGCGATGTCAGAACGTATCAGAACGTATTTAGTGAATTATGTATTTCTCAAGAAACTATATACACGAGATACAAATAAACTTAAATAACTTCTAATACCTAAGTAAAATATCATAAACATTTCATTTACTCGTCATTAAAAGTTTTGCGAAATAATTTTTGGGACCGCATAACCATTTTCCAAGCCAACGAATTACTTATTAAAGCAAACGGAATATCTATGGGTACATCTTTTTATTGCCAATTAATTATAATAAATTGCTGTATTTTGGCAACACTGCCTGGGTACGGTACCTACCTGCCTACCTACGTGGGTATTGATTGTGGCCAAACTTTTCCAGCTTACTTTCGAAGCGGCTTGCTTACCTCTAATTAATTGAGAAACTAAGGCCCGGTTGCTCGACGACTAGTATTGTGGGCTGGCAACGGTAAGGAGACAGAAATCGTTGCCCCAAAACAAAAGTAATATGCTATCGTAAGATTTTTTACTATCCGTTTACCGCTGCCCCCAGGTCCAGTAAACGTAATGCACAGAGGTGTACTGGCGCACTATACTGCTAGATGCGTTCTCTCTTACCTAATATTGCTATCTCCCTTGCGCGCATAACAAAAAGCGAAACGGCAAACAAAACGTCAGTGCATGTTAATGTTAATATAGTTAGCTGTTCTTTACCTGGCGTCATCGGTGTTTTGAAGCAACCCATTTAATACGTGTACTGGTCAGTAACGGCAATGGTATTCTACTGTTAGTTCCTATCGTGTTTTGAGCAACCGAGCCTAAGAAAAGATATGATCTATACCTACAATTTAAGTATGGTACCTACCCATATATTTTGGTTACAATGACATGAAGAAACCACCATTAGTATAAAATCCTTTACGTTTACCGAATAACAATATTCCATTTCACTTCCTGAATCTTGAAATAAATAAAAATGCACATGAATTGACGGGACAATCATTAAAATCACCAGCGATCAGGTCCAGAAGATTGGCCTGGATTGGACATGCCGTCAGATCGGGAGAAGAAAGAGCCACAAAACATCTCCTGCAAAATAAACCTGTGGGCAGAAGACCTCTGGGCAGAGATTGATGGACAATGTTACCCGAGATCTGAGCGTACCTGCTAAATGTTGGCGATGACTGGGAGTCCGTTGCTGCAGACAGAAAGGCTTGTAAATCCATTGTTCTGGAGGCCAAAACTCTATCGGAGTTGTACGGCCATCAGAAGTAAGTAAGTAAGTAAATACAGATAATGAACTCTTGGAGGGATCGCATAACGAATAAAGGAATTCACAACAAAATCAAAGGAGGAAGACACCTGCTCAATGCAACAGCAGAAAGACAAAGGAGATGGATCAGCCACATGGTGCAATAAGAGTGTGTCTCCTATTTGAATTAATTGAAGGAATTAACGAGGGGACGAACTACAGAGGACGACCAAGGAAAGAATACCTGGACGACTTGTGCCAGGATGTAGGCTTCGCCTCATATAAAGAGTTAAAAAGAACCGCACAGGACAGAGATGAGCGGAGAAGGAGACATGGGGCTTTACTGCAAACCAATCGTTACGATTGAAACTGGAGAATGATTTTTTTCTTCTATTAAGTATATTGATTTTGTTCCCATATGACGGGAACTGGTAACCTTCGCCTATATAAAAATTGAAGGACGTAGGTAGTACGCACTTACGTACTAAAAAAATCTAATGTGATCGTTATTTTCCGTCATGTTTGTTCACTTTTAGATATTATTGTAAAAAAATAACGTTATAGAATAGGATACTCGTATACGGATACTTAGAGAGAAAGTAAGAAGTAATTTGCTACAATAAATTAATTCAGATAAAGGAAATTTCCTGACAGTTTTATGCGCACTACGTACCATCCACCTATCACATTATCTTCTATATTATTCTATAGTAAGTAATTCCCGTAAGATATCTCAGTAAGTGTTTTTTTTCTGTCGGGTGGACTTTTTAGAAATTGTCCGAATTTGCGATTTTGTTCGTGACATTTTTTTTTTGCTTCGAACGAAAACATGACCGAAAATTAAGTTGTTTAAGCGTTCGGCGAAGTGGACTCCTTGATAAGATCGCCACCCATTCTGAAAGTATCTTTTAAGATCTATCAAGAATGGGTTTAGCTCGGTATGCCCAAGAGGACTTTAGAAAATTGAGAAGGAGGCATACGTACAACATTGAATGCAGGAAGGCTGAGATGATGATTACGATCATTATAAACATTATGCAGGTATAATACATTCTTTTAAAATTTAATTCACCTACACCTTCACACCTATCGCTGGTCACCGCAAATTGTGACAAAATATTTTGTTAGCTTATATTTTTAAATTCGTTCAATAGTAAGCGATTTTTTCATTAGTATTTTTTATACGAAATATTTTCGGCAAAGCTTCTGAAATGGTTTGTAACTTTGATAGAGCTTTCGCCGTAAATGTGCCATTTAAAGGCTTTTAAGAATTTAATATAGACATGATAATAATTTCTGTGACAAAGGGAGCCGAGCGACGTGTTGGTGAAAAAATAACTTGAGTTATGAGATTTGTTAATTAAGGAATGCCCGGCCTATTAAGAAAATAATTCAACGGTCTTCTCAAGGGATATTTGGGCACAAATCTTTCGATCTACCTAAGAACACGATTCTCATCGAGCTACCGTTTGGAAAAAAATGTTAGGTTAAATAGTATCTAATCTGATGTAATCCCATAAGAAATGATAGCCCCGGCTTCCCTTCTGCAGAAATCCACCCTTCGCCACTGCTGACTATATAATGAACGGCTCGCCTTAGTGAATTGATTATATCGTTAGGCTCCTGCCTAACGATATAATCAATGCAAACTTTGACGTCACGGTAATTTCCCACGGCTTTAAGGTCCAAAATGACATAAACAATCGCATGATAAAATGGCAATAATACTCTATCTATCTATCTATCTATACCCTCACGCCACATCCCTTGCAGGGTAGGCAGAGAGGACAGAGCGCCAGACAGCCCTATCCTTACACACACTCCTAGCTTCCGTCACATTCATGCAATTAGTCATACACGCTCTCCGATTCCTTTTACTCAAAACGCGTCCATCCTTGAGGATCTGGTCGACATGATCGGACCAGGTCAGTCTCGGACGGCCGCGCTTTCTCACCCCTCTTCGCTCATTCAGATATATCTTTTTTGTCATCCTGTCATCATTCATTCTCTCAACATGCCCAAACCATCTTAGTTTGTTTACTTTCATTCTTGTCACTACACCAGTCTTGCAGTCACTCATTTCCCTAATAACCTCATTCCTTATCTTATCTCTCAGCGTTTTCCCGCACATTCTTCTTAATGACCTCATTTCTACTGCATTCAACCCTGATTCATCCTTCTTCATCCACGTCCACGTCTCACTAGCATACATCAGGGTCGGCACCAAGACAGCATTGTGCACTAGCACTTTTGCTTTCATAGACACATTGCTACTACTAACAATCGGACCGAGCGCACCATTCGTCCTAGTACCGGCCAGCTTCCTTCTTTCAATGTCTCCATCACAGCGTCCATCTCTAGTAAACAAACTTCCCAGATACCTAGTTTTTTTTTCATTTTTTGGGGTTAATTTCACATCAATTCGGTTATTCCCTAGATTAAAATGCATATTATCAACACAAAAAAAATCTCCGCGACATTTAGGAAACGAGTTTCTGTCTTTCAGAAAAAAGATCAGAAGTGTTTTTTACATTTTTTTTTGAGAAATCTATACAAGATATATAAAATCTTTTACTGCCATTCCCTAGATAAAGGTGCAATGTATCTACTCTATTTTTTCAAAGAATATTTAGTAAGGGTTGACGAGATCTTAGATCTCCCGTTTTTATTTTTTTTTGAAATATCAGTATGCGTATATAATATGTAAATAGATACAATTCAACTCTGCCACGTTGTATCATAAAATTAACAAACTGATATTACTCTGACAATGAAGAAAGCTATGTTTTGACGATCTCCATTATGGCTGGAGGTCGGGTTCCATTCCCGGCCGCGGCAGATGGATGAGCTGGAATTGGTGAACGCTGATAAGCCTCTCAATCGAGCAGATGCCCATCTCATGCTGTGTACTATTTGAAAATACACATCCTTTTTGTATTTTCTTGTTTGGCGTCTAGACTCTAATTTACAAAATGAACAAGTACCTACCTCTTTCAAGAAATGCTAGCAAGGTAATTAATAATCTGTATTCTAGAATGTTCCTACCATTAATTAAATTAAAAACTAAAATGATAGTGGGGTAGGTACCTAACCAGACAGCCAGGTAGGTACTACGTGTTATAATGAATAATTACTGAACGGCGCTAAGCGAAGTAAAGTTAACTAATAATAATCTATCTATCTATACATTTATAAAGGAAAGTCTGATTTTTGTAAGTGTTCGCATAACTCCCGCATTTTACATTTTTATTCCCGAGTTTTAGAATTAATTTGAAACCTAGTATTTAAGACTTGTACATATGTGGATGAATTAGTATTTATGTCTCTTATCTGTAAGTGTGAATTGTAACCTCCTTGGTTAAGGACACTGAAGGAATGTAATTTAGGGGTGTGGTTTGCCGGGGGGCTCCCTTAAGGCTAACCCTGGGCCCACCTCTTAATATTATTTGCCTAGAAGTGCGGGTAAAGAGGTCGCTATTAATGCGCCTGAGCTACCCGGGGATGTGGAGGGCCTTAAGCCCGCGGGATTCCTTCAATTTTACGATGGAATGCTGTGAAAATTTAGAATAACATTCGCGATAATATAGGCTGTGTCCTTACGTCGCCGGTTTTTAGAGAAAAAGCTTTTCATAGGAGATGCCGTGATGATGAGGAGATCCAAGGGTTGTGTGGGGTCGTGTGTAGTGTCGTATGAAAGGGCATTGGAAAAGTTGTCACATCTGTACCTTACCATAATTATTATCTCTTTGTTAATTTTATTTGTATGTGCTTACTGAGGATTGTAGAATATGTACCTAGTTTTACGACCATGACAAAGTGCCAATAGAGCCTTTTACACTCTACTTGTTTGACACTGAATTTCCCTGTATATTTATTGTTTTATCTCTATTTGTATTCCTATATTACTGTCAACATGTAACTTTGACGAGTCCAAGTGCCTGCAAATGGCCTAGGGACGATTCACAACAATAAACAATAAAGGAATTCAGATCTTAAGTCACATTTTGTCCAGCTCAAGCCTATTAAGTATGCCGGGTTGGTTAGGCAAATTTGTCGTTGCAAAGCACGGGTAACTCAGCTAGTAATAATAATAATTGCGAAATAAAGCGATTCAGTTTAGCCGTACATGACTTGCATTAAATTACTTCACCAGATACTCCTAAGCGGCGTGCCTCGGGCGCCTTAACACCCACCAGTGGCGTAACAAACTCTTGGAAATGTTTTATATCTATAACAGTACGGGCGCACAAGTTTTCATGAGCCCGAAAATCAATCGATTTCTTGTTTTATCGTGTGTGGTATAAGTACTACTACTACTACTACTACTACTACGCCCTTTATGTCTCCATTCGGGAGCACAGGGAGGCTACCAGGCGTCTCCATTCAGAGCGATTTTGTGCGAGTGATATTACCTCTCTCCACGTCATTCCGAACGGTATAAGTACATTATTACAAAATCCTTATTTTTCGTCTTCTTACTCAGCTGTTTTAATTCCAATGCTGGACATAGGCCTCCCCTTTGAATTTCCACAGATCCCTATCCTGCAGCTGCATAACTTTATGGGGATGCAGAATATGTCAGAAGAGATTAAAAAGTTTCGCATAAGGAACAGTTCGCATATAAATTACAAATTTGGGGGGCTCTAAATTTTTTCAACCCAGGCCCCTTAAACCAATGATACACCACTGATAAATGACGTATTATCCAGACTATGCTATAACTCATAATAACGATGAGAATAGCAGTGGTGGCGCACCCAGTAGGTATATTGTTAGGAGGTGATGGGAGCCCTGGCTGATGCAGTATACTTACAATATTACACACAATGTGAAGAGCTATTCCACGATTAGGTCTGTATGGAAAATACATTCCAAATCACAGTAGCATTTTACCTTTAATTATTGATATTCATATAGATATCTGATTATGTTTATAGCGATTGTATCCATGAATGGCAATATAATTCGTATCTATGATTCAGATTTGTACCCTGGTTTGAGAGTTTATCCCGATTTTTTAAATAAAGGTATATGAAATGAAACTAAAACTGTACACATAAACGCAAATACTTTTCTAGAACCTTCACAGTAAGCCAAAAGCTTGTATCGTGTAATTGTCATTTTGTCATTATTTTGTAGAACAACTTCATAAGAATCACTGGTTACCCCATATTGTGAGAAATGCTGCTTCTATTCATATACATATGACATTCCATTTTTCAGATGTCAATTTCGAAATTCAGGAGTTTCTCGTACATTTTCAATTGTCATATTTTTTTCACATACTTTGTTAGACAAAATACAAAGCAATAAAGAACAGATGGTACTATATAAAAGAAATGTTATTTTTTTAAGACTGTTCTTTTGAGTAGCAGTTAATAGCAGAACTAGTAAAGATGCTGACAGTATAAATTACAATCACCTATAAATCACATGATATCATATCAGAACGTATTGTTGTTGTCAAGGAATATTAATCCCTATGCACTTCACATATTGTATACGTTATGAGCTGATATTGCATGAATCTTACCACGATACAATGACAACAAAGATACCTATGTCAGTTAAGTCTTCTATAACGCTTAGTTGATGAGGGCTGGACAATTTTAAAATTAAGCGAATCAGGCGAAAGAGCGCTGGGTCGCTACCAGACTCCCACGCGATACATTTTAAACAGTGTTCCATTTTTGAATGTTGGTATTTAAATCATGATTGTGTTTTCCTAGCTTTTATGAAGAAAAAGCGGATCTAATATTTAAAAAAAATCTGTCATATTGACACCCCTTAATTCATGTGAAGCATTTCATTGCCTAAGTTTGAACATTGTACCTATCTCACAAATTTAAAGATTTTAAGACTTAAAAGATTTTGCAGGGATATATTTGGAAATTACAAGGATATTCTATAAAAATCAGGAGTATATTAAAATGTGTATTTTTGGAAATGTCGAATGAAAGTGAATAAACTAAGATGGTTTGGGCATGTTGAGAGAATGAAAGATGACAGGATGACAAAAAAAATGAGTGAGCGAAGACGGGTGAGAAGGCGCGACCGCCTGAAACTGACCTGGTCCGATCATGTCGACATGATCCTCAAGGGTGGACGCATTTTGAGTAAAAGGAATCGGAGAGCCTATATGACTGCATGCATGAATGTGACGGAGGCTAGAAGTGTGTGTAAAGATAGGGCTCTCTGGTGCTCTGTCTTCTCTGCCTACCCTGCAAGGGACGTGGCGTGAGGGTATATATAGATATAAGCATAATATAGAGACCGGCCTTTGCACAAGGGGTCTTAAATTTTACCATATTGGACTAGTGGTGTACCATACCAGTCTACATAACAGTTTACATCTCAATGAGTTGAGTTTACCGTGATTTATTGTCTAATTGTAACAGTTCCCACAAATCATTACCAGCCTTGATTGTGGAAACAGAGGAATTCACAATACTACAGACGGGCAGAATCTTGGTAACTTGAAATCTGACATTTAAACAGTTTAAATAACAAGCGCATTTTTATGTTTTTTTATTGAAAATTTTTAAGTAAACGAAATACGTTGGTATCAACTGGATCCAGGCAGTCTAAGATAGAGTGTCTTGGAAGAAGATGTAGGAGGCCTTTGTCCAAGAGTGGAAGGAATTGGGCTGATAAGAAGAAGTAAGTTGTACCTACAATAAAAGAAAAAAAAAACTGTATGTACCTATATTTTTTATGTGTCATAAGCATGCTGATTTCCCTTTGCGCAAAATTTATATTTGTAGATTATTTATTTATTTATTTACACTTTTGGAGAAAAAAATACAGAGAAAATTTAACACTACAAAATCTATATTATAACAGTCTATCAAGGACGAGATGGTTTCGAATTAATTGAAAACTAGAATTTTGTTTGCTGGCAACAATGACTATTCTATTGAAATTCTACAAGTGTTGCCGCTACCAAAGACATAATAATATTAAGTAGTACTTAATTATATTATGTCGCTGCCAAAAAGCTACAAGTAGCGCCCTCATAAAAAAAAACTATGTATTTACTATCAATTTTGATGAATTTAATTCATGTAAAAATATTGACTGCTTTTGATAGATTCGTTCCACTCAGCGAGATAATATATTAAGTACTACCTAGACAGAGTACTCAATGCTAGAAGTGTAACAATGTAAAAATGTGTGAAATTCAAGTGTAAAAATGACTAAAAATGCTAATAGTACCAGTTGCTTCCTCTAGATGGCGATAGTAGTATGTATATGACACTAGCGCTACATCTGTGAGTACTGAGTACTAAAGGCCTTGAGGACATAATTTTCAAAGTAATCTCGCCTATTAATTATCATTATTATAACCCAACAAAACAGGACTCAAATCCTGAAGTTAAGATAGTCCAGTCAGCTTCCTGTCTTTATCTGACATCCTGTCTCAAAATAACTTTAAAGGATATCCTAATTCCATCCCTTCCCCTCCCATTACCTCTTATCACAGCGTCTTAATTTCTTCTCCATTATACATAGTTACCAACTACTGTCAAATTTTGTATCTTCTATCCATAGAAATCGATAATATTCTATGGTACTATCTGACACTTTTATCTAAGATTGTAATCTCTTCGAATTTAGAACGTTTCGAATATTTTTGATAAAATGTAGGTAGATTTGATTCCAATTTCAAAATTTTTAACCTAATGATGCCTATTGAGGATAAAATCATTAATTTCGATAAAATACTTACAATAAAATTAAAATTTTCTAAACATTCCTTACGAGAAAATCGGAAAATCGTAAACCTTTGATTCCATACAAATATAAGCAATTGCGTTTAATTTTCTTACCCAAGAAAATGTACCTTATCTATTTTTTATTATATAGCGTTGAATGTGACCATAAAAGCATCAAGATTATACAATTTTGGGATATTTAAAACTGTCTGCCTAAATTCTCATAGAATAAAAGTTATTTTTGCCTTACTATAAAAAATATCGTTTTTGAGGAGGACGCCACACGTAAGTAGCTTTTTGGCAACACTTGTAGAATTTTTGTAGAAATATCAGTGTTGCCAGAACATAAAAAAATGTATTTCTGATTTAATCCGCGAGCATCTCTTTCTTGATATACTGCAGGTGCATTCTGGTAAAGTAGGTAGGTACATAATTATCTCCAATAATAATACATAGAACCTACATACATATTATTATTATTGATCAATTCCTCGCTTTAACTAAGGCAATTAGATTGTATGGATAGAAGATAATGGGTGTATCTGAATACGTACGTACCAACTATCATACCAACCGCATCGAGGAATGTTTACTGCACCTTCACATAGATGGCGCACACACATCGTTCCAACTCATTACGCATTCAAACAGAGATTGTTCGATGGAACATTCAAGTATGTTACTGTCGTCCAATGGAAAAATGCGACAAGTCGAAAAACACAGTTTAGAGAAAAACGCGTTTAAAGATTATGATGTTCTTTTTAAATCGCCATAACGTACGAATTTTGCAATGTACCTACTGAAATTATTTTTGCAAAAAAATATTGTACTATTCCTTCCTCAGTCTCATTTGCGAATTAGGTTTACACCGAAGTCCCACAAGAAAATAGAATGATGGTGATACAAAAAAGCTGCATGTTATTTTTATAGTGTCTTTAGAGCGTTTGGTCAATAATTGCTCTACAGCCTTTCTAGTATAAAAAACTATGTGTTTTTTTTTTAATTTTAAAACAGCCCACATAAAATCTAATAAGCGACAAGAAGCCAAAACGCAGTAAGTCGACTTAGTGCGTTTTGCCATATGACGGCAGGTTAACCAGTGCAGCATTGCAGTAGGATCACCCACTCTCTCTCTGTGTGTGAGATGATATTATGATAATGGTGTTGTTATAATAGATAATGCATTATTATTATGGAAACAGTTCACTGATTGTACATAACACCATTATATTCTATCTAATGTATGAATAATTAATCATTGCGCAAACATCTTCACATAATGGGGTCCGTAATGAGACACTACACCACTCACGGGTTAAATGATTTTGACAGCAATAAACCGAGAAATATCTACATTCACACAATGCATTATTATGTGAAGTCCCTTGGGGAGGACGCAGGGTGAACGTTCTGACGGTTGAAGTGATTGAAGTGATCACTTTTTGCCCAGTAGGTAAAACGTTCACCAACTTCGCTACATCTGCTGTCAAATGTGTAATTTTTTGAAGTTCTATTATATATTTATTTTACGGCTCAAGAATGTTTCACAATGCACCAATGTTTTGATACTAACACCATCTATTGAATAGTGGACAATGCGTAATTTAGATCAAATACTGTTTGAAATGTCCAAGAGAGACTTAGGAATGCCAGCCAACAATTAATAAACAAATTATAAAAAACGAATAATAGTGAAAATACATTATTTAGATGTGCTCTCGGTGAGAAAAAGTCTAATGAAATCTTGAAATTTACTCATGATTAAAAAATAGGTTTTTAAGATTTTAAATAACTGGCACTCTTAATCTTCTGATCATCTAATGAAATAAAAATAACTCTTCTTTCATTGCTTCCTTCATTTTCCCTTCCATTCTTCCTCTTCCCACGCTTCGTCCTTCCCTACCATAAATATTTTATGGATATATTAACTATGTCATGTTATATATTTGTTTTGCGTGTGTGTTAATTGGTTAATTGTGAACGGATGTTATTGGTCTTGTGTATTGTATATTTTTGTACTGATGTATCAGTCAATATTTGTTTTTGTGGCTGTATCTGTTCCATGTGCATAAATAAATAAATTATCCTTTTTTAGCTCTATTTTAGAGTTTTTAAGTTGTTGTACTTGCGTTGTACATAGTGCATTATAATATTAGGTAAGTAAGTACCAATTTAGTTTCAATACTGCTGTAGGTAGGTATCTCTACCTAGTTAGTAGTTGGTGATAGTAGTTCCATGAATGGCTGTGAGAGAGCGCTATCGTAGTTTGGTAACAAATTGTGCACAAAAGATAAAGTTATAGAAAGTTGGATTTCATTCATTCATATGAATGTAACTCTCTGGTTAGTTGGCAGGGATGCAGAACTGCCGGCTTCAATTTTCTAATCAGAGGTCTGAGTCAAGCACGAAAAATGCTGGAAACGTTAGTGTTTTTCGCTAACGTCGCATGTTGTTTCCATATACATAGTGAGAACGTAATCACCATGGAAACATAGCGCCAAACGCTAAAGTTTCCAGCATCTTTTGTGTTTTCTCAGATTCCTGGAGGTGCCGGGTTCACTTCTGCACTTTACGAAACAAGTTTTTAGTTTACTGTGAAGTTTGCAATAAAGCATTTCGGTTTCTAACTTATTTTTATCATGTTAACTTATTTTTAATGAAATTTAAATAAAATCGCTCTTTGACGTTCCGCATACAGTATGTCAAGAAAGAGGTGGTCTGGGATTAATTTCAGACCTACAATTTTATGTGTTGACAACAATGTCATTCCTAAGGAAATTATAGAGTGTTGACACTATGGATGCCAAATAGCTACAGGCAGCGCCCTAGGGTGTGTCAAGTTTGTATGGAAAAGCATCAAATGTTTAGGATGCATTCGCTTACCCAAACTTCATGAAGATTGGATAATATTTAGAGGTGGCACACTTTGATCATTTTTATCTCATGAAGTTCATAGTAATTAATACTGTTGGCCTTCTCATGTATTTCTTTCATCGCTTGCACCGATTTGGGTTACAATATCAGCGATATGGTGTTTTAATACTACAACATCTAATACAGAACTTATCCAAATGACATGAATTAAAATGGGATTCGGACCAACATTCATGAAGTTGGCTTGCCATCTTCACACCGATGATCTAATATTTAAAGGAGTGGCAAGCCAACCACATGAATGTTCGTCCGAATTCTCTTGTAATTTGAATTTTAATTTCATACTTGATTTTTTTCTGCTTTACGTCAATCAATTTGTCTACGAGTGATCTAAAATGAATAATGTTCGTGAACCAATGGTTGCCGGTCACACGTGGGAATCTTTGCCTCGCGCGACAGACTAAATGAATTAGTAGTGAAGAGAAATAATAATAGCGGAACACTAAAGTAAGGAGGGGTTCCTAGTACCTAGTACAAGTAGGAGTAGTTCTAGGAACAGTCGCAGCGCGAGTGGCGCTGCATAACTTTATCTACTAATCATTCCATATTCAAAAACGAAAAGTCGCTATCGTGGATTGAATTATTGGAAGCATAAATCACCCTTCAAATTTAATATTCTCGTGATTTATCGAGTTGATTGCACGAGAATCTAATTTATCGCAGTGTGGATCTTCCGATAAAAGACATGGGTAGGTATTTGTTTTATTATTCAATGAACATTTTATTGATCTGTAATGTTACGGTCAAAAATTAAACGTTATGCCTCATCCACATGCTGTCCGACCTTCCACGAGTCCCGCGCGAATGAGTAAAAAGGCGTTAACCGTCGGTTACGTATACAGTTCAAGACAATCACCTCGTCCGTACGTCCTTTTACTCATTCACACAAAACTCGTCGAGGGTCGCCGAGCGTGAAGCGGCCCCATTAAAGTTGTTTAATACTCCGGGTAACGAATACAAAAATGGTACCTTACCTTGCAAAATAGTAGAATAACAACAACCTTGGATTCTGGACCAGGGGACCAACATATATATTTTCAATTTCAATTCATTTAACAATTTTTTCTTTCATTGAGAGTATGCTCTTCTTCTTCTTCTTCTTCTAGGAGAGTATGCATACCGACATTTCAAAAATTTCTAAAAAAGGGAGACCTTATATATCGACAACCGTTACTAAATATGCTTTGGGTCAAAATAGGGTAGATGCATTGAGCATTTTTCTAGGGAATTTTAAAGATTTATTACATCTTGTATAGATTTTTCAAAAAAAAAATGTGAAAAACACCTCTTGCTTAATACTCCGGGTAACGAAGACATAAAGTGGTACCTTACCTTGCAAAATAGTAGCATAACAAAAAACTTGGATTCTGAACCAGGGGACCAACCTATATAATATCCAAAAACCAGAACTACTATACATTTTGCAAGGTAAAACTACCCATTACCTGGAGTATAAAGCCCCGACCGCTAAAAATATAACCTCTCCAAAATATTCCTCCATTCTAGGAAAAAATCTAGGAATGCCATTTTTTTAAAAGTTCTTACCTAGGTATTTATAAAAAAATCCAAGAAATATTTCATTACCTTATATCTTCAGAAGTCGTTAACCTTTTCGCTGGTAGACTCTTAAAACTATAAAAACACTGTCACTGCTGTGAAAAATTGTTTAATTAAATTTAAAACGATTTATTTCCTCCTTAATTATTACATAAATTCATTCGCCATTCAAAATAATGCAAAATTATGGGTAATTAAAAAACATCATGGCGTCCGCATGATACCAACCTAATAATAAAAACATTAAACGTTTTACGGCACAGGATTTCCACCCTTGTGCTGACGTGTTTACGACCTATTTTCCCGTGGCAGTATCCCCCAGGATTAGGACGGTTCAGTGGCGTAACAAATCATTGTAATAATTATAAGCGCTTCCCTCGATTCGTCATCATGATAAACAATATCAACAAATGAATCAAGTAGTCAACACAGCACAAAAGTTGCCCTTAATAAAAAGAGAAAACTGTTATTTTCTGTAGGCGCTATAGTCACTTAGTAACGTGCTGGGTATTCAATATTCATAGAGAAAGCAAAATTGCTAAGGTATATTTTATTTTTTCAGAAGTCTCACAGAGCCAACCTGGTTTAGTGTTGCTTGATGTGATGATAAGATATGGTTACATTTTTTCGATACTTTCAAATTATATTACAGAACTGTTGTTAAAAAAAACTAGCCAAGTTTTGGATTGTCAGAATAAACTGGCAAATTGTTATTCAAACTCGTGATGGCGGTTTAAAGGAATTATCAGATTGTTTTTTCCCTTATCCAACTCGTAAAATAATCTTGCCTTTTAAATGATTTCTCTAGCGCTGTTCTGTATTATTTTCGGCATCGTAGGTTACTTGTGAAAGATACAATGTGAGAATACATACATGAGAGAATACATACGTGAGATCCATACGTGAGATACAATATTGCGGACCTTTGACAGCTCTCATGACAAGACTCGACAATCAGGGCTACCAACAATACAATCTTGAACTTTACTTACAGCTAACGTCCGCCGGCCTTCAAGATATACTGAATAGATAATTAATAAGCTTTCCGAGAATTATTTACGCTACAAACTGTAACTTATTTACTGGCCTAATAAATAAATTTATAAGTACACAAAAGTTCCTCTTAATTTTTATCCAATTGAAATTCAGAAAATAAGGAGAAACATTGTAAAAATCTCTGCTTACTAAGGAGGTGTTTGTATAAAACGTAATTACAGTGGCGTGCTCGCTGAAATACTGAGGTAGCCGGGGAGGTGTCTGCTCTCTCTCTCTCTCTCTCTGTATACAAATGCAAATCAAACCGACCACAAACTGAAATATGGTGCAAATCTGCTAATTTATAGGAAGAGAGGGTATTAATCATCTCAGGGGGAGGCAACCCACCTTTACAAAGGACACTGCGTCGATCAGTGTAATCAATGTAATAATAATTCATTAATTTAGTTACAGAAAAAACATAATAATAAGTCTATCTATCTATCCATCTATCTATTCACTCACGCCACTTCCCTTGCAGAGTAGGCAGAGAGGACAGAGCGCCAGACAGCCCTAACTTCTGTCACATTCATACAATCTGTCATACACACAAACGTTTTGCAGTTTTACTATTTATAATGATTAGATTGTTTTAGAAGATTTTCTTTCTTTCTTCCTTGCCTCTTCCCAGTTCACCTGGGGTCGGCCTTTCTGGTAGGTACGCAGTCTCCAAGTCTTTCTGTCTTGTGTCATCTTACTGGTCAGCTGCTTCTCCCTTAAGTCTCTCTCAATATTGTTCCACCAGGTGACTTGTGGACTACCTCGACCTCTCGCTTGTGTGGGGATGTCGAGCGCGAGTCTGACCACGTGATCGTCATAAATAAAATGATGTTTCATTAAGAGTATGCATATATATATATATATATATATATATATATATATATATATATATATATATATGTATATATATATATATTTACATCTTACTATCAATGTGGCGTCCGTACTTAGAAACCGCAATAGGGCGTCCGGTGGGTATTTTTTCCACAATCCACCCTTACGGCGTCCTTTTAAAGGATATACTTTGAGGCGTCCATCTATATACGCGAAAATACATTCATTCTATGATAGAGCGTCCGGCGACGTTGCCATCGCATTCCATTGAATTTGGTTCAGATGGCTACCTAAACAAATGGAATTTACCATTTTGTCAAGATGGTCACGTGAAGAACAAAAGCGCGCCCTCGCTGGTCAATAATAATAGTTACCTACTCAATAATTCTTCAGCGTGTACACATTTTTTTTTATCTACATATTTGGGGCCAGATGACATTCTGATCTTTTGTTTATACCATAATACTTACAGTTCATGATTGTTTCGCATTCCTAAAGAAATAATGAATACAATAATAAACTTTAAAAGCAAATCGGTTTAACTTTGCTATGTATTTTTAAATAATAAATTATTAAATACGATTTAAAAATATAGTGAATTTTATTTAGACTAGACAATATTATGTTATTGGTACTCCATTTTTAGAAAATAATAATCTTCTAGTATTCTATCCCCTCACGCCGCATCCCTTTGCGTGGTAGGCAGAGAGAACAGATCGTCAGACTTTCCTATCCTTACACACACTTCTAGCTTTGTCATACACACTCTACGATTCCCTTTACTCAAAACATGTCTATCCTTGAGGATATAGTTAACGTGATGGGGACAGAAGGATCGCTGCTCTAGATAGGAGAGGATGGCGACGGATTTTGGAGGCAACCAAGACACACCAAGGGTTGTAGTGCTATATAGAAGAAGAATCATATTGTATGACGTGACTGCTGCAAATAATAATGAAAGCAATTAAACTTTACATGCAGATCAGTTTAAATTATTGAATGTAGTCGTAAAACAGAAGAAAACAATTTGACAAGATTAATTTTAAAATAAAAGTGTGCACATTTTTCTATAAGTACGCGAAATATTGTTAGTAGGTGTAGCAGATTTTTTATTAAATTTTAAATACTATTTTGATTATAGGTTATTTGATATAAAAGATTTTGCAATACGTCCGCCTTTTAGCACACTATTATTATTTTGTTTTGTAACTCTTCATTATGTTTGGTTAGAAAAGATTTATTAATTTTTTTATCAAATAAGACAAAAATGAGAAAAAAATATGCAGGTACTACACTTAAAACAATATTATTATTATACACGCTTTTATTATCTATATTTGGCACGGGATTTAACACGTCTATATGTATCGATGCAAATTTTATAACATTTTGACTACTAAGAGATCTGACACTTTGCAACCGTACGTAAACTGGGAGACAATACATTTTATAAAAAAATGGATCATCCTTCTCCAGAGACAAAAAAGTTGTAAGGCGTTTCAGGGAATTCGAGGGTCCTGAGAGGTTAGGTGTGATATCGTATGAAAGGGCGTTTGAAAAGAAATCCAGATCGTAAGTCATATTTTGTCCAGCTCGATCAATCCGACAGCGAGAAGTCGAGAGGATCCAGTCACCGCATAGTGCCGTGATTGGTATCGTATGAAAGGGCGTTGGAAAATAAATTCAGATCTCAAGTCATATGTTGTCCAGCTCAAGCCATCGGATAACAACTAGGGAAAATGGAAATACAATATCATCTAAGCAATTAAAGTTAAATTGCAAACTATACTGTACGAGGGAATTGGCGAATTAAAAGTACCAACGAGTTCATTGAAAAATATACATATTATATCTTTTTTTCGTTTTTCACGAGTGTTCCGTGTGTATTTTGACAATGTTCTCGAGCTTTCGGCTCTCTTGCTGAAGCCATATTCAGGACTAATGTGACTGTAATGAATGCCTAAAACTAAAAAGGACATTTGGGAGGAATACGACACAACGAGGAGCTATACGACGTCTATAAAGCCCTCAGGCTCCCTGTATAGTGTACATGGTAAACTGCACAGGCGGAGGTGGGCCGGGAATGTGCAGAGAATGCCTCCATTACGGGTACGAAAGAGGATATTGGAGGGACACCCAGATGGCTTAAGAAGGGTCATCAGGCCGAGACTCTGATGCGAGGATGAGGACTATGAGGTGAAGAAGGATGCTGCCAATCTGCTGCAAGGGACTGGAAATCAGCTGCGGAGGACATACAGAGTTGGAGGCCAAGGCTCGATATGAGTTGCAGAGCCATCGAAGAAGAAGCTTTTATTTTAGGTTCCATGCCTAATCCTTTGATATTCATGATAAGCCAGGATAGCTAGATCAAAAAGTAATCATAAAAAGACTTTTCAAAACCAATGTTTTATGATTTCGCATCCTCATACTATTTTTGGTCCAAACGATACCAAACAAGCCCTTGAGTCCAAACAGGCCCTGCTTGGATTCCCTCATTCCGATCATATCCGATGGAATCTTCACGTTTAAAGTTGTCAGACAGTGGTTGGGAAGGTGATTGTAAGATTTGCGCCCAAACAAAATAATATAAAAAAAACAACGGACTAATTAAGTTACCCAAATAAAATCTTAAATACCTATGTATAATAACTTTTCTCAAATCCTAGTATTGTACCTACGAGTAGGTAATGTAGGTATCTACGTCATACGATATTTTTCAACAATGAGATTTGCCACCCATTTAGAATGTCATGCAAATATTTACACAGTTTTGTCGGGCAGCATTCACTGGTTACCCCATTACTACAGGGTGTTTTTTTTTAAATAGGTAATTAGGTACACTTTTAAGATGAAATTAAACTTATTAAAATCATGGTACTTAATATTCATAAAAATAGCTTTATTTAAAAGATTATTTTATACCATTAATGCTTAAATATAATTTCGGGCATATGTGCGCTGCGGTTGGCTCGAAGGAAGCATAGTCCAATTCTCGATGACTTTCTCGAGCAGCTGAGGCCGTATATCGCTAATAACTCTGCGAATGTTGGCTTCCAAGTGATCCAATGTCTCAGGTTTATCTGTGTAGACCTGTAGACCTAGATAGAGTTTTTGTGGATTTGACGGCGTCTAAGTAATGGCTCCTAGAAAGGAACACCCGCGCATATATGCCCGAAATCGTGTTGAAACATAAATGGTAAACTTCCATCATTCCAATAAAGCCATTTTATGGATATTACCATGATTTTAATACGTTTAATTTAATTTTAAAAGTGTGCCTATTCAAAAAAATACCCTATAGTCCTATAGTATGTACCAAGCAGGCGCGAAGCTACCTAAGAACACGATTCCCATCGAGTTACCTTTTGTAAAAAATAATAGGTACAATAGTGTCTAATCTGACGTGATCCCATAAGAAATGTTAGCCCCGGATTCCCTTCTGCAGAAATCCACCCTTCGCCACTGGTACCAAGTACTAAGTAGGTACCTATAGTTCTGTTGTTCTAGTATAGATAATACTAACAGAGAAAAAAGATTCAGTTCTATTCATTACATTATTCATTAATATTAGGTATTGTCTCATTATGTAACAAAGAATAAACATGTTCATTGTTTACAATTCGAAAGTTATTTACTGTCTTAACAAAACCCGATGTTTTAAGTTATTTTTTATGACAGTGCACTGCTTTGCAAAATACTAGTTTTTTTTTATTAAATTTAAAAATCATCTGTTCCATGTAGTACAATGCAGTTGAAAAATGTAACCCTTGATATTTTAAAATAAAAGATGTCATAAATTACCTATTTTAGAATATTAGGTATTGTCTCATTATGTAACAAAGGATAAACATTTTCATTGTTTACAATTCGAAAGTTATTTGTTTTTTATGACAGTGCACTGCTTTGCGAACAAGGTTATTTCATGAAATTTAAAAATCATCCGTTCCATGTAGTACAATGCAGTTCAAGAATTTAACCCTTGTTTTTTTTAAAAATAAAAGATGTCATAAATTACCTATTTTAGAACTTGTTGTTACAATATAATGTGAATGCCTTCCGTTTCAGATGAATGACTTATTGTATTAATATGTACTATAATTAATAATTATTTAGACTTTTTTTCAATGGAGAATTTTACGAAACAAAAAAACTGTAAAGTAGTTTGTATAATCTAGCCTAATCGAAATAAATTTCTATTATAGAGATTATATTCTATTCTATCCCCTCCCGCCACATCCTTTGTGGGGTGGGCAGAGAGGACGATTCATTTTACTCAGAACGCGTGTCCCTGTTCGTCCTTGAAAATCTGATCCACATGGTCAAACCATTGTGTTGTAGAAGTGTAATGTGCATTGCCTTACATGACACATACTTACGGGAGACTTGTAATACACTGTAAAGAAAGACATTCGGAATGGGTGTTGAACCTTATTGTTCTAAATGTTTTTGGGTGTTGTGCTTTTGACTTAACACGCCTTATACAGAACACTTAAAAACAATATGGAAGAGTGTAATTGAAAGCGTAATAACGCAATATGTTAATATTAATTTTATTATAGTGTGAATCATTGCCTTCATCCATTAGTGCGAGCTTTGGGCAGTAACGCGATTCTTTTCATAATCCAAGACATTGAACAGGAAGTAGTTACATAATGGAATGCACTTTTAATCTAAATAATATTATACTAAACAATTTAAAATGGCACGCACTCTCGTAGATTAATGAATATTATGATTAAAACATCAAACCATGTTGGTTTGTGATGAAAACAAAAGTTTATTTATTTATGGTATCTGTAGTGATGTCCGCATGGAGTACATAACGCCAAACTAGCCTATTCTTACAGAGATTCCTTACTTCCGTCATTTATTTATCACATATAGGTAAGTACATACCTATAAGTTCTGCTGATCCCGTGAGATCCTTTATTTAATTGCTCATTGAATGGAGAATTTGCACTAAAAACGTAAAACAATATACTTAAGTACCTACCTTATTACTTACTTAATAATAATAATAAATTTTATTCAAAAAAGTAGTACATATTACATTTCATACATACATCAAATCAACAAGTTTTTTAACGCACTACCTTCCCAAAAAAGTAGGTACTTATGTATGGGAAGGGATAGTTAAAAACGTATATTTCAACTTTCAAGTAACGCGTTTTAAGAGTGTGCATACCGACATTTCAAAAATTTCTAAAAACGGGAGACCTTCTATCTCGACAACCGTTACTAAATATGCTTTGGAACAAAATAGGGTAGATGCATTGAACCTTTATCTAGGGAATAACCGTAAAAGATTTTTTATTTCTTGTATACATTTCTCAAAAAAATAAATTAAAAACACCTCTAATCTTTTTTCCGAAAGACGGAAACTCGTTTCCCGAAAGTCGCGGAGTAAAAATTTTTTTTTGTACTGATAGTATGCATCAAAATCTAGGGAATAACCGTAAAAGTTTTTTGATAGACGCAAAATTAACCCCAAAAAATGGAAAAAACGCTATTTTTACCATTTTATCATGCGATTGTCGCGCGATTTTGAACCTTAATGCCGTGGGAAATGTCTGTGACGTCATTCCTGGTGCCATGCCCTTACAATTATACAATAACAGGTTTACCTGTTTCGTAATAAGTACTTGAACAATATTTATTTTTTAAAAATTACGGCATTTCACCCTAAAATAACAGTACATCTTTATAATCATGAACTATTTTTTTAATAAATGCGACTATTGTATTACTTAAAATTCTTCCCAATATTACACAATAATGTTACGAGTATATTGCCGAGTCGCCTATTATCTCCAGATGTTTGTGAGTAGGTAGGTACCTACACCTTTTGTGCATTATTATTCTACAGATATCTGTAGTCCATAACTGGACAACGCAAATAACATTTCAAAATCCTAATGTTGATTTTATTATTAATTTCGAATTGCGAGGTTGCCAGCTCGAGGACGCCGTATCATTGGCTGCACGTAAAAAAATATTCACAGCGGACGCCCGATCATCGGCGGAATGTAAGTGAAATATACGAACAGTATATAGACAGAGCGCCCCTATCCCACAACGCTCAAAACATAAAATATACAATGATATACGAAAAAGTACGTGCAGGTTACTTTGTGGCGTCAAAATTTTTTTTGCTGATATTGATTCCCTGTGATGACGTCAGCTGCCTGGCAAGAAATAACATTGATTACCTTAGAGCGTCCGTATACGGACGCCGTATTGTACTGGACGCTCTAAAGGCGTATATTTCGCAATGTACGGACGCCGTAAAGTAAGTAGGATGTATATATATATATATATATATGTATATATATATATATATATATATATATACCGACAACTGAAAAATTTCTAAAAACGGGAGACCTTATATCTTGACAGCCGTTACTAAATATGCTTTGGAACAAAATAGGGTAGATGCATTGTATAATAACCGTAAAAGATTTTTTATATCTTGTATAGATTTCTCAAAAAAAAATTTGAAAAACACCACTGATATTTTTTCCGAAAGACGGAAACTCGTTTCCCGAAAGTCGCGGAGTATTTTTTTTGTACTGATAATAAGCACTAAAATCTAGGGAATAACCGTAAAAGTTTTTTGATAGACGCAACATTAATCTCAAAAAATTGAAATAACGCTATTTTTACCATTTTATCATGCTATTGTCACGCGATTTTGAACCTTAATGCCGTGGGAAAAGACTGTGACGTCATTCTTGGTACCAAGCCCTTTAGAGTATCTTTTCCTCTAGTATGTTTTATGACGTTATGTAATGACCGTGAATTTCTCTGTTCCGCGTCAGTTTTAACGTGATTCCCGCTAATTGAAATATTCAACCCATCCACCGTGAAACTGATGTATCTGTGTATTTTTAAAAAGTGCTATCGGCGCAGTGTAGCGTTTAAGAAAGCAAGCAGAAGTAGGCAACAATATGGCTGCCGGAAGTGTTTACTTCTCAGTTTGTGTTGTGGAAGGGAACTTGTTACAGAGACATGTCTTATTCTCTGTAATTAAAAGCAAATTATTATTGCCACAAATAATACTTACTGGGATTCATCTCATACCTGATAATTGCATAATACCTAGTATATTATTATTCAATTTATCAATAAGTAGTTTTTTCATTTATTTGTATATTTGTTATTTAGATTTATTGTATCGTGTTGTATCGATTATTGTGATGACAGATTGCATGAATGCGACGGAAGCTAGAAAGGATAGGGCTGTCTGGCGCTCTGTCCTCTCTGCCTACCCTGCAAGAGACGTGGCTTAAGGGTATAGTTCCGTAACAAAATTTTGTTGGCCAAATTCGGATTCGGATTCAGCATCCCAAAAAACATACAAGATGAATGAAATCCAGACTACAGTACATCAACTTTCCTGCAAAAAATACCAATGGATTGGGCTTTCACTTTAATTTTAATAATCATACAACCATCATCAGAATGGCGATCACATTATTGATGTCATTGCTATAATACTAGTGTATATATTGAGTACACAACTTGGAACAACAATTTATGTATTCCTATCCTATATTAAATATGGCTTTGATCACCGTACAGTGTACAAAGAAGGAAATGGTTTGTTAGGTTAGGTAACTGGTAAAGACATCTTTGCTATAATTAAATATAGGTAGCCTATGTCCCTAACGGCACATTCACTAGTTAAGTGAACATACATACAGGAGACAGCAATAATTCAATCAGAAATCTCTATAATATAAGTTATAATCAATGTAGATTTCAGATTTATAACTATAAATGATTATTCTTGACTTAGTAGAGTCAAGAAGCCTGGGAATCGAGAGACAATACTATAAAGATATTGCTTTTGCAATAAGTTCGCCTTTTGTCACACTGCATTGTCTTGTTTTTCTATACATATTTATTGGCCAATAAAGATTTATTTATTTATTTCATTTAATATTGGCTGCTGCGTTTTTCGAGAGAGCCTTGAAGCCAAAATAATCACTTAATTAAAGTTAAATTAAATTAAAATAAAGCCCCATCTATCGTTTCAGAAGTTATTTAAAAAAATATTAAAAATAGATTGTGAAACTTCAATAAGGGACGACATTTATTCAAAAATTTACAACAATATGGACTTCTTTGGAAGTCTTTCGGGATTTTTTGATACAGACTTTTTATTATAACTTGGCAGTTGGGTAGGTGAGTGCTTGATTATATCCCCACTAACTCTATAGTCAAATCTCATATCCATGGTGATCCATGTGACAAATTGTGTAATAGATATACGTGTTGTATACAGGTTGATTTGTTCCGTATGTCAGATATTTGGAGAGGTGATAGAGAATGAAAAAATATGGAAAAAAGTTAAAGGGATACATATCCAAAAGTCTTGTAGTTTCTAATAAAGATTATTGAAAACGCATCAAGGCTTCATTCTAGAATGCAAAAATGAACACATTATGGGCCATTATTTAAAGAAATTTGGTATTTGTCAGAAAAATTTTCATTTTTTTTATAAATATAATTTTTAATAACAATATTTTCGCTACATTCTAAATAAAAACACATTAATTAGAATTTTAATTGAGAGCTAAAATTGTTTACTATGATTTGTGTTATTGAAAACGAGTCAGTAGTTTAAGAGATATTTGGCAAAAAACCTAGATGAGAAATTTTCATACTCCTCAATTTTTGAATATGCATCCTCTTAACTTTTTTTCAAATTTTTTCATTCTTTATCACCTCTCAAAATATTTGACATACGGAACCAATCACCCTGTAAACCAGTAGATGATATCAATATTAGTAATGGCTGTTAGATAACATGATATTGTCAATATATATTCAATATGCTTGTTAGTCAACTGATTATATTTACCTTGGCTGCCGTGTTATTTACTGATTATTAGCTCTTTGAAAGCAACAAAGTGATCAATAATTAATATTAGCTGTGTTTGTCCAATATTTGGACTATAGATATAACGTTTAGTAGACTTTGTACATCAATAGTTCAGAAACAAATTGACCATAAATTGCTACAGAGAATAACAAAATTATACCTATCTATCTATACTCTCACGCCACATCCTTTGCAGGGTAGGCATCAGAGAGGACAGAGCGATAGACAGCCCTATCCTTATACTCCTTCCTAGTCTCCGTCACATTCGTGCAATCTGTCATACACGCTCTTTGATTCTTTTTACTCAAAACGCGTTCATCCTTGAGGCACGCCACGTCCCTTGCAGGGTAGGCAGAGAGGACAAAGAGGCAGACAGCCCTATCCTTACACACACTCATAGTCTCCATCACATTCATGCATGCAGTCAGACACGATCTCCGATTCCGTTTACTCAAAACGTGTCCATCCTTGAGGATCTGATCGACATGATCGGACCAGGCCAGTCTAGGACGGCCGCGCTACCTCACGCCTCTTCGTTCACTCACATATATATTTTTTGTCATCCTTCATTCTCTCAACATGCCCAAATCATCTTAGTTTAAATAATAATAGATAGTTGTAAATAACAATATATCATAAATGTCTTAAGATACGCATTTTATTTGTGATTTGATGGTTTCAAATCAAAGATCACGCTTAATTCATAGAAACACAAAAAAATACACCCAGTAAATTAGTTGGGACGATGCAATGTTTGTTTCGCTCCCCTGTAAAGTTGGTATTTTTGAGTTACTCTACTAGTCTTGTTTGGAGCCATCGATCTTTTTCATATTTATATATATTATCCTAATAATTTATTTATAGTTTGGCAACGTCGAAGTATTGTCACATCGTTAAAGTCTGACATCCAGCGCCTCCAGCCACTGGAGGAATTCAGGGGACAGGCTGGCAGCACTGTCAATGGTACCGGGGTAAGCACGTATGGGGCAATCACGCAAGATGTGCTGCATGGTTTGCTTCGGGTGTCCACAGTCGCACTGTGGATCGTCCCTCATTCCCCACTTATGGAGCATGTCACCGCAGCAGCCATGACCCGTCCTTAGCCTATTGAGTGCGGTCCACTGCCTGCGAGGCAGGTGGAAACCAGGCTGTTGAGATGTATGGTTTGTGACAGGTATGACAGAGTGCTCGGGCCTATAATTGTTGCTCCATAATCCTAATAATTGACAATATATTAAAAGCTCGTGTCGTGAAAAGGCTCATTCAACTTGGAACTATTGTGACAGAGTCTGTACCCATGGGCGTCGCCAGCCTAGGAGTTAGGGGGGGGGGGGGGCACCAAAATTTCAAAATCAGGTATAGCACATAAAACGCCTTAAATAGCGCTGCAGGCGGAATTTCATTGTGGGACATAGTGAAGAAGGTCGTGATGTGGTTTGGATTATTTGAAAATATGTACGATATTTTGCACAATTGTATTATGAAAATATTAAAAAGAAGTAGCGCCGCAGGCAATTTTTTTATAAAATAATTGTTTTTTGATGGATTTTTTAACTCATTTTTAGAAAAACTATGATATGATGAGAAAACGTGTGGAAATAATGTGATTTTTTGTGAGGTTCAATCATTTAGTATGAAACATTAATACGAATTCCAATCTTTAGGGGAGGGCAGCCGCCCCCCTGACAACGCCCATGTCTGTACCTATTTGTCTGTCATGTTTTTTGTTATAACTACGAGTATTCATTTCGTTCTTATACTGTTATACACTGAATAAATATTATTTAATTAAATAGAGAGAAAGTTTGCGAATTCATTCTGAGAATATAATTTATTCAGAAACTAAAAAAGCGGTCTGAGATATTTCATGTCGAAATCTTAAAAAGAAAAACAAAGTTTCAGAGCCTTTTAGTAATAATTCCATTATGTACCTGTCTCCTTGCCTACCCTTCTTTCAAAATATTTTCATCTTTAACATTTCGCAACAATGAGGCTCTGTTGACAGAATACTCTTACCAACAAATTCAATCAAATAAAATTCATTTAAGGGCTTATATGAACTCAGTAAAAATCCTTCTATTTTTGCTTCAACATTTTCAAATTTTGTATGTGAATGTTAGTGCTCAGGAAGAATAACGTAAGCGATAAAGTGAATTATACCTTTTAAAAAGAAACCTGGGAAGAAATTTAAAAATCTAAAACAGCTGATTTGTTAAGATTATAATTACTAATATTTTGACCAAATTATACTTTTATATCTGAAAAACTGAACGGAAAATCTTCGGATCCCCTAAATTTTAGGGGTATTTTAGAAATATTTTTTTTTCAAGGAATTTCCAAATCCTGTGATTCTAAAACAGCCGATCTGTAGTCCATACTTTCATCTATCACCGTTTTCAGTTTCAAGACGATTCCTTGAGTATTGGCTGAGTAAGAGTCAGGGCACCGAAGCCCCCTTACATCATATAGGACCTTAAGAACTGTTACCTTAAATCTGTTACCTACTACATATACTTTATCAAAGCTCACGACCCAACTATGACGTCACGGTCATTTCCCACGGCATTAAGGTTCAAAATCGCATGTACAATCGCACTATGAAATTGTAAAAATAGAGTTTTTTCCTTTTTCTTGGGGCTAATTTTGCTTCAATCAAAAAACTTTTACGGTCCCTAGATTTTATTGCATATTATCAATACAAAAAATAATCTCCCCGGCTTTTGGGAAACGAGTTGCTATCTTTCGGAAAAAAGATCAGAGGTGTTTATCACATTTTTTATTGAGAAATCTGTATAAGATATAAAAAATCTTTTACCGTCATTCCCTGGATGAAGGTTCAATGTATCTGATCTATTTTTTCCAAAGCTAATTCAGTAACGGTTGTTAAGATCTACGGTCTCCTGTTTTTAGAAATTTTTAAATAAAATAATTCAATACGCATACTCTCAAATACCAATATTGCTTGTTCATAAATAGAGTTTTTTTGTTAACGATAGGTATTTCTTTTATTTATCAGGTATTGTATAAAGATCATACCCAAAACCTTTTCATACTCTATAATTTTAGGTAAAAAGCAAATAAGTTTTATTATTAAATAGGTATTTCAAAAAAATCTTATCGAATTTTTCATTACATTCTGTTCTGCTTAAGAAAAATCTACACAGATCATTTGCCAGATAAAAAAGGTTCAAAGGATTTTCCCATTTTTTTGTTCAATAGCTGGTATTATAGGTGTACCGGTATGATGAAATTTCCTAAAAAAACTTACATTAAAAACACCAGGGTTACTTTGGGATGGGTATTACAGATTTTATAATTTTTACAAAGTCATTTTACAAATAGATTTTCATCTAGGTTCTACATGACGCCTTGGGCATAAGAGAGTCTCAGAGATTCTGAATTCTCTAAAAGTATGAAGTAGGAATTTCTCGCTACACCTCCACAAAAGTAAAATGTTATTAAGTTTGTGAAATAAAGCCTACTTTTGGAGGCTGATGGCTTCACAACTGATAATAACTTTCAATAATTTCCAACTACATCTAGCGACATCTGTCGGGACGTGCTCAAATTACCCGCCAACTTTTCCAAAATATGATAATCATTTAATGAGAAACGAAGGGCTGCTTCAGCGATGAAAGTTTGTAGTAAAATAGTAAATCTTACAATATGGCTGTGAAGAGGTGTGGGAACTAATTGTCTCTCCTTTATTACTCGGTGGAACAATGTTCTTAATAGGTAGATATTACTCGTATGAATTCAAATAGAAAATGTTATTTTCTCATTAAGTAACTGTCTACGTTTTGCGAACCTTTCACAAATTCATATATCCTATTTTTATCACACCACAAAAATTACAAATTTTCCAAATTATTCGCGACTAGTTAGAGCTATGTTAGTTAGAGGTTCTTCGAGAGGGGCTTTCTCTGTCGCGGGACCAATTACCGTGAACAGACTCTCGGTCGAACTCCGAAAAGACCAGCCCATCATCACCAGCTTCAGGAGCAAGCTGAAAACTACGAGTTTCAAGACCAGCTTCCCGCGCCCTTGAGATGGAGTAAACGGCATCGATAAGTTATCCATTATCATAATCATAAAACTCTCGATATCTCATATGTAACTTTAGGTGAACTAAAAAGCAAAAAGTGGTATCCAAGAACTACGGGCTCGACCACATAGACCAAATTCTCAAGGATGGACTACTACGTTTTGATTAAACGGAATCGTAGAATCCCCGATGGAATCTTCGCCTCGTCAATTAGGCCACCCACCCTTTTTTATATATTTCTTCGAGTTGTCTGTAAGAGTCAGGTGTCAGTGAAACTTTTGTCAGTGAAAAATGCAGTTTGCCACCCATTCTGAATGTTACATTAATTTTCCTCAGAGAGAATTTTGTATACCCATCAGGCGCGAAGCAACCTAAAAACACGATTCCCATCGAGTTAACTATTGGATAAAATGATTGGTAGGTATAATAGTGTCCAATCTGACGTAATCCCATAAGAAATGTTATACACCCTTCGTCGCTGATACCTATGTTTTTGTTACTACATAGAGATATACTGTGATGGTACGAATAAATAAGTCCAGTTTAGCATGGATCACTATGTAAGGATATTATTATCTGTATGACGAAATGCAAACCGAGCCCTTTACACTCTGTTTGCATTGATTCTACTTTTCTGGCACATTGCCTCTGTTAATTGTTCAAAACTCTTTTTATTGTTACTTTTAATTATAACTATGTAAATTTGACGAGTCCAAGTGCCCGAAATTAGGGCCTAGGGACGATAATGAACAATAAACAATAAACAGATAGACCGGAATCATAGAAGGTGTACGACGATTTGCATGAATGTGACGGAAAAGAAAAGCGTGTGTTTAAATAAAGATAGGGAAATCTGTCGCTCTTTTCTCTCTACCTACCCCGCTAGAAGGGTGGCATGAGGGTAGAATAGAATATAGAATAGAAAAAGTTGAGGTTAGGTTAGGTTTGGTAAGGTTAGGTAAATAAACAGTTATTGAAGTTGAAGATAAGTGCGCAGGTAGGAGCTATAAATCATTTAATCTTGTCACATTTTGTATATTTACTGTAAGTTCATAATACTGTGATTTATTGCAGAGACCTTCGTCACCTGAGAAATACTTACAACAGTTTGTACTACGCTATGCAGAGGCGTCACCATGTCCAAAGCTACGGATGGGGGGGTTGAATTGCCTTTAAAGCCTTTAAAGTCACTCCCTAGATTTTAATGCATATTATCAATACAATACAGGGAGCTTCGATGACTTCCTATACATGAATGAGCCAGCGACTGAATATATAAAGAACGTTCTATTTAATTTCTGAAGACCAAGCTTGTTTGCGAAATTTATCATTGCCCAATGCCCAACCTTCAAACTTTTTTCTTTGAGGGATATGATATACTTCTTTTGACCATACGATAAATAAATAAAAATACAATACAAAAAAAAAATCTGCGACTTTTGGAAAACGAGTTGCTAACTTTCGGAAAAAAGATCAGGGGTGTTTTTTACATTTTTTTAGAAATCTATACAAGATATAAAAATCTTTTGCGATTATTCCCTAGATAAAGGTTCAATGTATCTTCTCTATTTTTTTCCACAGCATATTTAGAAACGGTTGTCGAGATATAAGGCCTCCCGTTTTAAGATTTTTTTTAAATGACAATATGCCAGTAATTAGCGGCGTGGGTGAAAATATTTTCGTAAAAGTTGTGTAGGTAGATACTAATTTAAGAAGGCAAAAAAATAATACTTAAGAGTACGCATACCGACATTTCAAAAAAAATCAAAAAACGGGAGACCTTATATCTCGACAACCGTTACTAAATATGCTTTGGAACAAAATAGGGTAGATGCACTGAACATTTATCTAGGGAATAACCGTAAAAGATTTTTTATATCTTGAATAGATATCTCAAAAAAAATTGAAAACATCTCTGATCTTTTTCCGAAAGACGGAAACTCGTTTCCCGAAAGTCGCGGAGTATTTTTTTTCTTATACTGATAATATGCATTAAAATCTAGGGAATAACCGTAAAGTTTTATAACGCAAAATTAAGGCCGAAAAATTAAAAAAACACTGTTTTTACCATTTTATCATGCAATTGTCACGCGATTTTCAACCTTAATGCCGTGGGAAATGACTGTGACGTCATTATTGGTGCCAAGCCCTTAATGGATTCTTATAATGAGAAGTGTAGGTGTTTTATGTGTATGGAATTATTTACATCATCAAAAGAGAGTACCTAAAATATCTATTTTAGGACATAAATAGACATCCACATCCAAATTATAAAGCCACTGCGAGGTATTTGAAGTTATTATGGAATAACAGAATGTTATGCCTCATCCACATGCTGTCCGACCTTCCACGAGTCCCGCGCGAATGAGTAAAAAGGCGTTAACCGTCGGTTACGTATACAGTTCAAGACAATCACCTCGTCCGTACGTCCTTTTACTCATTTACACAAAACTCGTGGAGGGATGCCGAGCGTGAAGCGGCCGCATTATAAAAAGTTTCAGATAGGATAAAGAATGGTAACGATGTTTTGAAAATGTGATTGATGTGAGGTTATGTGACTTTTTTAGGTAGATACATAACTAACCTTTCGTACACATACTCGTGTTTTTGTGACCTAACCTAACCTAAGTGTATTTTTTTATATTTCTTTTTTACAAAAAGGATATGGGTTTGCAATTTTGCATACACAAACCCAAATATTTTCCCGTACACTTTGCACTAGGCTAAAAGCCTGTATCGCAAAGTGTGGAATACATCGCCAGCGCCGGGGTTTGAATCTGGCACCTCTCGTTTGAGAGACTGCCGCCTCAACCAACTGCGCCAACCATGTACTCTTTGTACATATTTGACAATAAATAGGAAAAAACTATACCTATGATATCTACAAGAACATACTCGTATACGAAAAATCATTGAATACATTGTCACCTTATGGAGACAAGTCTCGTGTGAAGGAGGAACAATTAGGCAGATTAATTACATAACTATTAATCTGTCTAGGGGAGCTCTGCACCCCCCTACCCCCACCTGTCGACGCCCATGGTACAGGTATTAAAATATAATAATAATTAATAGCTGAACATCCAAGTAGGTATCTAATAGAATAGTAATTTTATTTACATTGTTATTTCGAGTAGCACGTATTAAATTATCATTACGTAGGTGTAGTAGGGTCGGGTAGATATTATTTACTAGGCAGGGTAGGGTAGCGCCTACCTACCCGTGCTGTTATCATTTCACTAGTTTACACTCACCTAACCGTTTGGAAACGTTTTCAGAGAATATCAAACTATTGTATACCAATTGCCTTCGGCGCAATATCTTCTTCTCCTTAGCAATTATTAATCCCACATGGTGGTGGGGTCTGCTTTTCTTGTGTTTCGCCGCCACTTTGCTCTATCTTGCGTACTCTCCAGTACAACGTCACTCTCTCTCATGTCCTGCCTCACCTTGTTCCCTCCACCTGCACTTGGATCTTCCACGGGATTAAATAAATGTGTGTTGATAAACATCTTTCTTAAGACAACAACAACAACAGTCTTCTATTATCAATATAATCCCGCGCCCAATGTTGATATTCGCAGAGTCACCCACGTCAGTCCTTCTGTTTGTTTTGTGTTTTGTTTATTTTGTTTATTTTCTCCCCAGTTATTAATAATTTATTTTGCGATATGAGCTGAGAGAATATAACAAACAATTTTATTTACCTACACAATCTCACCACTTTATAATCATGAAAGTTGTCTAAGATAATGAATGAAAGTTGAGAAAAAAGCGCGAGAGGCCCGACTTCGGTGGTATGGGCACGTGCAGAGAAGGGACGAGGATTCCGCTCTGAGGAGGGCAACAAACTGGTCTGCGGAAGGACAAAGAAAGAGAGGACGGCCAAAGAAGTCCCTTGAGGAGATCATCAGAGGGGACATGGAACCAGTGGCGTAACTAGGGGGGGGCGGGGGGGGGCGGTCCGCCCCGGGCGGCGCATATCAGGGGGCGGCAAAATGGCACAACATATAAAAAAACATCTTGATAAAACACACAGATTAAAAAAAATCTCTGAATTTTCTAAAATTATTATAAAAATCTATTAAATTACAATAATTTTAATAAAAAAATTTGCCTGCGGCGCTAATTAATCCTGTTCGCGTCTTAGGTACATATTATTTATAGGTGCTCAAATAAGTTAGATTTATGCTAATATATATCTAATGCCTAAAATTTCGTCACTTCTTGCATGGTCGCTTCCCCTATATAATGCCTGTAACCATATGTGTTATTTAGATACTATAGAAAGACAGGTTCACCATTTCACCCATTTTTCTAAAAAATTTCGCCTGCGGCGCTCTTTTTTGATATTTTTTTATATTTTTATTTTAAGAAAGCAAGCAAAACTACAACATGACCTTCATTTTCACTTAGTTTAATGAAAAAAAATTCGCCTGCGGCGCTATTGAAGTGCTTTATTATGCCACATCTATATTAAAATTTTAGTTGCTCTCGCCTAGCTTCAAAACTGCAGACACCAATGGGCAGGTATGTACTTGTATAGGTACTTTAGGGGTCGGGTGGGGCGGCATTTTCAGAGTCCGCCCCGGGCGGCACTTATGCTAGTTACGCCACTGCATGGAACACCAGGAGCTTACTCCAGAAGACTGCTTTGATCGGAGCAGGTGGAGAGAGAGAGGATCCGAGCCGCCGACCCCAAATACATGGGATATGGTGCAGAGAAGAGAGAAATAATCAGAACAAAGCATAAGGAGATAATAGGTTTCGGCGCTATAACAATTGTTAAATCTAAGGTGTTCGTGTGCGATGGGTGATAGTGTGAGCGAGATTGGGTGTAGGTGTGTGAGGCGACCGGAATGAACTTATATGTTTTACTTTAGCTTTGGCGCATGCTTGTGGGTAACAGCTGAATTATGAATGGACTAATCGTCTTTCTTCATGTTATTACTTATATTTATTTATTTATTTATTCATTAATATACGATCATGTAGATCATTTACATATTACAATATTATATTTAAATACAATAACCTACAAAAACAAAAATTATGTACTAAGCAACATACCCACAACAAATTGTAACATTTTATTTACTTAACAATAACAAACTAACAAAATAACAAAATACAGGCTCACACAGAGCAGTAACGGACTGACATCAATTCGCACTATTGTCTATTTTTTTATTTTAATCAAGATCTCATTCAGATTTAACACATCTACATGAGGGGCTGTAGCGAACCAAAATGTTGAGACATTCTCATCCTGTATACATTGAGGCTTACGCCGAAAATATCTACTATTTCAGTATGATTATTTCCCGCTCGCTGTAATCTTACTAGTGGCGAATTGAGGCCGTAAGTGGTGGCAGAGTCAGGGTGATAAAACGGTAATGCCTGCCGAGCGCTCCTACGTGGCACGTGGAAGTTAATTTTTTGCAGTAATTCGGGACAGTCCACCGCCCCGTGAACTATTTTGTACAAAAATATGAGATCCAGCAACATACGTCTATCGGATAGTTTTAACAAATGTAATATGGACATGAGATAATCGTAATTCAACTGATCTATAGGAATCCCCAATCGGAAATTTATGTGGCGCAAAAACTTACGTTGGACTCTATCAAGACTGTCAATGTGTACACTGAAACAGGGGTTCCATATTGATGACCCATACTCAAGAATACTTCTTATTTGGGCTACAAATAATAATTTCAGTGTATAGACATTTTGGAATGGTTTACATATTCTAAGTATAAAGCCCAGAAGACGCATGGCCCTACCAGAAATAGCCTCGACATGATCTATGAAACTCATCTTCCTGTCGAACGTTACCCCCAGATCGCGAATCACACCAACTGACTCCAACGTTATATCATTTATAACATAATTATATAATACAGGTCTATGTATTCGAAAAAAGCGCATTATTTGACATTTTCCAGAATTCAGTACCAATTTATTTTCCTCGCACCATGTGACAAGTCTATTTAGGTTCTCTTGGAGAACATAGCAGTCCTGAACACATTTTATTGCCTTGAAAATTTTTATGTCATCCGCAAACACAAGAACATTCACATCAGTGAATATGTCTACTACATCGTTTATGAACAAAATAAACAGTATTGGGCCCAAATGGGATCCCTGAGGTACACCACTCGTAGCATCAATAACGCATGACACTTCTCCGTCAATCCGAACTGACAGTTTGCGATCCCTTAAGTAGCTCGCGATCCACGCAAGTAATGGACCAGCAAAACCCAACCCCGACAGTTTATTCAAAAGCAGACTATGACAGACCTTATCAAATGCCTTTGAAAAATCCGTATACACTGAGTCCGTCTGTACTCTGTCCCCCATGGCATTCATTATGTAATCTGTATATATCATCAGATTTGTTTGTGTTGATCTCGATGGTACAAAACCGTGTTGATTAAGTGATATTATTGAATATAGACAGTCTGATATTTTACTCAATACTATCTTCTCAAATGATTTAGGAATAGCTGACAGTATACAGATTGGTCTATAATTAGCTATATCTTGTTTCTCGCCAGACTTAAATATGGGCGTTAAAAAACTGTACTTCCATCTATCAGGAAAGTAACCAGTGGATAATGAAGTATTAAAAATAACATAAAGAGGATATGATAAACTATAGAGACAGTTTTTAAGAAAAATAGGTGGCACTCCATCTGGTCCCGAACTTGTTTTGGGAACCAGTTCTCTCAAGCACCGCACAATATCTTTTATTTCAATGTACAAACTAGACAAGTTGAGGTTATGTGGTGTAACAAAAGATGAGCTGCCAGCCGTCTGCCCGTTTGCGTCATAAACACTGCTGAAGAAACTAGCGAACAATTCAAGGGCCTGGGTTCTGGTGTTAGCCGACCTACCATTATAATACATAGAATCTGGAATAGACTTGTCATCAGATTTTAATGAGTTTGAGTACTTAAAGACCTCCTTTGTATTCATCCTGACAGAGCTCTCAATACCGTTTATATAATCATTATAACATTGTTTTGATAGTTGCCTGCACTCCCTCCGCAATTCAGCAAAAACAGTATAATCCTCAGTACACCTTGACTCCTTATAAGTCTTATGGGCAATTTTCTTATTAATTACCTTCTGTTTAAGATCGTGACTAAACCATTTGGGGAACCGTGATACTCTAACAGTACATTCAGGGATAAAGGTATCAATAATGTTCAGCAAAACATCATAAAACATATCTAGACCCTTGGGTAAAGGTTCAACCTCTAAGAATGTCCAATCTGTACTAAATAATTTTTCATTTATAGCCATAAAGTTGGCTTTACTAAAGTTTCGATACTTAAACGATTCTGTATTTGCAGAAACTGGTCTATTAATACTAATATCTAAAGGGGGGTGATGACGGCCCTTGGAAAGCACCAATTCAAGGCACTCACAAACGTTGACACCCGGGTCGCATGACATTACTAGATCGAGGGTTTTACCATACTCATTTGTAACATAATTTTTCTGAAAAAGGTTTAGAAAATTAATGACTTCGATAATTTCCCTCTCCTTCTCCGAAAATGATTGTCCATTACGGGTTGTTACATATTCTGGACCTTCAGAGGCCCATCTCAAGTTTGGAAGATTGAAATCACCCACGCAAACGAATGAAGCCCCTGGGTTTGCATTCATTAGTTGTTCAATTTCATCGCAGTGGTGTTTATAAATATTAATTGATGCATCGGGAGGGATATAGACACATCCCAGTACAAGTTTACGATCAGCACACTTTATATTGACAAAAATATGTTCAACGTCCTCACAAGTAGTTCGGAGTAATTTTGATTTCATCTGCTTGTTCACCGCGACCAACACACCTCCACCATCAGATTTAACACTTGTATTACTTGATCTATCCAGTCTGTAAACATTGTAGGCCGTGAGTCCTAGTTCCGAGGTCCTGACGCTCGAAGTCATCCAGGTCTCGGTCAACAGAATAATATCATATGAAAGTGCAGCTACATTCACAACAAACTTGTTTAACTTGGTCCGCATCCCCCCAACATTCTGGTAATAGCAATTTATTGGTCTTGATGATGATTTGGTACGTTTTTTGGAAACTTTTTAACAATTTTGGGATCAGAATTTATAAACCTGATGGTCAGATCTGCTTCTCCGTTATCCTCTCTGTACTTGTTGTATATCTATAGTTGTTGTCTGTTTTGTGCTTCTATTTGTAATAAAATAAAATAAACTAAAACAACCAACTAGGTTTTATTTTCATTAGCACATTTTTACACATTTTTGGGGTTATCTGGTAGACTGCATCATTCCAATAAGCTCGCCCTAGTGAAAAAATGATGTAATATCTATTACTTACCATGTTAAAGCTTGTTACTTAACTATGTCGTCACGGTCATTTCCCGCGGCAGTATGGTTCAAAATCGCATGAAAAATCGCACCATAAAAATGTGTTTTTGCAATTATTAGAATTTAATTTAACTTCAGTAATTTTTTTATAGACTTTAATGCATTGGTAAATTAAGTTATCAATACATAAAACAATCTGGAACTTTAGGAAACGAGTTTTTGTATTTCGGAAAAAGACCAGAGGTGTTTTAAATATTTTTTTTTTTCAAAAAATCTATACAAGATACATATATAAATTCATATTTAGTAAGGTTGTCGAGATCTAATGTGGCCGCTTCATGTTCGGCAACCATCCACGAGTTTTGTGTGAATGAGTAAAAGGACGTAAGGACAAGGACGAGGTGATTGTCTTGAACTGTATACGTAACCGACGGTTAACGCCTTTTTACTCATTCGCGCGGGACTCGTGGAAGGTCGGACAGTATGTGGATGAGGCATAAGGTCTCCCATTTTAGGATTTTTTTGAAATGTCTATATGCCTACTTTTTAAGATAATTCTGTTTTTTGTTCACCAAAAGTATGAATAAATAAATAAATGTTTTAACACGAAATATAAATCAAAAATCATTCAGGAGCTATTCCATAAACTCACCCTAACGTCGGCACTTAAACTCGAACGTTAAAATCTAATTGTCTAATAACAATTAACGGCCGTTTGTTTCAGTTACAAATAAATAATAATAACAGCGCCGACACTACATCAGTTTCACGGTGGATGGGTTGAATAATTCAATTAGCGGGAATCACGTTAAAACTAACGCCGAACAGAGAAATTCACGGTCATTACATAACGTCATAAAACATACCAGCTGAGGAAGAGAGACTGTTAAGGGCTTGGTACCAAGAATGACGTCACGGTCACGGGCATTAAGGTTCAAAATCGCGTGAACAATCGCATGATGAAATGATAAAAGTAGCGTTTTTTACCATTTTTGGGGTTAGTTTTGCGTCTATCATAAAACTTTTACGGTTATTCCAATGCATATTATCAGTATAAATAAAAATACTCTGAGACTTTCGAAAAACGAGTTTTAGTCTTTCGAAAAAAAAGATCGGAGGTGTTTTTCAATATTTTTTTTTATAAATCTATACAAGATATAAAAAATCTTTTACGGTTATTCCCTAGATAAATGTTCAATGCATCTACCCTATTTTATTCCAAAGCATATTTAGTAACGGTTGTCGAGATAGAAGGTCTCCCGTTTTTAGAAATTTTTGAAATATCAGTATGCATACTCTTGAAAAGAGATATTACGTTTTAACGTCTGTAAAATGTTTTATGTGTTTACTGAATGGAAGAATCTCTTTGCTTTGCAATGTAAGGGGAATTCCTCGGTAATAAACATGGGAAATTGCTGTAATTGGGAGCTATTCTGAAAGTTTAAAGACGACATAACATCAATATTGTTATTATAGTATAGATCGTTAGTTTCTATAGATACTTTCAAATGAACTAAAAATATAACTACTATATTTATGACCAATTTATCTATTTCCAACTTTGCATTTTTCGAAAGTACGTACCTTTCAGTACTTGCTTATTAATGGATGTTTGGATGGCAAGGAAAATTTCGGGTTGTATAATATGGACCCCTCATTCTTTTTTTTTATTTATTTACTTTTTTAGTGAACAATCTTAGACAGCAATTCGAACAGATAATGTTTTAAAAATACTAATAAACAGAGAAATGCTCACCAAGGCAAGCTAATCACGATAACACTATCTCTTCCAGCTAACATTAATACCTACATAAGTTTAAGAAAAAAACACACACACACGCACGCACGCACGCACTCACGTAAGCACGCACGCACGCACATACACACACACACACACCCTCACACACACACACCCTCACACACACACACACACACACACAGACATGGGCGTCGTCGTATTTTCATACTGAATGATAAAACCTCACAAAAAATCACATTATTACCATAAATTTTCTAAAATTTATATGAAAATCCATAAAGATCCAATTGTTTCATTAAAAAAATTGCCTGCGGCGCTATTTTTTTATAACTTTCTGTAGAAAACAATCTTCATACATATTATTGTGAATATTATTATGTACGTTTTAAAACAAACGAAACCACATCACGACCTTCTTCACTATGTCTCACAAAAACTATTTCCTCGTTTTTGATGCTGTATCTTTTTTTTAAATTTCGTGTTGCCCCCCCCCCTAGCTGGCGACGCCCATGCACACACACACATACGGAATTTCCTAGTTACCCCTAGTGATAATGTACTGTGACGGTATAGGTAGTAGAACCTAGTAATTGTTTGCAAGGAACTAAGTAAAATTTGTATGCAGAATGCATAATAACTTTTAACAATCCTCCATTGAAATTTCCTTGAGAAATATTAGTATTTCGTTTTATATACTTTACCTATTATTATTTTCCTAATGAATCCAAAGCGGCAACTCATTTTAACGGGAATTCCTAATACTTTATTATTTTATTATGAAATAAGATAGCGTTTATTATTATTATTGTGATATTATTTTGTCCGTCCGTTAAATGCGGAAGTGATGTACAGAATACATCTCCGTTAACCCTCAACAACGGACGTAGCGGGTTTGAAACTATTATGACACAAATTAAAAAAAAAATATATAAAATTGTCAGTTATAGCGTTTTTATTCCCGGGTGAAGAATTCGTATTTTTGGTTAACGGTAAGTTCGTCTAAAATAAATTGGTCTAAAATCAATTCGTCTAATTATCAATTCATCAAAGAGCATATTTTATAATAAACAACCTTATATGAATATCAATAATCTAGTTATAGAAAAATATACATAGATACCTACTAATAGATAAAAAGAGAATATACCTAAAAATTATAAGCATTTCATAAAAATAAATAAATACATATTCACACAGTAGAGGGAAGAGGAAAAGGCAGGATAGGGAACAAGGGACTGCTCTCTGTGAACAGTTAGACCTGAGTTCGACGACACAGAGAAGAAGAAGCCGGAAACAATACATCAGAGTGGGCCAAAAAGTGAAGTTTCCCCGGAAACACATTCTCTCAAGTGGTTGCACACTGTACCTGTTGAAGGGATCTGGCATGACATATGAAAAAGAAGGAAAATTTTGTTATTTTAATACAATTCTGTGGTAATATTTTGTGAATAAAATATAAGAAAAAAATGTTGAGCACCTGAGTGGTTTACGGTTAGTAAAATCAGGTCGTCTAATTATCAATTCATCTAAATTCGTCTAAAATCAATTCGGCCAAAATCAATTTGCCTAACGATGAATTCGTTGATTTCAGTCGAATTGATTTTAGACGAATTGATTTCAGACTAATTGATTTCAGACGAATTGATTTCAGACGAATTGATTTTAGACGAATTGATTTCAGACCATTTGATTTTAGACGAACTTACCACCCTGAGTACTTTCAACTGCAGTTGCAGAGGGTTAAAATTAATTAATATCATAATAATACGACTCAGGATGTTTCTGTTTGGACGCTTTAAATGAAGAAATATTAAAATATTACTACAGACACTATTATTACAAATTGCTTATTAAATTTCATGCAAAAAACTTTATTTCTAATGCAAAAATTAAATTAATAAGGATGATATTATGAATGACGATAGGATGACAAAAAAATATCTGGTACTTGGGTGAGTGATGAGGTTTGAGGAAATAAGATATATATTTTTAACTATGTAATGTAATCCATTTGTTTTGCGTGTGTGCTAATTGTGAACGGAAGTTATTGATCCTGTGTATTGATATTTTTGTACTACTCGTAATGTACCTGTCAATGCATGTATTTGTGACTGTATCTGTTCCATGAATGAGATCTTGATTAAAATAAAAAAATAGACAATAGTGCGAATTGATGTCAGTCCGTTACTGCTCTGTGTGAGCCTGTATTTTGTTATTTTGTTAGTTTGTTATTGTTAAGTAAATAAAATGTTACAATTTGTTGTGGGTATGTTGCTTAGTACATAATTTTTGTTTTTGTAGGTTATTGTATTTAAATATAATATTGTAATATGTAAATGATCTACATGATCGTATATTAATGAATAAATGAATAAATGTGTAATAAATAAATAAACGCGGCCGTCCGAGACTGACCTATTCCGATCATGCCGATCAGATCCTCAAGGATAGACGCGTTTTGAGCAAAAAAAATCGGAGAGCGTGTGTATGAATGTGACGGCAGCTAGAAGTGTGTGTAAGAATAGGGAAATCTGTCCCTCTGTCCTCTTTGCCTACCCTGCAAGGGACGTGGCGGGAGGGGATAGACACATTTTAGATAGATAGATTTTATGAATAAATCATTGAACTTCCAACTACGTAAGTTATGACGTCATCAGAACTGTGTAAGGTAAATTATTTTGTAGAGACCAGTATAATATGAATTACATACTTACGTAGGTTTTGATCACGCCTGACACTAGGTTGGGCTTAAAAACCAATCAATTTAGAAAAAGCTCTTTTTCAGAGCTTCGGAGATTCAACCTGTAAATTGATCTTTCCAATTAATGTCAATTAGTGGAACCTTTCTTATATTACTAACGCTACCACTACTACCTACAGGCAATTAATAAATTAACGGAAGTAATGGGGTAAGAGGCGACATCGTGGCGTCCCTTCCTGACGCTCCAAGCTCCATAAAGCTCTAACTTTTGTTAAACTTTCATCTTAACTTATGTAAAGGAGAAGATAAGTTTATTGGTTTTGTGAGAAAAAGTGAGAAAGTTTGTACTACTTATGTTTTTTTTTACAATTCATTATGAAATATGTTAAAGTTTATTTGTTATTGTTATCCAAGGTGAGAAGTCAGGAAGTGTGTAGGTGTTTTGGGACAAACAAAGGGAATGGGCAAAATTGTATGGCGCTTGGCCCATCCGCGGCCAGGATAATTTTGATATCTAATAATGTTTTTTATACCTACAATTACTGTTGGCCAACAACTCTAACACCAAAGAGGAATGGAGACGCTCTTGGGGGGATGCCAACATCGACACTCGCGGACTTATAAACGACCCTACAACAATGCCACCTGGTAGCCATTTACCACGCCACCTCTGGTGCAACCTGAACCGAATCAGAACCGGACATGGAAGGTGCGGCCTTCTCCTCCACAGATGGGGCAAGCGGGATAACCCCAACTGCCCTTGTGGTGGGGTGGAGTCCGTTAACCACATCGTCGAAGAATGTCAGTTCACTAGGTTCAGCGGCACAATGGAAGACATCCATAACTTGTCTCCTGAAGCACTTCAATACCTGAGCTCTCACGAACTTAATCTCTGACTCTGGTCTCTCCAACGCCATACGAGATATATATACTGTGTAGAAGTTTTACCGCCGTGGTTCACATACAAAGTGAGTAAAATGTATTTCTGCATTACAATCTTCAAAGAATTGCATGACATGAGACCTACTTACTTCTCCAAGCTCTGCTGCTTTGTGCACCTAAATGCTAGTCAGTCCACTCTTCGGTCAGCAAGAACGTCCGCTGTTAAAAAGTTAGTCGAGCCAAATAAAGCGCGTAGGTATCACTTGCTTGGGCGAACGAGCTTTCTCATTCTCCGGCCCTGCAGCTTGGAATAAGTTACCAATAGATATAAGAAACATAAATGATCTTCATAAGTTTAAAGTAGCCTTAAAGACTCACTTTTTTAGGCTATGTTATTCCACGCAGACATCTCAATAATTGTTAGCTAATAATGCTTTAGTCTTTAGGGGAGTTTAGCGCACTTGAGGCGATAATTCGCAAAAACTGCACATTGCTGCAAACTTCAAATGCAAATGGGCATTGCTAACCGTGTCGATTTAATATGGCAGCTTCACGATACAAGCTTTTCAGAAGTGCCCATAGTACAGAGAGTTTACGGTAAGTTCGTCTAAAATCAATTGGTCTAAAATCAATTTGTCTAAATTAAATTCGTCTAAAATCAATTCGTCTAAAATTAATTCGTCCAAAATCAGTTTGTCTAACGATCAATTCGTGGATTTTGGACGATCAATTCGTCGATTTTAGACGAATTGATTTTAGACGATCTTACCGGATACCATTACAAAGATGATACATCTAGTATATAGACACCAAGATAATAATATACTCGTGCGATATTTGTTAGATTAAGTCCTGCACGTGTTGTCAACCCCTCTAGCTATAATATGTATCTACAGAATCAGGCAGTAAGTAATATAATACTGATATGATATCATTCTGTCTATGTAAGTAATTATTTATAATGATATTCAGCTCATACTGCTGACAATACGATATAATAATATGTTCTACACTCTACTACATATGTATGAGAAGTAAAGTATCAAGTTGATGTGATGTTACATAGATTATAATGAGTAGGAAATATGATATCTATACTCTATAATATTCACAGTATAATATTATACAAATAACTTTACTATCAACATTATTTAACAGTAGAGTAACTTACTAATTATGTACGTGTAGGTTTTTTATATGTTGCAATTTATTTTCGAAATTTTCATCGGCCATCATGGAGAGATGACATCGTGAAGCATGCCGGTGCAACATGGATGCAAGTGGTCCAAGATCATTTGGCATCGAAAGGGATGTAGGAAGCCTACTTCCAGTAGTGGATGGCTACGGGCTGAGGAAGAAGAATCATTTCATTTGGTTTTCTGATCTTAAGAACTTTTAATTTTTTTTTAATCATGAAAATTAGGGGTTGCTACGGGGGGGGGGGGGGGGGGTTCAATGTTTTGTATGAAAATATATAGTAATGCGTACTTGGCTCCCAGTATTTTTTGATATTTTTTCGGGTATTCTGCAACATTAAAGTGTTCCTAAAACTTCCATACGATAATTCGCATTAATGAGATTCGCAACCAATTTAGAAAGTCTTTTTCTTGCAAAAATTTTTCCCGAAGAGAATTGTGTGTATGATTTTACATTATACATTCAGCATTCACTGGTTACCCCACATATTATATTGTGCGAGAACATCGAGTTTTGCATTATTACAGCGAAGAAGTGTAATGTGATTACTGATTACATTAAACCAGCTGACAATCAGTCATAAGCCTGATGAAAGGTCCATCCTTCGCTGTATATCTGTTAAGGCAACTAGGTACCTACTTGCTACTTTCTTTTTTTTTAAATATTTTTTTTAATTGGGGTTAACTGTAAGAAATCGAGTGAACAACGTTTTATAATCTGTACTATGTCCATTATGTATATTTATATGTGTCTGTTGTTTACTTTAAGTTTAAATAAAAAAAATAAAAAATATCTCAAACATGAGTTCGAGGAATGAAAAATGACTCCAGCGAATGTCAAACTTCTCTGCGATATTAGACCCCCCCCCCCCCCGTCAGATAGCAGTTAAGGTATGCGAGAAAGAGTTTCTGAATTTGAATTTTTCTCGTGTCATTTAATGAATTTGCGCCTCGATTGGTATTCTAGAGCTTTGACGTCAAACGTGACAGTGACACATACGAGTATACGTATAGGCATGGGCGTCGCAAGCCTCGGAGCAAGGGGGGGAAACAAATTAAAAAAATATGTATACAACGAAAGATGCGTAAATAGCGCCGCATGCGTTTTTTTGTGATACATAGTGAAGAAGGTCGTGATGTGGTTTGGTTAATTTAAAACTGAATGTAGTAAATTGCACAAAAGTATGTATTAAAAATGTATTTTATAAAAAGTGCCTAGTAAAAAATAGCACCGCAGGCATTTTTTTTTTATGAAAAAATTGTATTTTGATGGTTTTTAATACTAATATTAGAAAATTTATGAAATGATGAGAAAATGTGTGGTAATAAAATGATTTTTTGTGAGGTTTTATCATTTAGTAGGGAAAAATATATACCTATTCCAATCTATAGGTGAGGGCAGCTGCCCTCCCCTGCCCCCCCGTGACGACGCCAATGTATGTGGGTAGGTACCTACATGCTCACCAACTTGCTCGTATGAAAAAATATAATTGCTTTTTTTTCATAAAACAAAAATTGGACATATTCTCGAAAGTTTTTTTTGAAAAATGTAATATATTAATTGCTACCGAACTTTATAGCTACCAAACTTTATCTGTTTGGTTAATATTATTTTTAATTATTAGGAGTATGATAAAGGAGAATGCTCAAAAAAAACCCAGGCCCGGCGCAAACGAAATGTAACTCAAATGATAGGTAAAAATAAGTTATTAAATACTGCATGGGTGGCATCATCGAAATCAATGGCTTAATGTGTGAAATACCTATTCGAAGTTCTACATTGGTCACACGAATATATAAGAAAAGGAGCATTAGACAGTTACAATTGCGGTCTAAAAGGGTATAATATGATGAGTATAAGATAGCCCGTCCTCTTCGTCTTCTTTTTCATCAGCCTTGGTCTCTCCACAGCTGGATATAAGCCGAAAGAAAAATGTTCATGAAATATGTAAAAAAAAGTCAGGTCCGGCGCAAACGAAACCTAACTCAAATGATAGGTAAAAATGAGTAATTAAATACTGCATAAGAGGAATCATCGAAATCGATGGCTAAATGTGTGAAAAACCTATTCGAAGTTTTATAGGGGAAACTTTGAATAGGTATTTCACATATTTAGCCACTGATTTCGATGATTCCTCTTATGCAGTATTTATTTACTCATTTATACCTATCGTTTGAGTCACATTGCGTTTGCGCCGGACATGTTTATTTTTTACATAATTCATGAGCATTTACCTTTAGGCCTACATCCGGCAGTCGAGGGATCAAGGCTGATGAAGAAGAAGAAAAATCAGACAGGCTACCTTACACTCATCATATTATATACTTTTGAATCGCAATTGTACCTGTTTAATGCTCGTTTTCTTATATATTCGTGTGACCAATGTAAAACTTCGAATAGGTATTTCACCCATTAAGCCATTGATTTCGATGATGCCCCCTATGCAGTATTTAATTAATAATTATTACCTATCATTTGAGTTACATTTCGTTTGCGCCGGGCCTGGGTTTTTTTCCCATACAAAATGAGCATTCTCCTTTATCCACGTTAACTTTTCAGTTTTTTCAGCAGTGAATTATTTGAAAACATTTACGTTTTGAAAATAAAAACGTTTCATAAAAATTATTGGAAATAGATTTGACATGTCGAAACTTCTTTGCACGAGTCCTCGACGGAATTTTACATACAAAAATTACTTCACCCTGAAGATGGCAGTAGTATATTGTTGCCGAAAGTTCGCTTATTCGACCACTCTGCACATAGTTATTTATTATGTGAATTTCTGGAAATTGCCTAAAGTAGGTACCTAAATACAGCTGAATAGCTTCACTGGATTTTGTACAATGACGAATTTATTAGATTTATTTAATAATTTAGATTGAATTAATTAATTAATATTTAAGGCTGGACACATTTGTAACAAATAGGAATGCTTTATCACTGTTTTAGCTTTACACTCCTATACTTGTAATGTATTATATACTCCGGTATAGTGTTTGACCCTTCAATTTCACTCATTTATTACACAAGTGACTTTCTAAATATTAAAATACCTACGAAATATATTACCCGTCATGATTCATTATCATTTTCAACATATTTTTATCGTTAGTGTGACCAGAAAAGATTCATAATTATTATCATAAATTTCAAAAATAACAAAACATTTACCAGTAACTTCTGGTGAGCAAAAAAAAACGCTAGTCCAAAGATACCCATGGATAGGCGAAATAACCCCATCTGACGGTACCCTGGAAGAAAAAACTAAAAAAAGTTCACTGCTTTGGGATTTAAGCGTTAATTCTAGTAAGAGGAACTTTGTTTTTTCAAAAAGGATCTGGCCTTGTAGGTATTAACGAAATTATTTTCCGGTAATCTTAAAGCTTGTGTCGCGAAGTGCCGAATACATCATCAGCGCCGGGATTGGAAACTGAGACCTCCCGCTTGGGAGACCGACGCTCCGACTAACGTGCCAAAGATGTACAAGAGCGTGAGGAAAAGCAGTTGTCCAAGGAACACTTGGACCGGTCATGTCGACAAGATCCTTAAGAATGGACGCCTTTTACAAAAGAGACTGTGAGAAAAATGGGATGAATACCTATATGTGTGTATGAATGAGGAAGCCTAACATATTTCATGAATACTATAAAACTCTTGAAATGTTCCACCCTTTTTTTAAAGGAAGGTCAGGAGACCACTAACTTATCCCCTGCGTCATTGCGACTAAAATAGGTCTACTGTGACATCTTTCGATGTTACATATCGTCCTCAGACCGACGTGTCTCATGTAGCTCACGATCTGTCTTGGTGCAAGTAATCTTGCCTTTTCAGAGTCCTCTAGGGGCCCTCCAAGAGTGCGACTTCTTTTGTGAGTGAGTGCGTCACAGTTACAGAGGATGTGGATGGGTTTTTCGTTGTCCTCTGAGCAGATTTTACAACGTTACACTTTGACATTGTTACAAAGGGAATTATATTTCCATTTCATATTATTCAGGATATATTTAATTTATTTTTGCTCACAAAGTAAAATAATATTATTATTTCCGCCCCACCCCTACACCACCCACACGCCACCCCACCCCCCCCCAACCCCCGTCCACTAACTGTCAATGTCTCGAGTAGGTACTCGTGTCACTCGTGTTGTAAATTTTTCATAACTTCCACTTTTACAAACGGAACGAAAAATATTCACTTGATTGAAAAATATTTATTTCAGACCCTTCCTAACAAAAAGGCTTTTAATGAAATACCATTAGAATTGGGTGTGTACTTACCTCGCCTAGCAGTGGTGAAGGGTGGATTTCTGTAGAAGGGAAGCCGAGACTAACATTTTGCTTCTTCATCTTCTTCTTATTTTAGGCCTAGTGGCCTGTTGTTTGGGGATTATTAGTCTTCTTGCGAGGTCGACTCCCAGCTGTTAATCCATCGATTTGGCTGTCTACCTGGGGGTCGCCTACTTTGGGGTTGGTCATGCAGTACTGGATGGTTCCGTTCTCCTCACAATATGTGCGTACCAGTGTCTCCTTCGTTGCTTTTCCCATCTAACGACATCCTCATTTACGACATCGACATTTTACTATATTGCATTATGTTAGAGAATAGACCTTGTATTTTGCCATCCAAAATCAAAAGAGTAACTCGATAAGAATCGTATTCTTAGGATCC